>VZZY01017666.1:0-71407 GCA_013400335.1 Eurystomus gularis
TGAGTCCAAGTCCCTGCTCCTTGCAGGGCTGCCGGAAACTAAACCATAGGACTAAGAGCATCATCCAGACACTCCTTGAATATTTACACCTTTGTATATAAAATGTGTATATACATATTTTGCAAAAATCTTTTCAACTGAAAAATTTATTGAGGTCAGTTCACCACTGGGGATCTCTAGAGAGTAAAGCGATCACGTGGGAGACTTTTTTGCTGAGATTTTATTTGTGCGTGAGCAGTTGTTGGAAGATGGGGAAATATGTTTAATGTTCTTGAGTGTCTCAGAGAAAAAAAAGGAAGGAGTCAGAGACTGTTTCCTATTCCCACAGAAAGATTTTTCTCTTCCCGCTGTTAGAAAGCAGAGTGTTCTCCCGATTTATTGGCATATGATGGTTTTACAACTTAGATTCTGGGATTAGATTTGTCACGTTTCCTTCAGGAGATCATCTCTGAATCCACTGATGAATTCTCTTGTTAGTGATGAGTTCCTGGACCTAATGGCAATGACCTCCAGTTGACTTTTGAGAATGTATTTTATTGGAAGGGGAAAAAAACCAAAAAGTAACAACATACATTAAGCCTTTTTTAATGTTATTTTTATCGGATGTTCTGTTACTTTTAGAGCATGATTGATGCATGGGAAGAATCCAGATGTGGAAGCAGTGGCAGCTAGAAAACAATGATGGTTTTGTCGGGGTCATGCTCAGAAATCAATGATAAATGCATACTGCAGACCAGGCTGACGAACGCTGCTCAAAGTGTCCGTGACTCGCCCGTTATCAATCTGTATTTCTGAGAAAACATTTTGGGATGCCTTTCGTGTGCTTTGAGACCTTTGCCTTTGTAAAATTTGCCTGGTTTTGTTATAACAACACGGAATTTAAAGTGTATTCTCAGCCTTCAGGAATCTTTAGTGCAGGTGGGACTTGGAGCTCACCGTGTTTACCTGGCTGAATTACGGCAAAACGGGATCAGTGAGGAGAGGAAATGAATGTTAGTGTCATCTCTAGTTCTGATTCGTATCTGCAGTTATCGTCTTGTGTTTACTGAAGACCTAAGTCCAAATTCCCTATATTGAGGAAAAACATTTGAGGAAATCACATACACTGAGTTTATTAAGAGAACTGTGTGTTTTAATAATGCGAGTGAATGCTTGGTTGCTTGACGTATTAACTTTGGGGTAGCATGCCCAGGGAGAAAGAAGATACATTAGAATGGAAAGTGTCACGGTTCTGCAACTCTAGGACCTGATTTCTAGCAAAACTAGAGGACAAATTTAATTTCTGAAGCCTTAATCCCTGAAAATTAATTTCACTATTTCTTTTATTCTGTCGGTTTTTATCATCATATTAAAGAGCAGGAATCTGCAATATTCATTCCATATAAAAGTCATGAAATCAGCGATAAATGTAGCTCAATAACTTTACTGATTTTGAAAATGATTGTGGTACTAGAACCTCTACTTCCAACCCAAGTAGCAGCTGAAAAATCTGAAGTACTTGGTCTTCCATATCTATATGTTAATGGCTATGCTGAATAACCAGATCAACTGATTAAATTGTTCAAACATTCCTGGTTTAAAACCTCTTTCTTTCCGTGCTCCTACTTTTGAACAATCACTTAATTGTGCTTATCCCTCTTAATCACAGGAATTGCTAAAAAAAAAAAGACAATTGTTTAACACAAGAATACCAACGAGTGCTTATGTAAAAATCTGATCACTTGCTTTCAAGAATCTTTTTTTGTGTTAAGTCGGGGTTTTTTTCCAATTTGCTGGTTGCTTTATTTCATCTCTAGTGGGGGAGGATTTGTTTTATCTTTGAAGGTTGTGGGTATAATTTTTGTTCAGAGTACGATACAGCAATATTATGAATAAAAAGCATACGAGTAGCGAATGGAGCTGGTTCTTCGGGGGACCGCTTTGAGCAGTGAGTGGATTTGAGATCTTCAGGAAACCAGTTGTACTTTTGGTGTGCCCTTTGTATGGGATGGATTTGTGTTGTAAGATAGAAACTCTTAAATTTTGCTTACTTGAGCAATGGGGATGGTCTTGGCCCTGTGTCAGACCATACACACAGTGGAATGCAGGTGACTATTCCTTCTTTGTCTGGAACATCATCTTCATATTCTCCAGTGCTTTAAAAGTTCGTAAACTTTGAAAAGTTAAGTTTTATATTGCCATTGAGGCAGCAGAGTAAATAATACAATTACTTTGCCGTTATTATTGGCAAATATAGTAAGACCAGAAATGTAACGGCAGAATTAATAATAAGGTATTGTTGTGCTGATTCAGCCATCATCATCCCATGCTACCATCAGTTGCCTGATCACACAGGCCAACACTGAACTCAGCAACAGCCCCTCACAAGTCTTCTTTCAGACAGTCCTGCCATAGGTTCCTGTGGGCCCAGCTCCTCCACTGCCCACTGTGGTGCCAGCATGGCCTGCTGGACACAACAGACAGAGATGGCTCCTCAGTGGCCCTTCACATGGAAGGAGGCCACCAAAAAAGCTCAGCAAGAGGCAACCAGCCCCAACAGAAGCCACACCCAACANTGCCCCAGCACTTCAGGTATATATGTTGGGATACTGTGGGATTTATTTTTTTTTTTTGAAGGCCAGTCATGGTAAGCTAGTCTGACAGAATTCTTTGAAGCGTATGCTGAGCTTGTGAACAAAGGGAAAATTATTGTCACTGCTTACTTGATTCACAGAATCATAGAATAGTTTGGATTTCAAGGGTCCTTAAAGCTAATCTAGTTCCAACCGCCCTGCCATGGTCAAGGACAACTTCCACTAGACCAGCTTGCTCAAATCTCTATCCAACCTGGCCTTGAACTCTTACAGGGACGGGACATCCACAGCTTCTCTGGGCAACCTGTGCCAGTGCCTCACCACCCTCACAGTGAAGAATTTTTATTACATTGAACTTAAATCTACACCCTTTCAGTTTGAATCCATTACCTCTTGTCCCATCACTGCACTCCCTGATAAAAAGTCCCTCCCCAGCTTTCCTGTGGGCCCCCCCTTAAGTGCTGGAAGGCTGTTCTAAAGTCTCCAAGACTTCACCAGGCTGAACAACCCCAACTGTCTCAGCCTGTCTTCATAAGAAAGGTGCTCCAGCTCCCTGAGCTCATCTTCATGGCCCACCTCTGGACCTGCTCTAACTGGTCCATGTCTTGTATGGCAGCTCCAGAGCTGAACACACTACTCCAGGTGAGATCTCACCAGAGCAGAGCAGCAGAATTGCCTGCCTTGACCTGCTGGCCATGCTTTTGATGCAGCCCAGGACAAGGTTGGCTTTCTGGGCTGCGAGCACATGTTGCCTGCTCATATTCAGCTTTTCAGCTACCCCAAGTCCTTTTCCTTAGCATTGCCTATGAGCCTGTTCAGGCTTGACGTTGTTGTTTTGATTCCCTTCTGGGTGGGAGAGTTGGAGAAGAAAAGTCACACTCTCACTTGCAAACTTCAGCAGTGTCATACAGCTGTTTAAAATGCTTGTTTGCTTAACTCAAAATACATAGTGAAAGATGAGACTTGACTGCTGAGTCTGTGGTAGCAAGATGTGGGGGATAGCAACGTGTGGGGAATAGCAGTTTGCCCAGGGAGGTGGAGTCACCATCCCTGGATGTGTTTAAGGGTCGTTTGGATGTGGTGTTGGGGGATATGGTTTAGGGGAGAACTTTGTAGAGTGGGGTTGATGGTTGGACTCGATGATCCCAAGGGTCTTTTCTAACCTGAATGATTCTATGATTCTATGAATTTAAAAAGTGGTGTGCTTGCTCTCTCAAAAGTGAGAGATGACCTGCTTGTGGATGAGTAGCAGCACTGGTCAGATGAGTCATCCTCAACTGGGAAGTGACTTGTGTACTGGTTTTTGGTTTTCCTGATGTTCTTTCTGGGGTTGTGATTGTTTTGATACTATCTTATTTCATTTATAATTTCATAACCTGGGGTGTTTATGGTGGAGTCATGTTCTTTGCACCCTTATGCTGGTTTTATCCAGCTCTTACAGATGTGTCCATTCAGTGAGAAGGTATCTGCCAGCATCTTCTGCCTTTTCTCTTGGGGACCTTGATACAAGGTGTAGTGAACAAGTTTCAGTGAGGAAATGCATTCAAGGGATGCTTCTTCACAGCACCCAACATGTTATGTAGCCATTGCTGGGAGAACCAGGCTCACTTGCTGGTCTCCACATAGGGAAATTTCCTATTTGAAGGGGTTGTGTGAGTGATTTGTTCATCAACACCTGTCTCTGCCTTTCCTTTTGTACCTTCCTACTTCAGCCAGGGTTTCGGAATTGGAGAAGTCATTGAGGAACATGTCTGATGACTTGCCCCTCCGTTCCTTCAGGTCCTCCAGGAACAGAAAGCAAGGCTGCCTAATTTCCGAGCACACATTTTTCTAAGAGGTTCTGCAGCTGAGTGTCAGTAGACAGAAAACTCTAGATGGGCATGTTCCACATGGTATTTAAATTATTTTTTAATCTCTCAGCCACGAATGAGATTCTTTGCCAGCTGTGGTCAGCAGCACTTGTGTCTAAGTTGACGAAGGTAAAACCTTTTGAGGCAGAACATGCTTTCAGCCTCTTGGGTGTTCAGCTGCAATATTAATGCCCCGGAAGCCTGGATGCAATTTGCCTTTAATCACAGAGTTTTGTGTTCTTCATATTACAAGAAGAATTATGTGTTACATTTCCTGAATATTTCCAGACGGGACTTGAACTCTCAGAGGGAATGCTGTCCAGAGGAATAATGCTGTATACTCGTCTTTCTCCTACGTTTTGGAAGTAACAACTCGTGTTCCAGCTTAAAAAAAAATACACACAAAATAACTTGTGAATGTGTGGCTGCAAGAGCCAATTAGGAGGTGCACGGTTTAATGAGAGATGAGTGCTCTTCAGCCAGAGATGTGCGCATGTCGTATTTTCTCTGTCAATCTGTTGGTTAGAATGACCTTTGATTCACCCTGTTGGTGAATGCGGAATGACTATAGCATGTCTGCCTTTAAACTTAATATTATTCTGCTCACATCTCCGTTCTCATTATAAACACGGCTATTTTTAGCTAGCACAGATTCAGAATATGCCTGGTAAGCTTAAGGGGGATTTATTGAGCTCCTGTGTGTATTCACTAGAGATTCCTTGTTAAAGCTTCCTGATTTAGGACTGGGGAGGGGTAAAATGTACTATTTAATTCCCGGCATACGCCTGCAGGAGCTATATTTAGCTTCAGCTACTTGTCATTGCCTTTGTGCTATTTTTACAAAGAGATGCAGCGGTTTCATTGTTCAGGGGCTTAACTAGACACAAATGTGGATGGATGAGCTAGATAAACATTGGTGTGCTGCAGAAATGCTCCTGGAAGTCGGGGTGTGCGGTGGGTGTGCTTGAGTAACACCGCGCGAGAGCATGAACACACCAGGCGCCGTGTTCAACGGACTCGTCGTGTAAACTCACCCGGTCACCACGTGCTACCACTTGTGTTTCATTTTACTTTAGACAGATAAATTCAGGAATTTAAGTTCAACAGGAATAGCAGCGTGGGCTTTGTTTGTACATAAAAAGGTCTGACTGACTGCGGTGGCACCGTTTATTTCGTTGCTTCGTCAGTTATTAAGAATTTTATCGTAGCTTTTGTAGTTGCCATGTGTATTTTTAAGGGAATACAGAGGAGAAAAATTAGTATGGAGAATGCTTGCTGCGGATCGCTCCTAGAGGGTGATTACATATGCACTACAAGATGATTACATATGCTGATCCTTTTTACAATGCAGGTATCAGGGCTCTTGGTATCAATTACTTTACTAGTTGGTGCTTTAAGGAACAATATCTACTGGGAGAGTCTCCTTTTCCTATTGGGGGAGAATGAGGAATTCTGCCTTCATCAGTTAAATATTCCAGGAGATGTAGATTTGCTTCATGGCTTGCATTCAGAGAAACGTTATAGGTACTTTCTGTCCTTTCTTGGCTGTTTAATTTCGCCTTAAAAAATGCAGGATTGAGTTTTTGGATTAAAAAAGAAAAGAGAATTATTGTCACGTATGAAAATACAGAAAAGCGAAAGTTGAATTTTGTGTATCAGAAAATCAAACTAGATCTTTCTGCACAGTTACATGGTATCACTGCACATTAATTCCGTGAGTTATTTTCAGGTAAAAATTCAATTGGCGATATAATTTACTTTTTATGAGCCATGATACGGTGTTTTCTACAGGTAGAAAATTTCATACGTGGCTGTTCATGTATCCCACTGCTGATCTGCATCTCTTGTTGTGGACCTTTCTTGAACAGCCCAAGATTGTGCCAGAGAGTAAGGAATCAGGGAGGACTAATTTCCTTTTTCAGTTTGGAATAATAGTCAGCTTGAAATGAACCTTGTGCAGTAGAAGCTTGGTGCTCTCCATATCACAAATGATGTACTTCACTTCTCCTCCCAAATGTCCTTCCCGTACCAGTATTTCAAGTGAAGGAAAGTCTGTTTGAGGGAATGAAGTGAATTCCTGCATGGAAGAAGCTTTGAAGGTATGGACATCCAAGTCCCTGAGGTCTGAGTTTCGCAGCAAGAGATCAGTCCGAAGAGTCGTCACAGAATCATAGAATGGTTTGGGTTGGAGTCAATGCTAAGCAGTGTGCTTATCTCAGACACCATAAAACATGTCGTGAGAACATTCAGATTTCAGGAATGCTGTTCTAAGCTCTCATCATCATGGAGTGATAAAAACATGATGCTACTGACAGTTAGCTGGAGTTTTTTCTCTATTAAGTTGGGAAGTTTTTGCCCTCTGAGGAGAATTACAGAATCTCGAGCTAGTCAGCAGTTTCTCTGCTTTTCATCTTCAGTGGTGTGGGGATGTTTTTTCTTTTATCCTCCCGAGAACAAGTGGGCAGGAGATACTCAGCTTATGTACACAAGGGCACCGGTTGCTTCTCCCAACACTGCTGTTAAGCCTCAATATTTTTTTTTTTCTTATAATACAGACTCCATCTTTTAAGCCTCATTGTTATACAGACTTTATTATTTGTTATGTGGAATTATGGACTTGTAGACTCAAGGATGGGAGAAAGAAGCAAAAATCACAAGTATTTGTCTTCTGTTAGACTACTGTAAATTGAAACTCAAGAAAATGCTAATCTAAATTAGTTTTGATAGGCAAATGAATGCATACATAGCAGAGATGCGGTCACTTTTAAATGCCGGGACTGGATTTTTTTCATGAGATCAACTCTAAACATAGACACAGTCTTGGCATTCACAGATCAGTCCAAGGACTGGAAGCTTGATGTTATTTGAGTCTCGTTTTCTTGGTTTCAGCTACGTAGGCATCTCAATTTTCCCCTCAGTGCTCATGTTCTGGTCTGTCCCTGAAAAAAGATTCAACTGCGTTCAGTGTTCTGCATTTCTGTATGAAACGTGTTGCCTGGAGCAGCATCTCCCACATGCTTGGATTTGAAAGTTTGTGGTCTCCAAGACTTGCACCTTTTGAGGTTTGGTCTAGTAATGCTTCGGCCAGGTAATTTTGATAGTAAGGATGGGAAACGCAGAAAGAAGAATGAAAAATATCGTCTGACTAGGGCAAAAAATCCTCGCTCTGTTCTGTGATAAGTGTGTGCTGTGCAGATAGGAATCAACCACACGCTTCTCAGCGTAAATGAAGGTGAGCACATAGGACTGGCCTGACCAGCGAGGAGCAGCCAAGGGTTTGAATGCACCGTTTGGAACCATGGTCTGCAGCCTGAAGCATCACAGAGGCTGTGTGAGTTCAAGAGTCCTGAGGGGAGAGCTCAGCCTCACGTCCCAGAGGAAGCTATGGACGGGCAAACACCTGGAGATGCCACCAGCTCTGCATCGATGCACCCCTGGAGCTAAGGCTGTGGGACACTGTCAGCAATGGTGGCACGCTGTTGGCTGGCCATCTCTTTGCTGCTGTTAGTAGCGTATTTACTGCCAGGGCTACCTGCTGCTGTTGAAGAGTGCGGTTCATTTGAGAAACTCTCTTCCTCTTTGCAACTTCCAGATAATTCAATTAGTTGCAGTTAGGCAGCTGAAATTCCTGATCTGTCATTTATTTACACAATCCTCAAAGCTCTTCAAGGAATTTAAGCATGGCACCCAATGGAAGAAATGGAGAAATTGTTTTTTTAAGAGAGATTCTCTGGTGCTTTTTGTGAGATAGGGCTGATGAACGAGTACATTTTTATTTCTCATTATTCCTGATGAATATCACCCCTTGGAGTTGAAGATGGGAATGGAATGGTCAGAGGAGAGGAAAGGAGGAGGGAGGCAGAGCCAATTTAACAAAATTTTGAGTTTAAGGAAAAAAAAACCCCAACATCCAAACAAAACAGAAAACAAAAGGCATCCAAGGAAAAAAGGGGCTGAAGGAATGCATGGAGCGTGAACCGCTAATGCTGGTTTGCATGAGAGGTGGGAGATCAGGAGCTTGATGGGGTTTGGGAAGAAAACATGTTTACTGTCAGGCAACTAGTTGTTTCTTTTCTCTCTCTTTTTATTTTATTTTTTTTTGTTACAAAGGAGGGTATATTTGAAGGTTGCACATCTAGAATAAGTTATTTTTCAAATTTCAAGCCCTATTCCCATGAGAAATTATACTCGTTAGTAGGAATTGTTTTCTATAAGCAGTTCAGAAGAATAAAATTGAAAGGTTATATTCTGAATTTATATATTTTTAGCCTCATCCTCATGCTGCTTTTCTTTTTTTTTTTTTAATGTTCTGTCTAAATGGGGAGCCTGCAAGGGTACATTCTGGTATTTCTTCACAGTTGTTGTAGTCACTCTCTGCAGTCTCAGGAGCAAACTGCCTGTGGCCAAGTACTGGCATTTCAACTTGTATTAAATGCTGAGCTCTACTTGGTGTCATTTTTACTGTACTTAGAGAATTTAGAAAAGACCTGAAAATACAACATAAGCGAGCCTTTCTTACAAAAGATGATTTGTTAATTATGGACAACAATGATAATAAAGATTTCAAAAACTAATGTTCCAGTTTGGAAAAAAATTGAGGACAAAACTTTCTTTGCTATCCGAAACACAAAATACTGTAAGAACAAATATTATAAGCCAAAATGTTGTGGTTCTTCCAGCAGCAAGATATGCACAGGGATAAAAATCAGAGTTATTGCTAGTAAAATTGATTAGGAATAATAGAAATGAAGAATAAAGGAACAAATCTACCAAGCAAAATAGATGAAAGAATTAAACCTAGGAGCTCCTGACCTCAACCATTTCCAACTTTGTAAACTTTTACAAAACCAAAAATTTAGGTGCATAAATGTATTTTTCAGGAGTGAGGTGGAAAGTATAGGAACATTTTGTTGTTTACTCATTAACAATATATCACTACAAATTTGAATTTCCTGACTGCTAGTTCATGTACTGTGTATGTAATTCTCGTGGTTGGCAGATTTAGTTGATTGTATCTAATATTACTTTTCAGTGACTATTCCTGTTTTTAAAAGAAAATGGCACTTTTAGTGTTTTTTGTATCTTGGAGGGTTTTATTTTTCTTAAAAATGTAATTATAAGAGTTGCTAATATTAAATTGAGCTAATATTTTGTGCTCTATTTTCCCTTATATACAGCATATAAGGATTACATCTTTGCACACGGCTTCTTATATCCTTGAGTTACAGTTACCATCACACACTCTTAGTTTAACCTCATTTTTGGAGCTAAAATACTGTTCTTTGCTACATATAACTTTAAACACTTTTTTTTTTGGGATAAAGCTTCTTGACCCTGGTAGGCAGTCAGTCCGCCTTTACTGGAGAGCAAGCTTACAGAAAGGATTGAGCACCACATTTAACTTCCTATCACAATAAATCCCCTTTGTCACTGCTCTTTCCCCCTTCATTTCTGTTTCTTGTGTCATTAACTGTTTTAGAGAGATCTGTTCTCAGTCAGTGTTGGAGCTTCTGAGTAAGTAGCAACATCACGTAGAATTTTATGGAAAACCTCTTGAGATTTTACTCTCTACTTCTGGATAGGAAGTACTATAGTAGTAGCTTAGTACCCATAGTTGTTCTGAGTTGTAGAGGGTGTGTGTTTGAATGGGCAATTAAAAATTAGTGTTGAAAGGTATTTGGACAGAGTCGCTGCTGAGGGACTGGCAGAAGAGTACTTTGCAGGAAACTTTAATTCCGAGTGTTTTGCTTTCAGTTAGTGGCATAGCGTCATTCAAATAGCCATTCTTTTCCAATTTTGCTTTTAATTCTGTTATCTTATTGAATATGGGAATTTCCACGAGCAGACTTTTGTTGTTGTTGTTTTCAAATGGTACCTGCTCGATGAAGAAAATGTGTTGGAGGTCAGAATGCACAGAGAAAACAAAATGATAATTTTTTGCTGGTTGATAGTTTTCATCTGTAAAATATTTCTTGTCAATATAGTAGGTGGTGTTAATGTCTCGTGCTGTTGATTAAGAGTCTTGTCATCTGGAATTTACACTCAGAAACACTTTTGTTTCCTTTTCTTCATCAACAGAAGGAAAGACCAATGAAGCGATAGAAAAAATTATCAAGCCAAAGTCAAACAATTTATCCCTATTTTTACTATTAAGTTTCTAGAACGCAATTCTGCTTAAAAGCTAGAATCCTCCCTAGTCCGTGGATATTTGGAATTCCAGATGTCTTCAGCTAACAGGCTTCTTTCCCTGGCCACCTGCCCTGAGAGGCCAATGTACTCCATCCTTTCTTCCTTTCCTTTTTTTTTCATGGATCATCCGCAGGCAAAATTACGTTTGTAGTGACACCCTGCCATTTCTTTGTGCTCTGCTGTGATGCCATTTGGAGAAATCTAATAAATTCTGTTGGTATTTGTAAAGATGAATAGAATCGGCGGCTCAGTTTGTGTAGGTTTGACAAGGCCACTGCAGTAACTACAACATTATTTAAATCAAGGGCTGGAGCAGTTGGACCGTTCTTCTGTGCAGGTGCTGTGGGAGAGACTCGTAAATTGTTTTCAATTGGAGCTTTGTAAGTTTATGAAAGTGTAGGATTTCTTTTTTTTCTATCCTAGAGAGGGAAAATCAATCTTTCATATTATATGTGGAGCTCTTTCCAAGCTACATGTGCCTAGTGAGGTTTAAAGGAGATTGAGTTTGGTTTTTTTATATATATTCTGTTCATATTATATGGATCTTAAGCAATAAAACTTCCTCTGATCACCTGAAGGCTCCTGAAAAAGTTATTTCCTTCAGGCGTGCTCCTCTCCTACGCATACATCTACAGTCCTGATGTAAAGTCTGCCCAACGTTTTGTCTTCGTGCGTGCACGTGTATTCTTAAGAACCCTACAAATTATCACGGCCAAAGAAAGAATATAGGTTTGGGTGTTCTCAGAGCAAGTTTCCTTTGACAAAGTCCTCACTACAACAGGGGTGGAGGTTATGATGATGTCCTTAAGCTCTCCCGCTCATCAACAGCACATAATGGTTGTGTTTTTTACCCGTATTTTCTGGAGGTTTGTCATTTGGTACAGGATGTTAGAAAGGGTTTTGCATCTGGAATGATAAAGCTCTGTGACCTTTCTGTGACTTTTCCTATAACTATGTGGGACGGGGCTTAAGAAAGCAGCTTGATGCTCTTGTCTTGTGTAGAATGAGCCATGGATCCATACCGTAGTAGCTTTCCCAGGCAGGAATACTGTATTACAGCCATAACACAGAACATACATAGCTAGAGTTTTCACAGATTTCTATTTGAAATTGAGGTCCATTCTGACATTAGGATGTAAATAGCATCAGATTATTGTACTTACAGAGCCTGGCTCTGAATTTTTGTTAAATAGTCCAGCTGGTTAATTAGAATGAAGTATGTTCTGAATGGGTTTGTGCTTTTTTATTTTTGTGTTTAATACTGATTAGCTCTCCTGACATAACATAAACTTGAGTCCATTAACTACAAATTAAGAATTGACATAAACAGAGTAGACGGGTATGGCCAGGGTGCTCAGTGAAGGTTTTTATTTGTGTTATAAGGTGACTCTCATGAATTTTAATGCAACTGAATTAGGAATTGGAGTTAGCCAATGCTACTTAAGAGCAGGCTGGAAACAGGCAAAACATTTAAGCACGCGCATGCAGCAAAACATTAAAATCTTGATTTTTGGTATTTAAATCATTGGATTGTGGCCATTTTAAGAAATGGTTTGGATCCATGTTTCTGTTCCTTCAGCCAGACTCAGAAACAGAAAGATATCAAACATAAATGTTTTTTGATAAGTTAGAAAATCCTCAGATTGTTTCTTAGAGCTTATGAAAAAACCGTACAGGTTTCAGAAATGTGTTTTGTGAATCTTCAGTAGAAAGGGAGAATACTTTGAATACTTTTGACTCTCTGAGGGTTGATGACATCTGAACAATAGAATTGGTTTCCTGGATAAGGTGAGGTTTGAGTTCAGTGTGTTTTGGGTTTTTTGCTTGTTTGTTTTTTAGTGAAGAATGAGCTAAAAGCCAGTCAAAGAGGAGATAGGCGTTGTTTCTAAACCTTTTTAAGAGCTGGCTGTTCTAGTCATAGGCTTCAGCACAATATATACTGGCCAGGTTAGGGGACAGTGGCAGCGGCCTGGGTAGCAGAATAAGAACTGAGGAAAAAAAAATGAAGTGACACTTCCCACATTCTCGCCTTGCTTCCAGCAAATTTATATTTTGGGAACATAATGAAAGAAGAGGTGGTCTTTGGATAAATTAAAGGGTTTTTAAAATTTTTACTTGTTTATTTGGAGCTTGAACACGGATGATAACGTGGGGACTGAAACGCTGGGAAGCATTCCGCGTGTGGGTCATTAAGGAAAAAGACACAAACCCCAAAATTTAATCACAGAAATAAAGGTTCTGTACTACTGAGAGTAATGAGTGCATAAGACTAATGCTAGAGAATCATCCTAATTTCTAATATTTGCTAACCAGTCATGTTCTGTAAAAGGAATAGCAAAGCAAGACAAGGTTCATGCACTAGATCTAGTCAACAGTGTTGTTTTAATGGCTTGGTTAATGGAGATGAGCACATTCACAGTGACTTCTTGAGAGACTAGGTACTTTTAGTTTTGGATAATCTTTATCTGCACACATTGAAAAACTTAAAGGTTTTCCATTTGATTATGAAGGTAACGAAGTGGTGAATATTTGTCAAGAGTATGAAAGAGTATGTAATTAATAAACCCTAACCTCTTCAAAGCAAAAATAAGCTCTTCATTTTCTTGTGTGTCAAGTGTGGTATGGAGAGGATTTCTGTAAAGGGAGCTCCAGTTGACTTTGTTCTGTACTCTCCAGTTTTTGAAAGGATTAGGGGAAAACAAGCAACTTTTAACCTGAGAAGCAGTTATTTGTTAGATTGACTTTGTTCTTGAAAGAATAGAATGGATGGGTTAGGAAAGCAAATTCTTGAGGGCGTAGAAGCTTTGTTGGTAAATCACTTCTCAGTCTAATGTAACTGAACTTGTGAAATGCACAGTAATGAAACATAGCTAATAAGTAATTTCCTTTTATTTCTCTAGACACTGGAAGCCATTTTGAATTTTAAGTACTCTGGTGGACCAGGACACGTTGAAGGATATTACCGGAACCTTTCACTAGGCCTTCATGTGGAAGTAGAGCCATCTGTTTTCTTTACGCGTGTTAGTACCCTCCCAGCAACGAGGTAAGTCTTGTTTTCACTCTGGTGTGTTTGACTCATCGTCTCTATTATATTGATTATATCTTAAAGACCACGCTGGAGACTTCCAATGTCATTAACATCATGAAGGTAAAGAATTACATGAACAGTTTTTCAGAATTCCTCATTTAGGAGTTGAACCTCCTTTAACTGCAGACTACGATTAAAGCAATCCATGTGCATTGCACAATTTGTGATGTTCAAACATCGTTTCACAGTGATTTATACTTGACCAGGGACAGGATATCTGCAATTTATTGTAAAATTTGATGACTTCTTTGTATACCTCTTGGCTGCGGTGATGTGTTGTGCGTTACGTTGTTTTGTGTTTCTAACAGAATCTAGCTCAAAATGCACATATAATTGTTTGTCTTTGGATGTGAGGGATGAATTATAGCCACTCTCTCCTTTTGGTGCTTGTTTTCTCTTGTAAGCCACAGAGTAGTTGCGCGTATTATAGTGGGTTTTAAAAATCATGGCAACACGTGGCGGTTGTCAAATGCCATAATCATGAAAATCCGATTGCCTGAAATTCATCAGCCACTGAGTACGATCAGGTTGAATATTTTTCTACTAAAATTGTCTTTATTTGCTACTAAATACAGTTGCTTTTATATGTGTTTTCTTAATTTTGTATGGCTTTATATACTGCTTAAGCAAAGCAGCTTTTGAGGAAATGGATGCTGTAAGTTAATGATTTTGTGGATCCATTTTTTGTTACCGTAAGTTCACCTATGCTAGTAGTTAAGTACTCTACAGTCTTTGGATGAATTAAAACTCCAGCAATTCCAGAGATGGCCTTTGGTCAGCTGTCTTTCAAAAGATGAATGAAGGAGCTTGGGTTTGTTGGGAAGAAAGAAGACTGAGAATGAACTTTATTGGCGCAAGAAAAAATAGTTACATATTGGACAGGATTTTATTAAAAATGCCCTTGTAATAGTCAGCTACCAACTATCAAGTAGCAGGATTATTGAGAAGAAAACCAGAGTGTGTAGTGGGAGCAAGCATTCTGTTTGGTTTAAATTATGAAATAATTTCAGTGCGATTGTGTAATCCTACTGTTAATAATAGTTGGGAGTGAACTTAATTGATTCAGGAGATTCCCGCTGGTCCTAGGACCTTTTTCATGACAAGCCTTAGAAATAAAAACCAAAAGGCGGACAAGAGGGGAATATAAGTCTAGGAGATACTGGGGACATAATTAATTTTCAAAGGAAAGCGATGAGTCACCAGTATCATACCATTGCAGAAATGTCAAAGGATGGGTGGACAGCAGCGTAGCTTGCAAATCATGAAGTGTTGGTTTTGTTCTGTGTTCCTTTGAACAAAAGTAGTAAAGCCTCAAGAAAAGTTTGGGGCTTGAACTTGGAGAAACATGAAGTGGACCAGTTGGAAACTCTTGGTCTTGCTGAAGCAAAAGACAAGGCTGACAAGAGGACTGAAGTTTTTGATTACCTCAATGGCACTGCCAAGAGCATTGGTATCTGCTTTTCACAGCAGGTAATGCAGTAAATAATGACTTTGCATATAGCAAAGGAATTTTAGGTTAGGCAGAGATGAAACCTTGGAATAGTTTTTGTAAAAGGTGTTTAAAAACGAGGCAAGAATTTTTTTTTTTTTAGTAAATTGTGTGCAGCTTTTATGAAAAGACCTAAAACTGTGTGGCTTTTATTATATATTAAGCCGTTTAGTCAAGCATTTTGCTGCTTGGAAGTGTAGCATAATAGGTACCATTTTATTCTTTCAGGAACTGCTGTAGTAAAGTAAATCTGATGCTGCTTGCAAAGTCAGAACATAATATCCGGAGCAGCTCTTTGCAGAATTCCAGGAACCTTATTAGGGATGTTCAGAGTTTCATCCCTGCAATGGCACATTCTTAGGCCTCTGTAAGGTTTTCAAGGTTTAATAAGGGATTTGGCAACCTGGAAGTACCACAGCACCTACTTGAAATAGTTTTCAAGAAGATTCATTATACAGGTCGAAATACTCAGTTTGCCTTGATGATTTGCCTGCACAGTCCTCTTCATTCCCTGTGAAAAATATCCTTTGTACTCTGTGTATACTTTTTACACCCGCCTTGTCAGCGTATTCTCACAAATTTACAATGTACGGAAAGTATTTAATCCTGAAATCTTTAAATATAGATTGAGGTGCCAATTCAAAGGTAGGGGTTTGCCTGTTCATCGTACTGATCAGCATTTAAGGCAGTGGAAACTTTATTTTAAGTGATTTGCTGATTGGAGATGGAGTTAAAGATGTGACTGCTTTTAATTAGGGTGCCTGAAAGCTTTACTGAGTAGGGGGGAAGTTACTGTAATTCTTAAATTTCTTTCAGAAATGTTTGATGGCTAGACCCATCCAAAGGCTATTCAAATCTTTTGTTTGTTTGTTCCATTAGGTATATATTGTTATCTTAGGTATATATTGTCTGCCAAGTCATGAATTCATTTTGGGTTTAAGTGCTTATTATCTCTTGCTCTTTGTTCCATGTGATTAGCTTTAGTGCTCAATAGCAGCATTCCTTTACTCTGGTGCTTCCCGCTGTGGAAGGAGATGCCACGTGTCATTTGATGTTATGTTTTAAAGTAAAGAATAGAAAGATGTCATCTTTCAATCTGCTAAGGATAAATATTTCTCATTTTATGAAATTTAAGATTGTTTTTTGACTGTTGATCATCTCTGCAAATGTCTGAGACTCAATGACAGCAAATTCTAAGTTGAATTTTGTACTTTTACTTGCTGTGTTAAAATCTTGAATGTGATTTCCTTTTGATTTACAGCTGAGATTCCATTGCTTGCATTCTGTTGGAGGTGCTGAGCTATTTTTGTTCAGTCATTATGAGAAACTGTATTTTATAACTTACCTTTGCAGCTGTCATTTCAGAATGAAAGTTATCATTACTTTCACTTCCTGGATTCAATTTTTTCCCTTTCCTTTATATTATTGTTGGTTTTATTTTACATTTTACCTCAACTAAAGCAAGAAACAATAGTTTACTGACTGCTGGGCTTAAAAAGTCAAAGCGAAATAAAAAGCTTTGAACATTGATTCTTTCCTTAGGCCTTTATTGAAAAAAAAAAAAAACCAAACAGGAAAAATTGTGAATGAAATAACTTCCCCCCGACCCTGCCCCCAGTTGTAACGTAAAGATTGTGGTTTATATAAAGGCTTCAACACTTGATGTTTTTTTTTTAATTTATAGAATCATAGAATCATTTAGGTTGGAAAAGACCTCTAGGATCAAGTCCAACCTTCATCTCAACATCTCCCTGACCTGTAGACCATGTCTTGAAGCACCACATCTACTCGTTTTTTGGATGCCTCCAAGGATGGTTTCTCCTCCACTTCCCTGGGCAGGCTGTTCCAGTGGCTAACCACTCTTTCAGTAAAGAATTTCTTCCTAATACCCAATCTAAACCTCCCCTGGTGCAACTTGAGGCCATTACCTCTTGTCGTGAAGCTACTTGAATAGATAATGCATGGGAGATATCACTGGAATAACTGAGGATTTTAGTTTGGTTTTTGTTTTTCTAAATATCTACCCAAAATATGCACAGGTTTCTGCTTTTTAGGGAGAAGTTTCATTAACTGCATCTTCAGGATATCTTAAGATGTGTTCAGTCCTGACAAGAGGCCCTCTTATCTGTGCTGGTCTGTGGAGGCATCCGTGGTGAGCTTGATGCAGCCCTTAGCATGCTGCAGTGCCTAATCCGTTGGCTAATTCTGATTCAGATACCAGGTCTCCTGCTGAAGAGATGTTGTTCTGTCATTAAACGGCTGAAATCTGCTCTGAGGTTTTTCACCGGATCTATCAGCTTATGCTCGCTCAGCTGCCTGCACCTGAAAAGGCTGGCAGAACAGCCTTGTGCTGAGAAGTTGTTCTCTCTGCTCCTGCTACCTGTGGTCCTTCATTCTGCTTGTCTGTGCTTGCCCAGAGAGGATTGTCCTCTGATAATCTAGAATGTAGGTGTTTAAAGCAGCTCGGATACAGGATATAAGAGATAATTAGTTATTGTTGAAAGTTTTCCCAGTCTGTCCTACGGCTTGCTCACCTGGACGTCACTGAAGTTTTACAGGGCCTCGGCAATCTACTTGCTAGATTGTTTATTTACCATAAAAGGTAGACAAAGCTATGGATTAAAATAGTGCTCGTTGTCTTCTGTAATCAGGCATAGCATGTTCATTGATTCTTTAGCAGGTCTTAGCACTAAAACCACTGGTGGCCTCAAAACAGTTCAGTTACCAGCAGATTATAGACTCTGATGATCTGATCCTAGACTGCCAGCGGAGAGCTGATGCTTATGGTTCAGTGTAAGGGAACCATTCTGTTGACAGTTTCATGTCATCTGATGTCCCCACCATGAAAGGGACATAGATCTGTTGGAGGGAGTCCAGAGGAGAGCCACAAAGATGATCCAGGGACTGGAGCATCTCTGCTATGAGGACAGGCTGAGGGCACTGGGATTGTTCAGCCTGGAGAAGAGAAGACTCCGGGGTGACCTTATAACTGCCTTCTAATACCTGAAGGGAACCTACAGGAAGGCTGGAGAGGGACTTTTCATAAGTGTCCAGCAACAGGACAAGGGGAAATGGTTTTAAATTGAAGGAGAGTAGGTTTAGAGTAGATCTTAGGAAGAAGTTCTTCAGTACGAGGGTGGCGACACTCTGGAATAGATTACCGGAGGTTGTGGACACCCCTCCCTGGAGGTGTTCAAGGCCAGGCTGGATGAGGCCTTGAGCAACGTAGCCTAGCCAAGAGGCGCCCCTGCCCGTGGCAAAGAGTTTGGATTAGATGATCTCTAGGGTTCCTTTCCAACGTAAGCCATTCTATGAATCTGCCTCTTCATTTTGACATGCTGTTCGCTCCAAGAAAGTCTACCGTTGAAGCTTGTGCTAGCTAGATTGTCTTGAACTATCTGCTTTGTACGTGCTGATTCTCTCAAAGGCATTATCTGCCAGTTTTGGCAGGCACAGACTGTCCTTCCTTATTGCCTGAAAAAATACTGCTTCACTCCACGTGCTTGGTGGGAATTCCAGGAAGGCGTGCTCTGCGTGCTGCGAGGTGCCTGTTGGTCTCTTCCTGTCCCTTGTCATTATGCTCTCAGTACAAAAGTGTCTTAAATAAGAGCCATCTACAAAGGTTGGAAAAATCTTGGTCTTGCTTATTACGAGGGCAGTGAGTCTGAATTTGTAGATTAAGTCCATCTGCAGTGCAGCAGGGATGCTGCCTTCACGTTTGGGCAAGTTCAGATGCCAGCTACGTAAGAATATTCTTACCTGTAATTTCTACAAATTCAAGATAGATGAACAAGGTATTTTTTTTTTCCAAATGTTTGAGGCAACAGGTTTTCCTTCATATCTTAAAACCACCATAAAGCTGATGAGATCAGCTGCAGATCTCTTTTGGCAAGTGCAGAGGCTTAGACTCTGTTCTTGTAATTTGGTCAGAAAAAACAGAAGAGGAACTGCAGCAAGTCTGACGCTGTTCAGTTCAAAGTGCCGGTTCATCTAACTGTGGGATCAAGTTGATTTTCCTTTGCACCATTAATGGAGATCATTTAGTGAAATGTTTTGCTTTTGTAAAGAAGACATCAATCCCTAATAAACCCTGCAGCGTGCTCCCCAGACTAGGACGATTCATCGCTTTGTAGTTAAAGTTAGGATCCAGTTTTTCCAACTTGGTTTCACCAGAGGGTTTGGAAAAAGAGCAGTCTTGGCTATGTTGAAGATTCTCAGGTGATCCTCAGTTTCATGGGTAGAACTTTGCGTCTTAATGAAATCAACCATAATTTTCAGAATTTCCGTTCCGGTTTTCAGGGTTGTCCACATTTTCACTGCATTAAATTGCAGCAGTCAGCAGTCAGAAATCCTCATCATGATGTTTGCAAATCATACAAGGGAAAGAGTAAACAGCAGGTTTCTGTGGCCATGTTCTAACAAACATTTTTGTTACACAATAAAACAGTTTCGTAATTTTTTCTAAAACACTTCTTGGTTTCCCGTAGCTGAATTTTTTAATTAGATGTTTGTTTGCTACGTTCAGAATGAGAATCAACTGCCTACTGACAGGCAGCTGATTCTGGTCTTCTCATTCTCAGTATTTCAATGTTCAAATGTCACAGAGCCTTGAAGGGTGGAGAAAAACTCTTCTGTTTGGGTACTTTGAAGAGCAATCTGTGTAGTGTAGAGGAAGGCTATGATATGACCTGTTCAAAAATGAGTGGATGTCTCTCCATGGAGAAGATATTTAGTCTTAAATTCACTTTTATAGTAATAAAAAAATCATAATGAAAGCCAGTCAAATTCAAAATGGAACCCAGGCAAATTGAGCTACAAATAAAGCTCTCTTTTAAATCAATTAGACTGATAAACCATCAGAAACCTCTATCAAGGAATGGATTTAATAAAGATTTTTTAATGTTCTCAGGACTGGATGTCTTTCTAGAATATATTCTTTATTTATACAAACACCACTGAGCTCAATATAGATTCTGCTGCCGTGACACGTGGGAGGTTACCTCCGATAGTTAAATCATCATCTAACCTTAAACTCTGCTAATGGTAAAATCTTGCAGCGAGTTCATGGAAAAGCAGCAAAAAGTAGCTTGCAGATTGAGAGAATTGATTGTTGAGATCAAAATGTTAAATATGTATGGTTTGGCACATGGAGATGTGAGAACATAAATCTGCAAATATTTATAGATGTGCTGGGAATATTTAGCAGAACTGAAAAGCTTTATAACTGGGAGAAGTCAGATGAGGACGGTTCTTGGAATATGTGAAAAGACCTTTTAACAGTAAGATGAATAAACTGACTTTATCATCTAAAGTTAGTCTCAAAAGCTTCGTTTTTAGGGAACTTAATAAAAATTAAACTGATTTAAAGAAACCCTACTGAAAGCACCAGCAAAGATACTCTAGGCTGGGTTTTGCTCTGTTATTCTTCATGTTCATCAGTGGGTTTCGGAGAACAGTTGTCACCTGGCATGTCCTTGCCGGTCCTTCTCTTCGCTTTCAAATGTCTCTTTTTTATGCCTGTTTAAAGAAAACAAACAAAAAAGCCAGTGAAAAACATGGGTGTGAAAACACGCCGTGATTTCAGTTGCTGGGGAAGCTGAGGCAGGATGTAGGTAACTTGCCAAACCCTTGCTGAGCATTTCTTGTTTAAACTGGCTTGAAACTAGAAGCAGAACTGCAATAAGATCACTCATGGAAGAGACCCATCATGGCGGCTGCATCTGCTTTTTAATACTGTGTTAAATGTTACTGAGGAATATCCTCTGTTGTCATTTCAGAGTGGGTTGGAATAGTAAATGCAGTACCCCTGAAAGAAATCTCTAGATCCCGGTGTAATTGTCTCTTGCCTTAAATTCCCATGGCCCCGGTTTTGTGACTGCTTTTGAAATCATAACTGACGTGGTAAGATTTTAAAAAGTAGCATGATTCATCGTGCCACTAACTTTTGTTTGTGCTATAACCTGAATTCTACAACAGAGGATAACAAAAATTAATTTATACAATAAATCTTCAAGACACGATTGAATTAACTCAATTTTCAATAAAAAAAAATCAAGAATTCCTACTTTTTATTTTTTGAAATGAGAATTGACTTAAATTTTCAAGTTATTCCGGGACCTTCAGATTATACATCAATCAACTGAAAATGTTTCCTTGTGATTCTAGTTTTTTATCCGTACAACCTTCTGATGCATAGACTTTTGTGTTACTTCCCAAAGAAAATCTTGAACGCCAGTTTTATCGTAGCTTTTTCTAAAGGAAACACGACAGACAAATAAGGAAGATTGTTGAAATGGAAAATGTTTGCATGTTGTGCTTTTTAGTATTCTTCCAATTCTTTAAGATTCTGTTTGATCCAGGCTTATTTCCTTTCTACTAGTAGTCAAAATGACGTATGGAAAGAAGAGTAAAACCCTTTCAAGAACTTTTGCTCTTTATCCCAATGTCTATATACAGGCCAGTACAGCTTTAATTCATCTTCATTTCATGTGGAGTTTTAACATAATGCAATAATTTGTATATCATTCCTTTCAGAAAGGACAGATGATGTGTTTGTGGTGTCTGCTGTATTTTTCTGGATCATTTTATATTTTATTTCCTAGGGAAATGAAATTTATATGATCACTTCAACAGTTTCCCCCTCTCCCCCAGGTACATTTTGACTAATTTTAGCCAGCTTCAGGGAACAGTTAAAAGATATTCCTGCAGCTTGGTGACTGGGCAGAGAAGAGAGATCCTAATTAATGTCCTGGTGAGGAAAAGCAGAAGCAGGGGCTCCGCCGTTAGCTGCTCTGATCCCTGTGCACAAACACACAGATGAGCTCGGGACCAGCCAAAACCAGCGGTTGATGGACGGGAGAGAAGGATGTGTGGAGTCTGGGGGGTGTATGAAGAGAAAATAGAAATGTGGATACTTGGGAGAGGAGATTTTTCATGGTGCAATAGTGCATTTCTCTTTTGTATCTACCACGAAGACTGGATTGTTTGGGGTTTGCAGGAATTGAAAATATCTGTACTAATTATTATTTTCTTAAATGCTTGTAAGTCCGGAAGTGTATGGAATAAAACCAGATGACAGGTTAATTTTGGGTGTGTTAGTGTGTGTTGATACCATACTATCGCAATAGATATTCTAGAGCAAAAAAAAAAACCCAAACAAACACAAACCCAAAACACACAAAAGGAAGCGAGTAACAGCAAAATGACCCAAAACCTCCAAAACGTCTGGGAAGCCACTGAGGACGCTGCACGCTGTGTGAAATGTTGAAGATGGAGTTCTCCACCTTCGCTGGGATGAGCCATAAAGAAAATCTCCTCAACTAGACTTAAAGCAAAATCCAGTCAAAGTGGATTTTGACTCTACCTCGTTCCCCAACCCACTAAAAATTTCAAACTATTACATGGTGGTAGAGTTTGGAAAAGGAAGAAGAAATTGTGTAACTGTGGGAATAGTCTTTCCTAGTTCCAGGAATCAGTGCTTTATGTCTGGTATTTCTCAGCCAAAAATTTCAGTAGGCCATAATTGTATATAATTTAATCATCTTTAGATACATTTATTATTTAGAGTGTTTTAAGGGTTTTTTTGTAAGCTTACAGACTTTTTTAAAAAATTAATTTCTGTAGTATGGAGGCCAGGGTTAATGGTCTAAGATTTACTCAATTACCTTAAAATCCTTAAAACAATATGACAATAGGAGCTTAGTTCAATCAACAAATTGCTGGCTGGTCTTCTATGTAGTAATTCAGCAGAATCTTCCTGCAGTTCCTTTATCGCACTTGCATGAATGTGTTTTGCCTCTCAAATCTTATTTACTGACACTTTGAGGCAGGAACTAAAGAACTTATCTCACAAACCTTTAATTGTGTTTTTCATTGCTCTAATAGTCTCTTTGGTGCTGTCCTGTATTTACTCTGAACATCTAATGCTATTTCCTTCAATCTTTTTATTCCTCTATCTTAGACTTCTTCAAAGTACTGTAATAGATCTGTAACTTTTTTTATTTTTTTTTTAATTAAAGTTTCCCCTGGAGAATTAACTTAAAATTGACAAGGAAAGAATTATTTCCCCTACAAGTCTATTTTGTGTAGGGTTTGAAAAGGATGAAATAAATGCTGTGATGATGAGTAATTTTCACTCCGTAGTCCAAGAGTTCATATTTGGGAATTTTGAGTATTCGTGGCGGTGTTTAGTCCTGAAGGGCTGCTGCTTGCATAGGTCTTTTGTATTTATGGCATAAATTATTTTATTTACAAAGCTTTGATTCTGCTGCCAAAAGCAACTGCAGAAGGCTTATTTTAGTGTTAATTTAGTGGGTTTTTAAGTTATTATATTCTTTTAGACAATTGTTTGGTTTTGCTATGGGATATATAATAAATTCTTTCAATGTTGAATTTGTAAACACAGTCTACGTTAGAAGTCTCTCTAGCAGATCATAACTTTGCATCTACTGGAGAGACACAAGTTTGCTGTGTCTTTACAGGTCTTGTTCCACTCTCCCAACCCTGAGATAGAAACCAGGCTTTTTTTCCCCCTTTTTTTGTTGCATTATGGACCAGAGAACCTGTTTCCAAAGTAGAAGAATAGGTCCTATACTCTTACACCTCTTGAGTTAAGTTGTCTTTGGAATGCTTGGCATTTGAGTTTAATTGTAAATTGTTAAGCAATAGGATAAATAGATAAATAGACTCGGTTGCCTGAGACACACTGTATCTTACTTAGTTTGAATATGCATATTTTTTTGAAGCATGGCTCTGATGACTCTCACCAACACGTTCCTCTTTCTTCGCTTTTGGGGAGCGTCTGCTTTCAAGTGACCTCTCAAATTAATGCTGTTGGTAGGCTCTGACACCAGCAGTTACTTTTTCTACTGGTAGCAATTGCATGGAATGAGGTGATCCGTGCTCTTTGTACAATGGCCATATTACTTTGTACTGTAATGCACATTAAGTAACCTAATCTTGTTATATGTGCATTTAAACTTTGAAGTCATCGATAGCTGAAGCTAGATGGTAGTGATGCTGAAGGCTGGGCTATTTCTCTGTTAAGTAGCTTCATGGGAAGTTCTGAATTTCAGAGTGGACCGATGGAACATTATTGCAGCTCTATGAAGTGCTGGGGCCTGAGTTGTGGGCCCCAAGTTGGAGTTGACCTGTGAATGAGTCACAACCTTGCAGAATGTTTTGTTGTTTCTGTTTGCTTCATGTTGCAGAGGCAGAACCTGGCCCACCTGTGTCTCTGTGGCTCTGCCCTCACCCAGGTGGTTGTGGTTGGGGTGGTGGGTGAGGCCAGGGCTACTTTAACCAGAAGCCGATCAGTTGGAAGAGCCTCTTGTTGGGTGTGGCTTCTGTTGGGGCTGGTTGCCTCTTGCTGAGCTTTTTTTGGTGGCCTCCTTCCATGTGAAGGGCCACTGAGGAGCCATCTCTGTCTGTTGTGTCCAGCAGGTGATGCTGGCACCACAATGGGCAGTGGAGGAGCTGGGCCCACAGGAACCTGTGGCAAGATTGTTTGAGAGAAGACTTGTGAGGGGACGTTGCTGAGTTCAGCGTTGGCCTGTGTGATCAGGCAACTGATGGCAGCATAAAGTGGTGATGGCTGAACCAGCACAACACTCCATGATTCTATTTGGCATTTTGGTATCTGGTTCTGATGTTTTTCCATGTGTATTATATAATAACCACTCAGTGCTGCTCTTTGTGCTTAGTTTCACAAAGAAGAAAAGTTTATAAATCAGAATAAAAATTTACAATACAGTTTCTTCTCTGTAGCTTTGTCAGTATTATTTCCTAAGGTTACCGGGAGCCTTGGTATATTTATCCCGAATGCTTCTAGGGAAATTTGGGGTTGAAGGATAGTGGTCGACAAAGAGAAGGTTTCCTTGAGCGGCAGCTGCGCTTGCCTGTCTTGCAGAAGGGACGGAGTTGTCTCTCTCAGAGCAGTTGGTGTCATTGAAAAGTGCTCTGGCTGCCAGCTTGCTTTGGGCTGTGGACACACCAGCTATCGTGGCAAATGGAATTGCTCCCTAACACTGGGCAAGGATTTGAGTTTTTACTTGTAAATTTGTTTCTGAAAAAGAGAGTGTCAAGGTAATTTGAAATAATAGAACTGTTTCATGTGAATGCTCAAAGAACTGCAAGAAATATGTGGCTTTTTCCATAGAATTGAACTGAAAGCTGCAGAGTGGGAATATATACAGGTGGTCAAATGCTACAGGGCGTAATGCCGTGCAGGTCGTAACTGGAAGGGAACTTCTCTTTAGGATGTATGCTTCTGTCTGGTCTCAGTAAAAATAAAATAAATTTCCAGTTATGAAAAAAAGAAAAATTATTTCTAATTAACAAGTAAGATACTCTTATAATTAGAGTCGAGTATAAAACATGTGAGTGCATGTACATTTCTATTTCTGCATATATATTTGTATTGATGTAGGCAGTAATTCTGATGTGTGGGTAAGAATTTGGTGGTGTGTTACTGAAATTGTGCTGTTCTTTTCTCCCCACGTCTGCGCAGCACCCGGCAATGCCATCTACTTCTTGACGTCTTCAATTCGACAGAGCATGAGTTGACCATCAGTGCTAGGAGTAACGAAGATTTAATTCTGCATGCTGGAGAATGTCAGCGGTGAGTGCTCTGGGTATTAAAATGAACCATGTTTTTAACTCTGTTATTTATTTATACATAACTGATACTATTTGGGGCCTATTTTTCTTTTTCAACGTTGAGCACGAGTTCGGGAATAGAAGAGTTTTACTTTGTTTAAGGTGCGTCACTGTGTTCTAGCAATATCTCAAGTGGATTTACTTCAGCAATGAATCTAGTAGTACTGAAAATAACAATACAAAACAGTTGGTCCTGAGGTGTGCAGCTTAATTTAGCTTGTTGTTGTAGAATGTTTTCATGTAATTTTGATGTGCTCGGAACGTGGTTCTGATGCTAAAACCTGGTCTCCCTGGTTCGTGATCCTTTCCCGGTTTTAAACAGTCTTTTCTTTATGTGGCTCTCCAGCCATTTCATCAGGTTCCGTAGAAAGAAAACTACAGGAAAGAAAAATAGAATTGAAGAAAAAGCAATTACAATCTGTGTGGAAAAAAATAGTTTATATTAAGTAGGTTGTTATGTGGATTGGTTCTTACAACCCTTCTCTGGTGATGTAAAGGTCATTTTGTAGCTAACTATAACCATTATGTGCTGTAATATATCTACCTAGGATTCCTCCTGCTGGCTGTACCCTGGGTTGCTTGGTTTATCTCCTTTAGATGATAATTACAGCTAGACAACACCATTTTCATCTTAAAAAGATGAAACTGTGAAAAAAGAACCGTTTCCACTTGGTCCAAGGCCATCTGCACAGTTCTCTTCTTCAGGAGGGTTGTGCTGCAGTCTTAAGTCATGCAATTGATCAAATTATTTAAAGAGAGATAGTTTCATACCTTTGAATCTCAGTCTGAATATTAAGTTCAAAGTAAAAACGCATCAGTTGCAAGGCGTGCAGTTGTCGAAGAATAGAATGTCTAACAACAGCAGTAAATTCAGAATGCTTTTTGCCTTAGTGACTCTGAAAGCACAACCATGAGAAAACACATCGACTCAGACCAAGGCTGAATTTTCTCAATTTTACTTTCAAGGAATGGTCGAAAAAACAATCAGTAACGTACAGTGTTTGTTCCTTTTATTGAGAAAGAACTGGGTTATTTTCTTTTTTTTTAAAGCAGTCTAAATACTCACCAAAATGTTCATGTTCTTTTCAGCGCTGTTTTGTAATTTTGGTTTTTGTGCCTATTGCTATTTCCCTTTTTTGTAGTTGCTAAACTGCACTAAATTTTTCACTCCCGCTTTTGAGGACAATATGTAACAAGTAGAAGTAACACTACAAATAAGGTTATAAAATGACTTTGCATCTCCTTGATTGAATTACTTGTATTTTCCTATGGATTTAATAATTTCAGTTTAAATATCCTTAAATCATTATATTGTAATGGATATAAACCCTTTCATTAAGTCTTTTGAAACGGTAATTTATCAAGGCAGACTGTGCATTTGTTGCGAGTATTTAAGCCTCTTAAGGATAGTGATTTTTATTCTTACTGCAAAATATTTTATTGTGTCACCCTTGGTTAGAAGTTGCACTGAGTGTCCTGTCGCTTCTAAACTCCCTTGTTATCTATTTCTTGAATGAGAAGTGGTTTTAATTGTGCGGTGTGTATAGAGCTTTTATGTTGCTTAGAGTTTTAATTTTCATTCTGATGGATCTGCTGCAGAAACTTAGGGGGAACATACAGGAGGCCTTAGGAAAAAAAATCAGAAATCTTCCCCTTTTTTGAGCGGTGGTTCTACATCTTTCTTTTTAACATAGGACAAACATTCTCAGGAGTTTGCATTTGAAGCAAGGGTTTTCGGTCGAAAAATACAATGCTTTTCAACAAGGCCTACTTTCAGATTCTCCTTTTATCATTTTTTTCACTGGACATTGATTTTTATTAACATCTGCTTAATATTTAACGAGTTCGGGTTTTTCCCTCTTTCCTGTACAACCTTGATTCCATCTTTATTCTTAATGTTTTCCTCATTCCCCTTTTCTTTAAATTATAACTTTCACCGATTTTGGTCACTCGCTTCCTTTTGTAATTTACTCTCCCCTCCATTCATCACCATAGTTTCGAAATCTCCTGTCCTGACAAAGTGTAGATAGCAGGAAATTGTTTTCTTCGTTCCTGTTCTTATTGCTGGAGAGCAGAAGCGTTGTCGTACTCTCTGCCCACAGACCTACAGAGAAGGAAAATGCCGCATCCTGCTTCGCTTTCCCACTTTGTATGTTTAGAAAGTAAAATCACTTGGGAGTCTCTGATGTGTTGCTTCTTTCCTATATTATGGAGCCGTCGCTGTAGGATGGAAGCTTCACCCTTGTGTGCTTGGCGAGAGGGAATTTGCAGGGGATTCTTCTGTTATTTTTATGTAGTGATGGAAGACTCCGGACGCTACACTTATTAAAGCACTCTCCGTAACACATTTGATTTCTAATGAAGGTATACAACTGGTCCCGGTGCTGGAAATGGGGAGGGTGGAGGAGATGAAAGCAGAAATACCAAAAAAAGTCTGAGAGCAGCAGCAGCTCAGCACTGGTGCTGCCAGCTCTGGCTGAGGCCGTGCACATCAGTCCCTGGTGTCCAGCTTAGAGTGTCCGTTGTATTCGGTGCGTTCCAGCTCCCTCGTGTCTCCATCTTATTTGTGCTTGTGTAAAATGGATCAAATGTGTAAAATACTACCCACCCTTTTTACTACAAGGTCTAAAGTGGTTTGCTTCAATTAATTTAGGGGGAAATAAAGGCTGTTACAATAGCACTACATGCAGTATGAAAAAGTGGTACTATGCTATTAAGGGTAGGTGACATCCCTTGGGCCATTAAAATAGCACCTGGAAAATAGGTGCCTTTTCATACAGGTAGATTAAGCTGATGACTAGTGAAGATTATAAATTTAGCTTTCAGAAAAACTCAAGTTTTCAATTTACTGTAATTTTTAAGCCATTGATTGGGAATATTTAGTAGGTTCATTGGGACTGTTCTTGGCTATGTATATAAGCAGTGTTTCTGAGAAGAGACACTTTTAGAATAGAGGAAAACATAATTTCCTCTTTGTTTTATAGGAAGAAATGATAATTTGGGCTCTGTGATAATTTTGTTCACTCATTTTTCTGTCTTTTATCATTATACGTTCTGCAGACACACACAAATGGAAAGGACCAGCCTTTCCTTTTTTGTGTTCCTGTATCCCAAGATGTTCCCTCGTGATCTTCATACTGCCCTTTTTGGTTTCCATATGAATTGAAATGTTCCTTTGTGTCCCGTTGTGGGACAATTAGTGATATGTTTGAGCTCTTTTGTTCTCAGAAGAATGTGATGGGGAGAAGAGAGAACTAAGATTTATTTGGAGGAGAGAAGGAGAAAGAAGGAGATTCGCTCTCCCTCTTCTGTGAGGTGGTATGTTGAAGAGAGAAGCAAGGGTTTTGGAGGGTCCTTTGCTGAACTCCTGAAAATAAATTTAGGGTTCCTTACAAAGCTAGCTTCACAGCCAAATTTATTTTTTTTTTCTGCTTTCCATCTGCAAGAGTTGGTTGTTTTTTTTTTAAGCTGGGAAATACACTGGACAACTGACGTCTTGACAACAAATGTTGTCAGACAAGTTACTCTACTGAAGTTGCCGCGGCAGTGAGTGATGCTGAGATGTTGGCGACGTCTTCAGTTAATGAAAAAGTTTGATATACCACACTGTGGCGTCAACATGTTTTGTTAATCTATCCAGTTGAATATCCTTCATGCGGTGATGAGGGAAACAAGCTCTCTGATATATGCCATTGGAAAGTTCAGCCTTGAGATATTTTTCTAGCCTGGCAGAGCCTCCCGTCTGCAAAGCTGTTTTTCTTAAAAGCAGTCGATGGCACACTGCTGAAGGGGCTTCACTGAATATAGGAATGTTTTGAACGTAATCAGCGCTAGAACTGAACCTGTTTATCACAGTGATGTGGCGTTCAACAGGTTGTCGTGAAGTGGAAGAATCCAGCAGGCAGCTCTTGGAGGGGAATTGTGTTACGTATGTTAACAAAGAAGCGTTGCCACTAGCAGTGATTTTAATTTATTGAAAAACGTAGGTATGGTAATTATTGTTTCTTACTTGATTATCAAAGCATTAAAATTAAATTTCACGACAACCCTCGTTTATGCGTAAATCACTTCATAATTTATGGTAATAGATGGTATCTCATTATGTGCCCCAGGATATCTCATTTTGTACAACGTACCCCGCGTTGCCTTTACATTTCTATTCTGTGCACGGTGCGTCTGGCATTTGGGAGCTGCAAACATCCTCGTCAGTGTGAGATTTATCATGGTGATGGCCTGAGTAGATCAATCCTCTCATCCATCCTTGTGGTACAACACAACTGAGTTGTTCAAGTCTTCCATGTAGATGAGACTTTACAGTTGGTAGCTGTAGATGTAACGCTTTTAAACATTAGAGTTTTCACACTGCTTGGCCTCAGTGTCAGGACCATAGGGATTAAAGCTTGGCACTGCCCAGGAATAGGACAGGAGTGAAGGCTTATAAAATGAAGAGGAAACAGGACCTGGGTAAGACCAAGCTGGAAAATAGAGGTGAAATGGTATCAGTCATGGAAGAGCTGTGATGGATTCTTTTAATCGTTCAGGCATCTTCCCCACTATGTTATGTTATGATATGTTCTGCACTACATGCTGGAATGACAGGTAAGATTTTTTGAGAGCTGTATTTCCTTGAGAATAATAAGTAGCCCTGGAAGCTTTTGGATAAGTGTGTCCCTGGTACAGGCCATCAGAAGTGAGGAAATACTTCTGTTGGTAATTCAAAGGGCAGGGGCTTCTGTGCAAGATTTGCAAGTTCTGACCCATGGGAGTGCTGATGTGAAATAACACGATGGAGTTTTGGCCTTTTTTTAAAAAGTGGGTGTTGCATAGGAAAAAATAGGCTAAAGAAATACTCCAGTAGCAAAGTCAACGCGCAAGAAGTTCAAGCTCCTTGCTGAGTCGGCAGTTCCTGCCTTTTAGCAGGGTTATAGGGTTAACTGAGTTTACTTAGAATCATAGAATGTTTCAGGCTGGAAGGGACCTCTGGAGGTCATCTAGTCCGACCTCCCTGCACAAGTAGGTGTACTTGTACACCTCCACCACAGAAAGTTCTGTTGGTTTTTTCTAGTTGGCAGAAGTGTAGGTATTTTTCTCAGCTTTCATAAGTGAACTTCTGTGTGTATTGCCTTCACCTATTTTTAGTTTTGGGGTTTTTTTTTTGTTAAATTCTAATGAGTTCAGAATAATTAAAGAAGCAAATGATAATTTTCATTTTTACACCTCTCATCACATCCTGTGGCATTTTTTTCATCCACGGAAAGTAAAGAATTTTTTAAAAGCCCTTTGTGTGCATACTATTAATGAGGGCCATTGACTACTGCTTAATTATTTTATTTAAATGAGTTGATTAATTGAGCTGTGAAGTCTGATGTGCTATGCTGTAATTTCTGCAGTATTAGTTAACAATGCACAGACACATTGAAAACATTTTGAAATAAGTCTTCTTCCAAAGGGTATGAGAATTAAAAATTCTGCCTCTTTCTAAACCATAAGTTCCTTTAATAAATGTATTGTCCATGTGTAAGTAAATCATGATTGTTATTTCTCGTAGCTGCCAAGTCAGTGTTTAATTTGTGTCTTTGTTTATGACAGGCCATGTTGTCTGTATGAGAGATTAATGATTTTTTCCTCAGATTACTGTTGCAGTTTATGTTTTAAAGACAAAGCTGCTTTGACTAAGGCTTTGCATTCTGTCATCAGGAGAAAATAAAATTTCACAACGATTTCCCTGGGTCTTCATGTTAAATCCACGGCAAGCTGGAGGTTTTTGAGACACCTTCAAGTCAAATTAAAAAATATCAAAGGTTGTATTAACTAAAACATGAAAATCACCTTGCTGTTTTCAGGGCAATCACCTTTGTTTAGTCTTTTATTTGACATTTGTTAAATACACATTTAATTTCTTTAAGGCTTGCCCTTTTTTACTAATAGCCAAATCAATCTTTAAATGCACTACATAATTTCGAGTGAATATTCGTTATTTCCAACACAGAAATTGGGAAGGGAATTTTTTGGGGGTAGGGAAGTGTGATACATCCAGCACTGGTCAGATCCGTAGCATGATCCAAGTCTAAAGTTTGTATTTATTTCAAAGCACTTTGCAACAATTGGAGAAGTTACAGGAAGCATCTGCAAAAAAATTATAGGCTGGCAAAATAATAAACAGAATAATAAAAAAAAAATAGAGCAATAGAAGGAGTAATAAAGGCAACTTTCAGTTTCGGACTGCTTTAGAGTTAGAGCACTCAAGGAATTCCTTCACTGAAAGGGGGATGCTTCCCATGGAACATTAGCCCAGATGCTCTTTTGAGGTCCCTCCCAACCTTGGCTCTTCTATGATTCAGTTCTTTGGGCAGGTGCAAAGGCGTGATGGGTGATCACAGGGTGGTTGCGAGTCCTTGGTGCAGGTGCTCTGCAAAAAAAGCCAGATGTGATCTGAGGGTACAACGGGCAAACAGAAACAGGGAATGATACGTGAGAATTACGACATTCAGTTCTGGTCGTGCTTATGCAAGAAAGAGGAGATCAAATGGTAGAAGATGCAGATAATTGATGAAAATAACGTGGACGTCGGCTGTGGGTTGATAAGCGCAGTAAAATTAATGTATTCTATGAAGTCAGGGGCAGAGAAGGGCTCCCTTTTAAACGTTAAGGGAGAGGAGGACACCGAGGAAAACCTGAGTCAGTGAGTAGGGCTAGAAATGAAGAGATTTCTGGTCTTCAGACACCATCAGTTTGTTCAGCAGGTGTTTCTCCTCTTCTTTCCCCTCTCCTCCCACAGCTTCGTTTGAAAGACTTGATGTCTTGATTAAATCAATTGGAGGATGCTACACTGGGTACACGACTGTTCTAGTATTATATGACTTCTCATAAGTCTTCTTCTCTTCCTACTTCTTCAAAAGCAAGTCTAAGCCACTTTTCCTAACTGGTTGCATCTGGCCTGCATGGCAGTTTTTCTGACCTCTTTGAAGGTTGACTTGACCTCAGGAGACCCAGTTTGCACTATTTCTAGTATTTTGTGTGTGCAGTTAGGGAAACAGGGGGTTTGTGAGGGCAGGCTAAGTTTGTCTCTGACAGGATTCATTAAGTTTAACAGGGTACAGCACAAACATGGCTAGATAGGGTGGCCCTTATACAAAATATTACAGAGATACACTAAGAGTTCGCTCTCCTGGTTTCAGATAATCTATAAATCATTCAAAATCTACAACAGTAATCTTAATTTTCCTCTTAGCCTAAGTAGATCACATGTTGTAAGAAGTCTAGGGTTCAAAAGCTCTTTCTTGAAAAAAAGTCAGAATAATTGATTTCAGAATTCAGTTTTAAAATAAAAAAAGAGCTTGTTTTGGTTTTTTTCTTTGCTTTTTCCTTTCTTCATTTCTTCAGTGCTTGGGAAAAAAAAAATTACTGAAGTTTTTGGGCACTAGGCACATTTGTGGAAACATTCAACAAAGTGCAGGCCTATTAGAAAATTGGCTGAAGTGCTAATACTTTTCTTTCTTGGGTTTTCACTTTGTGCAAGATATGTGGAAGACAAAGAATGTAAGAAAAAAAAAGAGCTGGCATGGCCCAAATTTCTGTAGGACTTAATTAGCAGTATAAATTTAAGGTAGGCTCCAAGCATTGTTATTGTAGAGCTTACTCAATAATTCTTTCTTATCTAGTTGAATGTGGCACTGCCTAAGGCACGACCAGCGAAGGGAGCCGTGCTCTGCTGCGTGCCTGGATGTAGGGTTGCAGAAAACAAGTATCCTTTGCATGCTGCTGTGCTGCAGACGTGGGTCTTTGTGGCCAGCTTCCAGGTTAGTCCTGCTTTGAGTGATGGGTCTGAACTGGATGATCCCCAGAGGCCTCTTCAACCTAAAGTAGTCTTTGATCTGAAAATCTACCTACGCGTTGATAAACTCGCTCATTCTTCCCAAAGCCGACAGTGTCAGGAGCACATGCCCATATGAATTGGTTCCTGTATCCCTGTTGTCCTTTAACACTTTCTGTCATCCCAGCATTTGTCCTGCTCTATCATTCTTTTTTTCTTTTCCCCCAGAGGATTAATTCCTTTCCTTAGCCTTTCTTCTAGTCAGAAGGTTGGACTAGGTGATCCTGGAGGTCCAACCTTAATGATTCTATGATTCCTTTATTTTTCTGCTGTTAGAGGTGACCCAGTGCCAGTTTCCGTTAAGGCTCTTGACTTCCAGACTCATAGTACTTGAAGTATCATGTTATTGGGGGTAGTATGTATTTGCACAATCCTCCTTCATAGATCCAGTTACATTCATTGGGTTTTTTCCCTCTTCATTCACACCTAAAATCTGATGCCTTACATAGAATCATAGAATCATTCAGTTTGGAAAAGACCCTTGGGATCATCGAGTCCAGCCATCAACCCTACTCTACAAAGTTCTCCCCCAAACCATATCCCCCAACACCACATTACATATTCATGTACCAGATGAAAAAATGCCGTGGAATTGACTTTCCTGACAAATTGCTCTAATACGGTGTCTGGAGACTTGGAAGTAGGGAGTGAAGGGTATCTGGATGTGTAGAACCTTTAGAGGTGGTAGGTTCAAATGGTGAAGATAACAGAATAGTTTTGGTCCGTTTCCTAATTAAGTCATCTTTATTTTCAGGGTTAAAGCTACCTAACACATTTAAGAACATTTTTGTTCATGCTGCCAGTAAAAGAGCGAGCATTTGGGTGTAGGTATAGCTCCAGGTCACACCTGGTTTGATCGATCTAAGTAGATAAATAGATTAATTTAGCCTATAGCACTATCTGTATTTCAGAGCCCTTGCTGTGTTTTGTGGCGGTGGTGACACAGTGACTGCATTAATGGGATGAAAGAAGATTGTCTTGAGTGGCTGCCAGTTATGTCTACTTTAATGGCCGAAGGATTTATTAAAGTTACGTTCTGATGTTGCAGGGATTTGGCTTTCTGCCTGCTGCCTGATGTTCCGTGAAAGATCGTGATGGTACAGCGTAGATTTCTTCAAGTTGGAAATGAAAAAACCCAATTCCTATTAATGTATTTTAGATGATCAAAAGGATAATTAAAATAGCTGGTTTATGAGTCTTTCCTTCAAAGAGAACAGTCTTTTAAAATTAGTGCTCCAGCAGCTTGAATTTATTCTTCAATCTCGACATCCATTTACTTCTTCCTTCATTAACTGGAAAGAAAAGCTCAAACAACAGTGATCTGAAAAGATCACCGGACGATGTTGTGTAAATGGTATAGAATATAAAGCCATCATTTAGTGACATTTTCATTTTGCAGTTTTAAAGATGTCTCTAGAAGGCAGTTTGGGGTGGAGTCTTTGTTGTCTGTTTTCTCTCCTGATTCTACTACACTAACTGGGCTCGTAGACGAAAAGTTGAAGACTTTTTTTGGAATATTGCAAGGATTTATAGGTACTAGATAAAAAGAACCCCAACCCAATGTTCTGCTAAGTTTGAACAACATGTATGATTTGCCCCAGAGAAGTGTATGAGCTTGACAGGGAATGGGGTGACGTTAAGTCCGTAATCTTTCCCCTTTGCCCACTTTTCTCTGCACTCCATCCCACTTTGGATCTTCTCAAGGGAGAGCTTTTACCCGTGTTAGCTGGGAATGCTCTTAGTCCAGAACATGGACTTGAGGTTTTTGAAAATGCTTACTGCTTCTAATTTGTTTGGGTTTTTTTTTTACGGTTGACAGCTGTAATAAAAATGAAGAATTCTGCTCTAGCTTCAGATTTTTAAAGAATTATGGACAGTTCTCAAAGAAGATTATTGGAGTTGTTTAATTTTCTGGCCCTCAGAAGGGCTGTTACTCGAGGGACAGGAACTCTAAGTCTGAATCCTGTAGTACTTTGATTTCTGTCTCCTGTGGTAGGTGTGTTTAAAACCTCCATATATACACTTTAAATTACTCCTTGTCTTATATAATGCTTTCAGGCTATGAAAGATTCCGACGTTGTGGAAACATTCCAGATTTAATACGTTGACTCATAAGTGAGTGCCCTCAGGGAAGAGGGTGATTTGTAATAAAGAAGGTTAATTCCAGCTTTATTTCAAGTTTTTTGTGTACATCTGCATCTGATAAGCATGCTGAAGTGGGAAGAGTCAACACAGATTTATGCAGGGATAATGTAGCACATAAATCATTGAAGTTGGGTAAGGGAGGCTACCAAGCTTCTGGGTAAGGCGGATCTAATTAATACAATTATTGACACATGACAGAGTTCCCCACTAAAGGCTGATAGACAATCCAAGCTGTTGCAGGATAAGAAGAGAAAGTTATTAATTGGTGAAGAGAAAGTTATTAATTGGTTAAGAGAAAGGTGACAGAGGGAGGGAATAATCACTTGTAGAGATCAAGTCATCATTGGAGCCCTTCTGGGATCTGGGCCGGGTCCTGAGCTGCTCAGCCTCTTTGGGAGCTGTGGGAAGAGGAGCGAGCAGTGGGCTGGGAAGGTCCCCGATCGTAAACTCTGGGCTGCAGAGGGAGAAGCTGACTGGGAGGAATTACAGGAGGACGAGGTGGTCAGTTGGCAGGTGAACTTCATTCTTAATAAATCCACAGTGGTGAACAAGGTGGAAAAAAAATCCAAACCTTACATAGTGAATGATGAGCTCAGAAGGGTCTTTTCCCTCTTAGGAATCAGATGCAGGTTTTAATAAATGTATGAATGTGCTGCCCAAGGTTCCACAGTAGTCGAATACAAAACAACCATCTTTTTGAACAGATGTATCAGCGCAGGGCAGGACGCTCTCACTTCTTCGGTATGGTCTCACCAAATGCAAGGTGATACTTGAAAAATAGTGAAGTTGAAAGTGCTGGGAAGAAAGTATTTACAAAGGGGAACCTAATACGAGAAAGGAATGTCGATGAAGTTACTTGTTGGGGGGAAAAAGAATAGCAAGCACACACTGTAAATGGAAGAATGAATTATAAAACTATTTCAAGTTTAATAGCCTGAGGGAAGTCATAGGGTTTGGGTTTTTTTTTTTCAATTATGGGATTAAAGTTTTGCTGTCTGGTATAAATATCGGTAAGGTGGTTAAATGGAAACTGGTTTATCAGTTCTTATCTTCACAAACGGAGTTATTTACCTCTTGGTGAAGCTTTTGCAATTGTCTGCAGATCTCTTCCTGACTCCTGACCTGGACTTTCCAGAGTATTCCCACACACGCAGCTGATGCAGGAGGTGCACTGCTGAAGTGCAGCTTTAAGGAGAGGAGCTGGTAATGGGCTGGAGCCTCTTTTTATACCAGGTTATTTGGGGATGGAATAGACATTTTCCTCACAAATGACAGGCGCTTTTTCGGATTCTTCACATACTCCAAGATACTTACTTCTCTCTTCCCCACCTGCTTACTCTCCACTTCCTTCCAGAGTCTTCTTTTCCATGAATTGGGCTGATGCCAATCAGGTAGTCATAGGTCTGTCCTTTAATTGAGAGCGGAAAGCAGTGGCCAAGTAGGAACAGCAGCCTTTGCTTTCATATTTCTCAAATCGGCTAAAAGCATTATAAATTACACAACAAAATTACAAATTATAACCTAGATAAATTCAGGTATGTATTGCAACTAGATATACTCAGTGTAACGGAACAGAGATGTTCGTGTGGCTACATGCCTTTAATGCAATTAAAATATTTTTTCCTCTTTGTTGTATGAGTCTCCAGAAACTAATCTTGCTTTGGAAAGAATCTACTGAGTCAGTGCTTGCATGAGGAAGTCTTTCTCTAAATTACTCTTGATAGAACAGTTTCCTAGGTCATCTGTATCTTTCCTGAAGTGTTTATTTGTTGTCTCTTTTTTCAGTTCAAACTGAAATACATGCCAGCTCTGTAGAACGCATGGTAGAATCTTAATTGTGCTAATAGTTGCTGTGAAATGTGTGGTAAAATCCCAACCATGGAAGTATCTCAGCTAAAAGGTTTCTCTTTGACAAACAAGCGTCTAACGTGTAGATTACACATAGTGATTACCAAAATTTCCTGCCAGGGTTACTTCATCAAGGAATCTTTGTTTTCAGCCCTATCTTCTGTATCAAAATGGTGTAAAGGAGTTGTGCATCTCCTGATGGGTTGGCAGAGCTTTCGCAGCTTCAAGGAGATCCAACACCTGCTAATACCAGTGAAAGCTTGGCTTCTAAGTTGCCAAGGCCACATTTAACCTATTTAAGTCACAAGCTACCATTGATCTGGTTTTCACATTGTGTTCTCTTGAGTGCTTTGGGTTTAGGAGACGTGTTCTTTAAAGAAAGGTTTCAGTATTTAATTTGCAGTGTTTAAAAGGAGAGAAGCTGCCTCTTTGGGATTGATAAAGGTACCAAAATACAGTTTAGTAATAATTTATTGGTACTAATTCCTGAGCTTGTAAAGATCCTTCTAGTAGGATTCTTCTACTACATGAAGATAACCAGGTTTGGTCAAGAAGAAACTTCAAATGGTATGAAGAGAAGGTTTTAGTGAACTGTATCCACGTTAACAGTGAGGGAAAGAGCAGTGAATGACACTGTGTATAAACCAGGTGTATCCCTGTGGTTCCGGCATAGTTGAATTACCGCTCTCCTTTGACCCAGGTTTTGAGAGTGGTGGTGGTATTAAAGAAACCTTTCCGTCCACATGTGTAGTTTGAAATTGTAGAACCATAGAATAGTTTGGGTTGGAAGGGACCCTTAAAGCTTGTCTAGTTCAACAACCCTGCCCTGGGCAGGGAGACCTTCCACTAGACCAGGTTGCTCAAAGCCCCGTCCAGTCTGGCTTTGAATCCTTCCGGTGATGTGGCATCCACAGCTTCTCTGGGCAACCTGTTTCAGTGTCTCACCACGCTTATCATCATAAATTTCTTCTTCACATCCAGTCTAAATCTACCCTCTTTCAGTTTAAGACGGTTGCCCCCTGTACTGTCACTAGAGTTCTGTGTAAAAAAGTCTCTCCCCATCTTTCTTATAAGTTCCCTTTACATATTGGAAGGCTGCAATAAGATCTTCCCAGAACCTTCTCTTCTCCAGGCTGAACAATCTCAACACTCTCAGCCTGTCTTCACAGCAGAGGTTTTCCAACCCTCTGACCGTCTTTGTGGCCTCCTCTGGACCTGCTCTAACAGATCCATGTCTGTCTTGTGCTGAGGGTCCCAGAGCTGGGGACACAACTCCAGGTGGGGTACCAAGGAGTTGCAGCAGCACACGTTATTTTTTTCACAGTCCTGAAAAAAATGTTATTTAGGGTCCTGGTGGGATCTGTGTCATTTTGTGTATACACTGATGAGTTAATGCAGGCTTATCTTTAATGTCTCAATTTCAGAGGGTCTTATTTTACCCTACAGTAAAACTATTATTTTACCATAGTCCTATGGCTATCTATTTTTGGGTACCTAGGTAGAACGTTTCAACTTTTGCTACTTGGAGTTTTTGTAAGAGTTGTGAGCTAAATTTATTTTGCAGAGTAGACAAAGCATGGGTAATGTCTGTAAATCTAACCTGTTCAGCTGGAATAGAGCTTACACTGAGCTCTTAACACTTCGGTGACTGGAGAAGTGGAAAGAGAATACAAAATTAGAAAAAGGCACCTATTAAAGCTCCTTGTGTAGCAGTTTACTTTCCTGCTGCTCTTGGTAAAAGAGGGGGCAGGGAAGAAGATAGTGTCTTTAAATAGCCTGTCAGGCTGCTGCTGCATCTACTTCCTCGTGTGACAGATACTGCATTTCTCATTAATGGTACCTTGCAAGTGCCTGGGGTTGCCATGGTAACTATCTCTGAGCCTTATACCTTAAATTTATCCTGACAAAGGTTATTGTGGCAATTCCTACTAATTGGCTTTTTTTTGCTGCTGCTATTTTTAACTCATCCCGTCCTCCTCTATTTAAGTTACAGAACCTAAATGGAATGAATTGGCAGAATAGCTGGGGGTGAGAAAATGCTTTACAGGGCAGGAGGAACTGGCAACTAAACTCTGTTTTTTTTTTGTTCAGTGCCTGGTCATAAAAATCTAAATTATATCTTTCAGTGGTAACTAAAACGTTATCTGTTTTGCCCTTGAAATGTTTTGATATGAAATAATATCAATGCTCTTGGAACACGATTTTGGTTCATGCAGGCTTCTACGGTTGTTTATTACCGAATATTAGTCATGTTGTTTATTACCAGATATTACTACCAGTGGAGGTACAAGGAAATAAGCCATATCCTGAAGACCTGAAAGGCTAATTTGAAATAAGTGTCCAATAAACAGAAGATTGCACAGTGAGAGGAGTTAGCCCTGTGCTATCTCAGCACCTGGGACAGGTGCTGTATTAGTACCCGGGCAGTTACCTGGCATCTGCTGGTACAGCAGGTTGAATTAAAAAGTTATTCATAGGCTGATGATATCATTGTTTAATTTCCTGTAGGTGTTGTAGAGAACTTCTGCTACAACATTTCTGGTGGCTAAGTACTCTGAAATTTCATTGCTTGATTGGCTTCGGTCAATTTTCAGGCTCGGGAAGGAGACAGCAAGGCAGTGACTTGATGAGCAGACCCAGAGTATCCATTTCATGGGTGCAGAGCAAAAGAGAAGAAGTTACAGGTAGAATGGGGGGCTGTCAAGCACGGTAACTTTTGATAGTGTGGAAGGAATAGTTGAACTCTGCTGAAGGGCAAGAAATACGATTGCAGCTGTGATAAGGTCCAAAATGTAGTCATAAAGAAGGCAACACGATAGGAGTAAATCAAACCATGCCATTAGAGGATGGAAGGGGTAGGGGAGACTCCCTTTTACAAGGAGTCACATGGAAAAGAGGAGGGACAATGAGTGCAAGTTACTCCTGGGGAGATTCCAGTTGGACTCCATAAGATGATTTTTCACCATGAGAACAACTAGACGTTGGAATAATCTCTTAAGGGAAGTGGTGGATTCCCCTACACTGGACAGGTTTAAGACTCAGCTTGGCAGGGTGCTGGGCCATCTCATTTAAACTATATTTTTACCTTGCAAGGTTGGACTAGATGATCCTTGAGGTCCCTTCCAACTTGGATCTTCTGTGATTTTTTGATTCTCAACTTTCCAGTAAGGTGAAGGATACAGACAGACATTCAAGCCACTGTTTTACACGTGGCCAGTTTCTGCATGGCAGAGTTCACCCAAAGGTGCAGCCGGCAGTCCTTTGACCTTCCTTCTTTTGAGCTATGTGAGAAGAACTCTTAAAACTTCAGAACCTTTGAACATTGAACTATTTCTCATTTTAGTATCTTCAGTTCAATCCTCATATAGCTCAGTACTTAAGTTTAGGGCACAGCAAACTCGTAAGAAATATTTATTCACAGTTGGCTTCTGAAATGTTAAGATTGATGCATTTAGTTGTTTCAAAGCCCGAGAATACATCCACTAGAACTTCTTAGAACAATTTAATTTTCTTGCCGTGCTTTGTCAGGAGGAGTTTACAAGGACTGTAAATTAATGTCTGAGAATGCAAATTTGCTACAAAGTTAGAAAGATCCCGATGGAAATTGGAGAAGAAAAAAAAAAAGGATTTGGGAGTTTTATACCTTCTCAAGGGCTATGCAGGGGTGTGTGCCATTCAGAATTGGCTTTTCTGGTGTATAAGTTTCACCAGAAGCCTCTTTTTCAATATAAAAACAAAATGGAAAGCTCTGGAAAATTGTCATTGGCTTCCAGCCTGTTTCATCCTCCTCTTTCAGCTTGAACGATAAGATGGAGGACAACTCTATGCTAAGTAGATGGACAGGATTTATATCTTGTTTACAGTAAGTCTGCCTTTCATATCATCTAAAATGAAGGTATCAGGGCTTTGTGGGTTATGAAATTGGTATTTTGTCACTGTGAAGCCAGCTCAGTGTGCTTCTTTAGAAACCTCATTCTCTTGCCTGATGTATTTGATGCTACACTGCCCTAACGCTGTTGAGCTTTCTAGATTTTCCTATATTCTTCACTTGATATGTCTGAACAGAAACAGAATTCTGAACCAGTATTGGCTAATTTTTTTGAAACTTCATTTAATGTAACAGATAGTGAACTGGAATAACAAAGTCCATCTCGCATATTTTTTCATCCATATGCTTAGGTACGTTATAAAAGAGGTATATATTGTGATTTGGGGGCCGAGCAACAAATTGCTAAAGACAGATTGTTTCTTCCTGTGGTCAGTCATGATAATGCCAGAGCCCTGCTCGAAGTCTGAAATTAAATATGGGTTGAAGAAAACAGCATTCACACGCTGTTACAGTTTTGCAGACTTTTGAGGCCTTTAAACTTAAATTTCTTAGAGCAAATTATGCTAATTTGCTGCATAAAAGAATTTCTAGCCAAGCACCTGCTGAAGAGGTTTTCTTCTTGTGTTGACTTTTCTATTGTGTTAACTCTAATTTTTATTCTTCTCATCAATTTTATATCATTTTGTTTATAAAACCATTGACAGCAGGATGTCTTTTACCTGTGTGTGTGTGTGTTCTGCCTGAGACAAAGTGATTCTGATCAGTACTTAGGTTTTGTACTTGCTGCTGCAGGAATTACGAAAGATTAGGGATTAATACGAAGTTATTGGAAAAAAGAAGAAGAACTTGAAGTTGCAGCAGCAAATGTGTTCTCAGATCTTTCACTTAGGCATGCAGAATGTGTCTAATACCTCATGGATCCTAATTTTGTTATTGTTGGGGACTTACAAGATTTATTTCATCTAGATAGAATATAATACATTGTACTGAATGATGAACCCCACACTTTATTCTTCCTAAAATCCTATTTCATCCTAAAACCACTACAGTCAGTGCCTTGTGCAATGCCCCAGAAAAGAGGGAAATAACAGCAACAAAACTCTCTGTAATGATAAGATTGAATCCTGACAGATTCCAAACAGGCAGCGTAGTTTTGGAAATCCTGGCTTTTCTTGACCAAGTTGGAGTATCTTGATGAACGCACATAATAAAGCCGCCTTGGAGTTTGGCTGGCGGAGGGAAGAGACTTTTAGGAAGAGCTATTTGTGATAGCTCAGGAGAAGGCTGGTTTAGAGTGGAAAACACAGGAAAGACTACCTTTTACCCAAACACTGACCAAATCTTTGATGAGCAGAAGGTGCTGAGGAAAAGTCTCAGGTAACAGCGGATTTCAATGGAAGTTAGTCACATAGTTGATTTTTGAATAATTTCACTTAGTGTACGGTAAGTGTTCAGCGTGTTTTTTTTAGAATCTGCTTTGCAGTCGATTTTAAATCCCAGATTTCGATAATTCCAGATAACTAGGCCAATTTAGAAACTGAACGGAGTACTCATGCAGTTAACACATTTCTGTATCTTCTTGCCGTATGGATCCAATTTATGAGTGACTCACTGGAAGAGGTTTGTGGAAGCTCGTGGAGCATAATGGTCTAGTAAAGTAAAGAACAAAAATTATTTTTTTAAAAGTGACATTAAATTTTATCTTCATGCAATAACATATAGATCACAAGCTCATTGACAGCTTGAGCCATTCAACGTTTTTTCTTTGTCTTATTAATGACAATAGATGGGGTTTAAATACTCAGGAAATGTGTTTAAGACCATTCTGGTTTGGATGTGAATGCTCCATCAAAAATATTGATGAAATATGCTTTCATAAAAATAATTCACAGAATCGTTTAGGTTGGAATGGACCTCTCGAGGTCAGGTAGTCCAACCCCCCCTACTCAAGCAGGATCACCTAGCACAGATGCCCAGGATTGTATCTAGTTGGCTTTTGAAAGTCTCCATGGATGAAGATTCTACAACCTCCTTGGATAACTTGCTTCAGTGTTTGACCATCCTCACAGTAAAGAAAGTGTATGTTCAGATTGAATTTCATGTGTTCTATGCGTCCAGTGCCTCTTGGCCTGTCACTGGGCACTACTGAAAAACCTCCCTCATCTTCATTTTGTATCACATGTTTGTACACATTCATGAGATCCTTCCTGAACTGTCCTTTCTCTAGGCTGAACGGGTCTCAACTCTGTCGGCCTTTCCTCATACGAAAGATGCTCCAGTGCCTTCATCATCTTAGTGGCTCCATGCTGGACTCACTCCACGAAGTCCATATCTTGTAGTGGGTAGCCCAGCACTGAACCCAGGGGTCCCGATAAGTCTCAGCAGTTCTGAGTAGATGAGAAGGATCATCTCCTTCGATTTGCAGTCAACACTCTGCATAATTCAGTCCAGGATGCTGTTGGCCTTTTTTGCAATATGGGCACATTACCACCTTGTGGTCAGCTTGCTGTCCTCTAGAAAAAGTCCTTCTCTGCTTTCCAGAGAAGTATGTGGTCCCCACCATACACTGGTGCCTGGGGTTCTTCCTTCCCAAGTGCAGGACTTTGCATTTTCTCTTGTTCAGCTTCATGAGATTCCACTCAGTCCGTTTCTCCAGGCTGTCGAGATCCCTCCTCTGAATGGTATCATGACGTTCAAGTGTATCAGCTATTCACTCCAGTTTTGTATTACCTGTGATCTTGCTAAGGGTGTACTCTGCCCATCAACCAGGTCATTAGTGAAGATGTTAAACAGCACTGGAGCTGGTATTGGCCCTGGGAATATGCTGCTAGTGATTGACTTCCATCTGAACCTTGTGCAGCTGATCACAACCCTGTTGGTTCAGTAATTCAGCTAGTTTTTATCCACCTCACCGTCCACTCAGCTAACCTATACTTCATCAGCTTGTCTGCGATGATGTTACGGGACAAAGTGTCAAAGGCTTTACTAAATTTGGGGTAGCAACAACATGTGTTGCTCTCCCCTCATCAACCAAGCTCATCACCTCATTGCATGAGGCAATGGTTGTTAAAGCACAGTTTCCCCTTCATAAATCTATGCAAACTATTCCAAATCATCTTCTTGTTCTTCATAACTTTGGAAAAGGTTTCCTTAATGGGTTTTATCCAACACCTTCCCAGGAATTGTGGTGAGGCTGACCGGCCTTTAGTCAAAAATATAATTAGGTCTTTATAATATACTCTGTCCCATGTGTTTTTGTCTTGGTAGAAACATTGCTCTATGATAGCGAGATGTACCATAGATATCTCAAGATTCTTCAGTGCGTCTTTGATAGAAAAAGTTGGTTTTGAGGGCTATTACTGCTGGGTGCCAGACCTGGTAAAAGTACCAGAGCACCAGCGAGAGAGCTCCCTCGGTAAAGAGTAGAGTACAGCCTCTCCGAGAGACAGATGTGGTGGGAAGTCCATGATAGCATGAGGGGTGATGGTTTTAAGCTACGAAAGTGTAGATTTAGGTTGGACATTAGGAAAAAGTTCTTTAATGTGAGGGTGGTTGAGCACTGGAGCAAGTTGCCCAGAGAGGTCGTGGAGGCCCCATCCACTGGAGACGTTCAAGGTCAGGCCTGATGAGGCTCTGAGCAACCTGACCTAGTTAGAGATGTCCCTGCTTATTGCAAGGGGGTTGGACAAGGTGACCTTTAGAGGTCCCTTCCAACCCAATACATTCTATGATTCTGGGTACCTCCCAGATATTTCACAAACCAATCGAAGCTGATGCTCAAGACTTAGCTCTGGTTAAATCTGATTATTTTACCAAAAAATGGTGTAAATCCTGTAAAAGGGAATTAACTTAATGTGCTGTGAAGCCACACATACACGGCATCATAAACACTGTGATTCTGTTTTCAGTATCAGACCATGGAATCTAGTGGTTATGGTGAGGGCTGGTGCTCTTCCTGACCTTTCCAAACTCCTTTTTTGAATCTGGTTTTCGATCAAAACAAGTTTTATGCAATTGCTTTTTCTCTTCTGTCACTGCTGAGTTTTGAACACACCAGTAAATGGAAGACACAAGGTCTCAAAGATACATTTAATCCCTAAATGTTCCGTCAAATTACTGAAGGTTAGAGGGGACAGAGAAAAATCAGTGCCCCTATTTTGAGAAAGCTGGGCAGAGTTTAGTGGATTTATATTTGATGTGACACCTGGAGCTTTTTGGTTGTCTGGCAGGGAACATGGAGAAGAGTCAAAAGAACAGAAATCCTTAGGAACAGACTTTGTTATTCTTCCTGCGTATGAAATAACTTCTGTGAATGAAAGTAGCGTTCCCTAAAATCTCTCAGAAGGAGGGATTTTGACCAACTACTTCCTATGCTGTTTTACTTTTGTTAAAAAAGTTACTGCGTTTTTATCTGCACGTGAGATAACTTTTATGTTGTCTTTTGAGGAATATAGTAACTTGGCAAAGAACAGAATCCAGGTATTAAGTGTACTCTTCCTGTTAAGGACTGAGCTTTCTAAGACATGATTCTTTTAAGCTGCTACGTGCTGTCTGCTCCCATGTCTTTGAAGAGCAGTTTTAGAAGTCCAGCCATTTATCTCCACTTCTGATGGAACTCGATCCTGAATGATGAAAGGAGTAGGAAGGTTCCCCACAGACCTTGTGTGTAGATTGCTGAAAGTCCTCCCTTAACTGACAGTGATCCAGGAAATACACTGTCCAATAAAAACTGGTCCTTCTGGGGTCCAACCCAATGAGTCTTTGCCCCTTATTTTACAAATCTCTCTTTTGAAAATTATTTTTAAAGGATTTGTTTGATGAATTTAATTTCTTTTTTTCTTCCTTTTGATGATAAGAAGTAGTTCCGGTATTATATTCAGTTTCTTTGAGCTGTTCTTTATTGCTTTTGGAGTTGGCTTTGTTGGCCTTGCTGATTGGCCATGAAATCTACCTGGTCTTTTTGCCTAGCTCGAGAAAAGCAGGAGATTCTTTCCTTTGCTTTCATGATGTCATGTTCTCTGGTTCTCCCATGGGTTTTCTTTACATTAACAAAGACACCTTAGTGGTTTTAGGTATCTAATGGGAAATTTTGCTCATGATCAGATCTTCTCAGAATCTTTATTGGCATCTCCATTTTTATTGGTGTGCTTTCTGCAATTCCCTTTAATCCTTTCTGTTCAGGTCTGACCTGTGTCAGAGATTGGTGCCTCACTCTTTTGTAGATTATATATATATAAAAAATATTTATTTTTTTTAATAGCTGTATTTTTCACACTGGAGACTTCAGAATTTTTTCATTTTGTGTATTCCTTAACTTTCCTAGCCTTTATTTGAAGCATGTTGGAAGGATATGTAAAAATCAGAAGTTACTTGTTCAGTTCAGTGTCTTCTTTTAGTGGTATATGGTCATTAGAAACTAATTAGAGGTTCATAACTAAAAAGTTTATTTGTTAAGTGTAAATACACCTCTAGTTTTCAAATGATGACTGTGCTTCTGGATTGATATCTGATCTCCGAGACCGAAAATTACTAGGATTGTAACTCTTTTTAAATTCTGAGGGATATCTTTGTAGCCTCAGTACTGTGAAAATAAAATTTGAGTTTGGTTGAAATTATTTTATACCCTCCTCTCTGTTTAAATATTTTGCCTCGTTTGATTGAAGGAAAATTGCAAATAGCTTATGTCCATCTGTGAATGAAAACAGGATAAATGCTGATCAAGAGTCAAATACATAGATCTAAAACAAGGTGGTGGATTTTCAAAATTATTTGCTAGAAGATGTTTGTGTTGCGCCCAAATTGCAGCTGAGCCTTCCAGGCAGAATACTGGAGAAAGCGTGAGCAGTTAGAGGTGTATTTTCCTTTAGTGATGGTGAGAGATATAGAGTGGTTGGTTCACTGCTTTTCGAACAGGAGGCATCCCTGCTTGTCTTCAACATCTGCCAAGATTTAGGATCCTGATAACTAATGTTTTCCAGATGTGGCTTCCTGGCAACCTCAGCATGTTCCGGTCATGCCTGGCAGAGGTACTTGCTTTGAGGGTCTTGGAGTAGGTGAATCACAGTCACATATTTATTTTCATGGAGGACAAGTTCTGTAAGTTTCTCTACAGCACAAGTTCATTAAAGGGCAATGTTACCAGACCTGCTTACTTGAAATCATGGAATTTACTTCAGCTCATTCAATTTGTGTCAGATTACAGCAGTAGAAGTGGGACCCTGATGCTTTGTCCAAGCTCTAACAGAACACAGATTCTGGTTATATGCCATATGTACTCAATGCATAAAATACATAAGATCTGGGGGAATAAGGAGCAACTTTTAATATTTTAAATCTTTTAAACTATTTTTAAAAGGAGTAAGTATTTGCTTTGCTTGATTTGGACCCGTTGATTATTTTCAGACCATTCAGATGGAGAGATAGAAACTGCATGGCAGGTATGGAATCATGTAACATCTTATATCTGAAATTCCTTTATATCTGATTTTTTGGTTTTTTAATACTTTATCCTTATTTAGGTGTGGAGTCTTGTAGAAATGTTTAAACTCAAATGGTGGAAGTTGTAGGAATTATTCCAGGGACGTGGGATTTTATTGCTCACGTTAGAAAATGTAACCCAACAGGTTATTCTCTCTTGTCCTTCAGTTGAAACGATTGCATGAAGAGTAAACCTGAAGACGATGGAATGTAGTTTTTTGCCATCTCTTAGGTATGGAAGATCCCCTGGTGCTTGGGCACCTTTAGGAATTTAATCCATGGTAGGGTCTCAGTTCATGTTTGGAAGAGGTTCTGCAGTCCTGACCTCTGCACTGGCTCTTGGTGAAAGGTTGAGCCTTGCTACCTCCACTGCAAGTCTCACCAAATGACCATGTCAGATCCAGTTAACTCCTGGTTTAGCTGGAATCCTGGGTGGAACTGAAGCCAGCAGGAAATTGCTACAGTAGAATTTGTAACAACAAGGTGCATTCACTGCATCCAAAAAGAGGTAATTTTCTAGTAACATATTTTACTCTGATGAGCTAATTGATCAGCTAGACTGAGGCAGGTTTAGCTTTGATTTAGGCTCCCAAAAGTTCTGTCAGTACCTGGCAAGCCTGCCAAGCGATCAGCGATGCCTTGCAGGTGACACGTGGGCTGTGTCACTCCGAATCTGCCGTTGACAATACCAATACCATGAAAAAGTACCTAATTACACTTCCGTAGCTGAAAATACACGGCATTAAAAACTTACTGTGATTAGAATATGCTGTTCTGAATCTACGGAAAAACAAACATGCTGTGAGTTAATCACTTGGAAATTAATCATTTTTCTAATCTGGTTCAGATGATACAAATGCAACGAATTCACGTCTTTGCAGTGTCTAATAAGTTTACACAGAAGTAATGATCTTGCACAGAAATAATGATCGTCTGTGGGGTTTTTAAATGATGTAAATAATATGAATTATGACAGCATTCTGTTGCTGATACGAGATTTTTTTTTAATCATCATTTACTGTTACACACATATTTCATTGCACTTTTTATGTTTCTCCTTTTTTCAGTTCAGAAATCAGTCTGACAAGTTTCCAAACCCAATCTTGTTCCCTTAGTCTTTAAAGCAACACTAATTATTGTCAAAGGTCTTGAATAACATACAGAACATGCTCATAAAGAAATAAATGACATAACCTCGGAGAAACAATACTTTTCCAAAAAAAGTTTAGAAAACAGTAACGACGTGCACAAGATAAGAAAGCAGTAATATATTCAGCCAGAGTTTTCTGCGGAGCAACACTGAAGCCTCTGCTCTCATTAAACTGTTTATACCACCCAGGTAAGCAAAGAGGGTGCGGAACTGCTTTGGCCGGCGTGTGAGTTATGTCCTGTTTTAAGAAATCCCAAGTAGCCAACGTGATCCTTGGGGTATTGTGTCTGGCTAACGGGTTAAAGTTGAATTAAACCCCATTTTTCAGGCAGAAAAGAAGTTGTAATTAAGCAAGTACCTGATCAAAAAAATGGCTTCAGGACTGACCTGGCCTGACGCTTAGAAAATCGGAGAACCTAAATGGTCTACAGGCTTGGGAATGAGTTGTGTCCGTGGCCAGAAGCAAGGCTGAAGGCAGGAGACCGAGAGATTCGTGCTGAAAATTGTGGTATAGAAGAAGGGCAGAGCTTTGGCTAAATTGGATGATGGGATTAGAAGTGGAAACTAGAATTGGAGCCCAACACGGCAGACATAAAAGCACAGCAAAACCCAAAGTTGTTACAAATTAAGACATTTCCTAGTAGAAATAAAGTCTTCTCTTGATTGACATGTAAATAAAAGCAGGAAGGGTGTAAGGGTCAGGTGTGTCTAACAGCACAAATATTGTAGATGCTGGTGATGCAGAGCTTGATGAGAAGTTTCTAATCCTTGTTAAGACTGTGAAATGGCAGCAGCAGGGATTAGGTTGGAGAGCATCAAAATTGATCTAAGGAAATGAATGTGAAAGTTTGGATAACATAATCATTTCAGATTTAGGCACAGAGATTGTGTTCAGGGATGGAGGAGCTGCGATTTCTTAGGCTGGAAAGAAACTTGCATTATAAGGAAACAATCTAAAAAAAATTGAAATGCAGAAAGAAAAATGAGTGAAAGAATTGAGAATGTAGGAACCCACATCCCCATGCATCTGTGCTGCTGAAATAGAAACAAACAGCAGAGAGGGGGGTTCAGGAAAGAGTAGTTAATAATCCTAGTGTGCGCTTGATAACGCAACACCATTATGACAAATCACCCTTAGGGACATGGTTTATGGTGGGCTTGGCAGTGCTGGATTAACGGTTGGGCTTGATGATCTTAAAGGTCGTTTCCAGCCTGAATGATTCTGTGTTTCATAGTGCTTGTTAGTAAGCACCGTGGTTTAACCCCAGCTGGCAGCTAAGCCCTACACAGCTGCTCGCTCACTCCTCTTGAGGGTTGGGGGAGAGAACTGGAAGGGTAAGAGAGAGGAAAGTCACACGTTGAGATGAAGTTTAATATGCAAAGCAAAAGCCGCACATGTAAGCAAAGCAAAACAAGGAATTGATTCATCGCTCCCCATCGGCAGGCAGGCGTTCAGCCGTCTACAGGACAGCAGGGCTCCATCCCATGGAATGGTTACTAGGGAAGACAAAGGCTACCACCCAAACGACTTCTTTCTTCTTTCTCCAGCTTTATATGCTGACATACTCTAGAAGACTGGGCTTTGCCTGTGTGGTTTGTGTTTATCTGCCTTCTTGACTCTTCTGTTCCTCAGGGTAAGTCTGAGTCATCTTTGAGACCTCGGTCTGCTAAAGCAAGAAAACATCTCTCCTGTCTGTACTAGAGAGGTTCAATTTTGCATAGTGTGTCGGAAGAGCAATTCTACTTGACAGTTTCAATAGTTTGATTTCACACCGTGCCCCAGTTTGAATTGCATCTGTCAAGGTAAAGGAGAGGTTTGCTCCTGCAGAGAGTATTGTCTACAGGACGTGAGAGCCTCTATTACGCTGCTCAGCAAATTTGTGTATTTGTCTTCAGCGGGCAAAGAATCGTTTTCATTTTGGCTATGATTAAAAAAAGGAGGTCTCAATAAGGAATTAAATGGTCATAAGTCAGATAAGGCCCGATAATGGCGTATTACAGTTTTCTAATTAATTACTATGACATTATGTATACTCTTCAAGCCTTTTCAAACCAACACAGACTCTTTCAAGTTTCTTGCTGTGAAGTTTCTTAAGTGTCCTCCTGGTTTGTCAGGAGAGTGTTAATGAAGGCAGCCAGTCTTTTGGGCTTTTGATTCAAGAGGAGTAGTAGGGCTTCTTTGGTCTGCTTGGATGGAGAAGGAGGTGAAGAAGAAGAATCGGTTAACACACACATTTCAAGCTGTAGTTTAAGTCTTGAGAGTAGCAATAAACACAAGGGGACACTAAAGAAAAATTGCTTTTATGATTAATCTTTGAAATGTTTCAAATTGTGGAGACTTGTGAAAGAAAATGAATTTTATGGAAACAAGCGTAAAAAATGAACGCTTTATTTTTTTTAAAGAAAAGTTTTACAACCTTTTAGCATCATCCCGAAATTCACTTTATTTACATAATAAAATAATTACAGATAGTTACTGCAAAAATACTGAACGTTTTGAGAAATAAAGCTTGAAACTTGGAATTTCACCAAGAATCCGCTACAGTGGTAGAGAGAAAGTACAGCTTTGATGAGCTTTTAGTAGTTTGTGTTGCTGAAGGGATTGCTGTCAATGTTTTTGTGATTAGAGTCAAGTCAGATACGTGGTCAAAAAGAGAACATGAGTGTAAGATACTTTGCAATTCAGGTGGAGGAGAGCTGTCTGTAAGTGAAGAGTGAATGGATACCACGTGCTGAACATACTACTTCGAGTTCATGTTACTGTTTTGTAAGCACTGATCTGTTGCATGATCATCTGCAAGCTGAGAGAGTTATCAAAGAGGATTTTCTTTTTTACTGAATCCAGTAGAAAGCCCGTACTGGGACCAGTGCTATTTAATATCTTCATCAATGAAATAGGCAGAGGGATCGAGGGCACCAGCACCTTCTTCCTTTCATGGTAGATCTTACCATGTCAGGAGATTTCCATTACAAACCAGTTTCCTATTTATTAAGTACTCCGTGGATAATGGGCTTTATTAGTACAGAATGTTGAGTAAATTGACAACCTTAAACACTGTGGTAATTAAAAGACAGTAAAATACGGTTCCACCATCTTTGTGATGATTGGGCTTTCCTGTTAAAACTCTCGTGAGGTTAAGTTCAGAGCTCACTTGGAAAGCTGCTTGGCGAGTTGGAACAACGTACCTGTATGAATTACGTTGTCTTCATGTGATGTTTATTTGTCCCTGGGTGCTAAAGTGCTAAATCCTCCAGACTGCATTCATTAGATGTACCTACCAGGTTGTACTCAAGTGTTGACCTGGAATACGCGTTACATCTGTCTTGTGTGAAGCCTGGATGCACTAAGTAGGCATGTATAAAAATCACCATTATAAAATTCCTCAGAGTTTCCCTTTTGCTGGCTCCCCTTCTCTCTCTCACTTACTCTCCAGCTCAAACTCTATTTTTGTCTTACCCCTTCACCTTCAGCCACTCCCCATCTCTAATGTACATTTTTCTGAAGGAAAAGATTTCTTACTATTTTTTTTTTCCCCCCCCTTCTCAGGTATTATTTTGTGTAGATGTTGCGAATAACCGAAAGTTGGAGATTTTCTTACTGAGAATTCATTTTAGTGAACTTAATTGAAACAACAGGATGAACTGAATGTACAAGAAACCTTTCCGGTTTTGTGAGGGTGGAGATAATGAGCAGGAGATGATCCCACAGGTTCCTGTTTACATCTCTCTTCCACTGTGTTAAGTTTTCTGAGCTAACTATGCCTTATGCAAGTAATCTTTCAAGTACCTAATGTAAAAAAAAACCAACAATCCACCCCTGCATAACTTCACCTGATAAATAGAAATGCTCTTCTTGTGCAGATGACATAAATATTTATTCCTGTAGAGCAATCTTCTAAATCTTTCCTGCTGTTTTTTTTCAGCCCCTTTTATGCTTGGGAATATTTTATTTGTTATCAATTGAAGATTTTTCCCCCCATTGCTCTCTATTTATTTATTAGTAAACATAACCTGGGATTGGGAACTGTTAGAGGATGGACATTCTGGAATAACCTTCAGACTGGCTTTTTACCCTGCCAGTCTTCCTAAGTAGTTTGAAGACAGAACTGATAATTTTGAGTAAGGTTACAGAATCACATACACAATCAGAGACTGCACAGTGACTGCACAGCCTCTCCGAGCAATCTGTTCCAGCATTTGACCACCCTTATGGTGAAAAAAGCTTCTACTGTGTCTAGATGGAGTTTCCTGTACTTTGATTTCTGCCCATTGCCTCTTGTCCTCTGGGAACCACTGAGAAGAGCCTGGATCCATCTTCTTTACTCCTTGTCCCAATTAATCACAGAACGGTAGAGGTTGGAAGGGACCTCTGGAGATCATCTACTCCAACCCACCTGCTAAAGCAGGTTCACCTAGAGCAGGTTGCACAGGAATGCGTCCAGGAGGTCCTGTGGATTCCATTCACATGGTTAAGATCATCCTGAGCCTTCTCTTGGTTGGACCATCCCAGGTTGCTCAGCCTGTCATTTGTATGACAAATACTTTCATCCCTTAATCATCATCATGACCCTGGTCTGGACTTGTTTCCGTATGCCAATGTCTCACTCATACTGGGAAGCCCAGCACTGGACAATTGGACACCTGATGTGTCTCTCAGTGCTGAGCAGGAAGGATCATCTCTCTCGCCCTGCTGGCAATGCTCTACGGAATGCAGTCCAGGATGCTCTTGGTCTTCTTTGCTACCAGGGCACCTTAATGGCACATGTGCAAGTTGTCAACCAGGCTCCTCAGGACCTTCTCAACTAAGCTGCTTTCCAGCCTGTCAGCTCCAGCCTCTACTGGTGCCTGGAGTTATTCCTCTCCTGGGGCAGGAATTTGCAGTACCTGATTTATTGCTGTTGGAAGCAGGACTCTGTGACTCTGGAGAATCTTTCCAGCTATAGGTTTTAATTAGACTAAAGAGAAGAATAATGATCATACTTGCTCTATTAATTTTTTTTTTCTCTAAGACTTTAAATTCAACCTGCAGCTTAAGTATTTTCTCCATGGATATAGAAAGCAGTCGAGCCACAGAAGCGAGTGTTTATACATCTTTGGAAATTGTGCTGCAAAAGGTCTTTATTTCAAAACACTGCTCTATTTACTTTAAAAAGTAACACAAAACACTGCGCATTTTTGCCACCTAATTTCCATTGATTTGTTGCCTTAGCTTTATTTTAAATGAAAAATCAGTCAGTTGTTGATTTGGGATACCAGCTCAAACATTCCTTTCACCACTTCATCTTTTTCAGTGGTAGTCCTTAGTCTTCAATATGTACCGTATTATTTTGATCTACTAGGGTAAGTTAGAGGTAGCGTATTATTAAGAGATTTTCATTAGAATACAACTTGAGTGTCTCCTTATCCCAAACCTAATGGTGAACCCTTTCAAAACTATTTTCAAAAGCTACCAATGGTTGAGTTAGAGTCTCCAGTTTAGAAGAACATCTTGACTTGCAGGAAACGTGAGATAATTCTGTCTTCTCTGTAAGTAACTAATCTGTAGTCCGACAATACTCTAAAGTTTATCAGTGGGATGCTGCAATTTATATTTTCTTCTCAGAGACAGTATTGTGTTTAAATTTTTCTTTCTGTCCTGACTTCTGGTAGCATTGCATTAAGCTCGTCTGATGTTTGCTAAGTCTTCTAGTGATGAAGAAAGGAAATAGAGATTTGACATCTTGTGGAAGGTTTTGTTTTCTGAGTTTCAGTTAACAGTGAATCAATTCAGCTCTCCTCTTGCTGTCCCCAATTAGAGAAGTATTCTACGTAGCAGAGCCATTTATGTCTATTACATCAAGAAAAAAAAAAACTATTTGAAAATATATTTGCTCTTTTCAATCTTTTGCTAAGGTGTCCACTCATACCTATACGATATTTCTTATTTTTAATACATGATCAGTGTTTTTATGTGAAACAATACCATAATCAGTAAAAAAATACAGATTTTGATCAGGCGTTACTCAGCGGGTGCTGCAGACACTCCCTGTCCTGAAATGTGCTAAAGGAATTTTCTTAACATGCGGCAAAAAACCTGATTTATTTTGACATGCGTTGGTGTTTGACACTATTGTCCTTCTTCAAGGGCGAAACGGCCAAGTTCACCTCATTTCATTTAACACATAAGGCATTTTGTAATTTCTCCCGGTAGGTTATTCATTCATCCAGTTGAAGGGAGATTCGTAGAACAGACACAAAAAGGCTGGTTTGGTGTTCAAGACTTGTTTTAGGTCGTATTACCCAAACTTAACAAATCTTATCAGTAACACTGAAGCTGGAAATCAAATATAATTACTGAGGAAAGTAGTATATAAGCTCATAGCTTTAGCTAAAAACATGAAAGAACCTCGGGACATGATGGTGGTAAATCTATTTTTAAAAGAGGGCATTGCTATTTAATGAAATGCTGAGCCCAGGGAATGCGGTCGGGGATAATCAGAGGCTCTTACACCTTTGACAGGCTGCAGTATTTCTTACGGCTTTGTTTCGGCCCATAACTTCTTACTTCGGTAATCGAATCCCTTCTGTGCCCATTTCTAGGGAAAATATTAAAGCTTAAGAAAAGCATAGCTGGAGGGGATGGGAGAACGCTTGAAACATCGGATTTGAAATATTTAGACTCCTGAAATCAGAGGTTCAAATTCCAGGAGGATTGACTTAGTCCTTCATCTTTTGCAAGCTGGGTAAACTCAACTCGATGCAGAATCGTCGAAGTCCCTAAACTGATCCATCAGTGAATCACTTCACTGGTGTTTGGAGCACACTTATTGATGGTCTTGCTGGATTATTTTTCAGGATGTACAGGGAGAAGCTCTCTTGTAGTATGGGACTCTACCAGGTGTAGACCTGCAACAGCCCCTCTCCAAATATTCTCAAGGAAGTCTGAGCCCCCATCATTGTCACTATTTCCTCTATATTTTTCAACTCTGATAAGTATGAAGTATGTTAAAGGAGTGGCTGTGCTGTGATACGGTTGGTTTATTTTCTACCAGGAGTTGGAGAAGAATCCATTACAAGATCCTCGTGGATAAGGTTTCTGATGTAATGTGATCAATGCTGAACGTGTTCTCTGCATTCACAATAGTGAGGCATGCTGGACTACACAGAATTACTGAAAATTACTGTTTTCTGCCTTAATGCATCTCAAATCTGTTTATCTTTTATTCTCCTTTAGTACCTCATTAGTGAAGAGAGGAAAGGACGTGCACCAAAGTTTAATTTCAGTTACTGAGTTCAAATAAGTGTGGTCTGAACACCAGTGAAGTGGTTCGCTGACGAGAACTGCGGGTTGGAGATTTACTCCTACGTATCAAACCCTTTCAGCCTGAGTATAACTGGGCAGAAGTTGCGACTGAAGAACTCCGTAGAAGTAGCTGTGATCTAGTGGCAACACCTTCACTTTTGTCAATCGTATTTTCCTTAGGGGAAGCTCTTTGTAGAGCTTCACTTCTTTGTGTCTGCTGCCTCTGACCTTGTGGGTAGGCAGCTTACAGTTATTTTTAGACCGCTTCTGAGCATATTTATGTGACACTGACTTTTTTTAAATTTGAAGAGCCAAGGAGCTTTTTATAACGTTGTTAAAGAGGCAGCGGTCATGGTTCAGTAGTTAAAATTGAATTCTTTTTTTGCACTTAAAAGCTGAGATATGTCCTTTTAAGCCCTGTGCTGGCTTAATGTTTCAGTACAACTGTATGTTTGCTGGGAAGTGGATTCTGGCTGCCTTGCTCTGGTTGTGTGGATTTCTCCCTTAAAAAGACCAGGTATTGTTTGGACCGTGTATCATCTTCGTGCTATCATTTCCAGTTTTCATGGTGTTCATTTCTAACACTACAGATATTTTTGAAGAACAATGTGACTTCAGGATAAAACCAAAACCCCAGCTATACCTACAGTAGCCTAAGGTTTGAATATACCAGTCAGCAATTTAAACCAGAAAAAAAAAGAAAAAAATCACTATATTTTCAATAAATTCTCAATTAAAACTTAGCCCAAAGAAAGACTGATGTGTAAGGTAGTGGAGCAGGGGCAGTTTCATCATGCAGTGACTTGCATTTTGTCTTTCTGGGGTTTTGTTGTTGTTTTTTTTTTTTTCCCTGTTGGAACTGAGAGGAGCTTGGCTTGGAATCTCAAACTAGCTTGCTGCTTCTGCACACATTATTTGATCAAAGTCTAGGATCTTCAGGTATTTTTCTGTTATTGAAAAGTGGCTGTGGAAATAATGCTTTATAGCAACTACATCTGTTCGCTTTGTATAGTTTGCTTTTGATGCACTTTTTGTTGTTGTTAAAATAAATAGAGGGTTTGGTATGGTTTGGGTTTTCTTTTTGAGTGATTGCCCCATACACGCTTCCTAACATAGGGGTGTGTGTGTTTCCAGCAGCTTGCCACCAAATCCTTTAATTCTCCTGGACTGAGTGAACTAATGCCCTCCAAATACGTGGGTATCTCCTAAAGGAGTCTTCATCTACCGGTGTCATTCTTAGCATGACATTGCAAGCTGCTTTTTTTTTTTCTAGTTTCCTTGCTGTCCATTTGAGAATACTGCCTTCCTGCAGCCCTCTTGGGTCACGGTGTTCTTCAGTGAACCCATTGCTGAGCAGTTCCGGGGAAATCCCAGTCTTTCCCTGGAACTTTCACAGCATTACAACTTCCAGGACTTCCCAACAACACACTGGAAACTTTTTCGTGGTAATGCAATCACCTTAATAGAAGCACATCATCTGTCTGCATCCTTGAGATACCTGGAATTATTCCCATTCATAAGAAGTTATTTACAACATCCCTGTTGTTAGAGTTGATGGACTGAATTAAGGCAAACCTGCGTCATTATTGTATCATGGGTTGATGCGATGGGCACGTCCTGCAGCTCAGATACTATTTTCTCAGAATCATAAGAGGTAAAGTACTCTGTCAAGGAGAAACCCCATTGAGGAAGAGGTAGAGAACAGGGAGATGCAATTCATAGAATCATAGGTCAGGTTGCTCAGAGCCCCATTAAGCCTGACCTTGAATGGCTCAAGTGATGGGGCCTCCACCACCTCCCTGGGCAACCTGTTCCAGTGCTCAGCCACCCTCATGTTAAAGAACTTCTTCCTAATGTCCAGCCTAAATCTACCCTTTTCTAGCTTAAAACGATTACTCCTTGTCCTCTTGCTACAGACCCTCAAGAACAGATCTCCTCCTGCCTTCTTATAGGCCCCTTTCAGGTATTGGCAGGTCACTATAAGGTCCCCACTCAGCCTTCTCTTCTCCAGGCTCGATGAGTGTCTCCAGGATTGGTCTGACTTTACAAAAGCTGTCATTTGTTCTCTGCCTCCTTCACTGGGCTCCAGCAAGGATCCTTCTCTGTACAAGGGGATTGTCAATCTCCCTTATCTGCTTTGGCTGCAGCTGTTGATACAAAGCAGTAATGGTCATCCTCATGGCATCCCAGATCTTTGTTAGAGGACCGCCCTCTTTCTCTCTTCCCTCGAGTGTAGTGGGTATTTAAGCACCTACAGAGACAGCAGTACAGGTTTCTTTATTTTGAAGTAAATCCCACTGTTAGATCACTAACCAGTAAGAAGTGTTGATCCGCTTGAAGGCAGGGAGGCTCTCCAGAGGGATCTAGACAGGCTGGATCAATAGGCTGAGGCCAGTGGTGCGAGCACAGCAAGGCCAAATACGAGGTGTTGGATTTGGGTCACAACAACCCCATGCAGCACTACAGACTTGGAGAAGAGTGACTGGAAAGCTGTCTGGAGGAGAAGAAGCTGGGGGTGCTGGTTGACCACTGGCTTACTATGAGCCAGCATGTGCCCAGGTGTCCCAGAAGGCCAACAGCATGCTGGCTTGGATCAGCTCTAGTGTGGCCAGCAAGACTAGGGCAGGGATCGTCCTCCTGGACTCAGCACTGGGCAGGGCACACCTTCAATACTGGGTTCAGGTTTGGGCCTCTCACTACAGAAGGACATTGAGGTGCTGAAGCAGCTCCAGAGGAGGGCAGCTAAGCTGGTGAAGGATCTAGAGAACAATTATTATGACAAGCAGTGAGGGACCTTGGGCTATTTAGTCTGAAGAAGAGGAGGCTGAGGGGAGACCATACTGCTCTCTACAACTCCCTGAAAGGAGGTTGTAGTGAGGTGGGGCTCAGTTTGTTCTCCCAAGGAACAAGTGATAGGACAAAAGGAAATGTCCTCTAAGTTGCACCAGGGCAGATTTAGGCTGAATGTTAGGAAAAATTTCCTCCCTGAAAGGGTTGTAAAGCAATGGAACAGACTGCTCGGGGAAGTGATGGAGTGACCATCCCTGGAGGTATTTAAAAGCTGTGTGGATGTGATGACTTGGCAGGGCTGGGTTAATGGTTGGACTCGATGATCTTAAAGGTCTCTTCCAACCAGACCAATTGTATGTTTCTATGATTACTTCAAATGAGTACAAGGATTCCTAGAGATGATTTTGCAGCTGTTTCACTTACTCAAGTTAATTTGAGCTATGCTTTTTGTCTGATGATGTGACATGGTCAGCATCTGCAAAGAGGAGCCTTTCCTCTTCAGCCCTTACCCTGTTATGGTTTTTCTCTGAATACAACACAAAACCTCTGATTCATGTAAGTGAATTGGAGCTCTGGGCTCCTTTGGTGTCAGCAATGCTCACATTGCAGGTCCTGATGGGTGCTAATAGGACTGGGTGATATGTAGTGAGGACACCAGCGTCAAATGAAACACAAAGCATTTTGATTTTTCTGAGTAATTTCTGGCTTCTGAATAAAGAGTTATCATCCAAGATAATCTTCTTTTCTTAATTTTCACCACTGAATATGTCCAGAATTTCATTTGTGTTGGATGCCAGCAAGAGATTTGACTCTACTTGGAGTGCTGTGCTGGCCTGGATCAGTTGTGTTTCTGATTCACTGGTTGCAACTAATGATGGATGCTTTTCAATTCCAGCTCTTATTGAAAATACCCTAGGGAGAATGCATTGAAGCTGCTAAAGCAATTATATCCATATTATCATGAGTAAGTTTCCAACAGCTGCTTGGTCTTTTGAGTTATAAAAGTGTCCCAAAGTTCAGATTGAAAGTCTATGTTCTGGAGAGCGTCCCTCACTTAACTGAGTGGCTCACAGAGCTACAGTGAGTTTACTCTGTATCAGCTAGGCGTATTTTCATTGACAGCAGGAAAAGCTGCAGTTTGTCTCTTCTCAACAGTGGTGGAGAGGCCAGAGGCTAATTTAACGCAGAGCTTGGTGGGATTGATTGCAAACTCTTCAAGAATTTGCAAGAGTTTAAGACTTGTGGTTAAAAAAGCCGGCTGACTTTTTCCTGTTGTCAGTCTCATTTTTTATTTTTTAACTTAGTTTGGACAACGAAAGAAGCTGAAGGGGATAAGAGACGTGTGCTATCCTATTTTGGGTCATTTTCTAGCAGCATGTGGCTGGGTCATGGCTCAAGTGAGGTGTTAAGTGAGGTGATAAAGGCTAAAAAAGTAGCTTGCATCATATGGGTGAGTGTAACTGATACATAAACACAAGTGAATCAGGACATCGTAAAAAAACTTCCATTTTTGGGGTCAATAGCCTTCCTTTTCCATATTTATATTAAAAACTGTTTAGCTACTGTAGTGGAAGAGCATGACAAAGGGTTTCGTTATAGTCTGGACCATGTATTATCTAGAGAAATGTTAGCTGAATTCTAATCACTTGGGCAAATTCCAGCCTCCCTTTGCACATAGGAGAGACTCTAGGAGAGTTGGTTATTGATAGTGATGAATGGGAAAAAAGTGTAAACATTAATAATCTGAGTGTGGAGATTAGAAGACTGGAAAGGAAGAATTAAATGATAAACAAAAGAAATTTGATTTGGAGTCACTGACCCAATAAACTGTAGGATAGTTTTTTAGAATGTAAGTGCACACTAAATGAATATTTTCGCTCAAGTTAACTTTGTTTAGGCAATGAGGATTTATGGGCAGGGCTAAAGATTTGTCTATATAAATGAGAAATTTTTTGTTATGAAAAATAATTTTAATTATTAATAGATCTGAGATTGAGAATAGATGATTTCTTCACTGAAATAGAGTTTCAAAAACAAGAAATGTTTTTATACCTTGAGATCAGTGAACCTACATCTACTAAAGCTGTCAGAAAGTAATTTATCTTTTTAGAAAGGATCATGAGAATAAAAATAATGAAACAATCAAAATTTTCACCCTTGGAAAAGAGACTGCATTATTAAATCTGCTGAACGTTGGAAGAAATGAGAGTAAAAGAATGCAGCAACATATGTAGATTTAGTAAATATTTCATCATTAATTCCATGCACTTGCAAATCTTTAGCTTTTGTTGTATTTTTTGTGTTGTATTTTTAGCTGCTTGATCAGATCTTACTGTTTTGGAGCCTGACGTGACTGTAACAATTTAGTAGCGTTTCCCCCCGAAATTCAGTTTAGATTTATTTCTGGTCATTACACTCTACATTGTATATTGTATGTTGTTCATTATTCCAAATTTTTCCTAATATCCAACCTAAACTTCCCCTGATGCAACTTGAGGCCATTTCATCTTGTCCTATCGCTTGTTCCTTGGGAGAACAGACCAACCCCCACCTCACTACAACCTCCTTTCAGGGAGTTGTAGAGAGTGATGAGGTCTCCCCTGAGCCTCCTTTTCTTCAGACTAAATAGCCCAAGGTCCCTCAGCTGCCTGTCTTAACAATTGTTCTCTAGATCCTTCACCAGCTTAGTTGCCCTCCTCTGGAGCTGCTTCAGCACCTCAATGTCCTTCTGTAGTGAGAGGCCCAAACCTGAACCCAGTATTGAAGGTGTGCCCTGCCCAGTGCCGAGTCCAGGAGGACGATCCCTGCCCTAGTCTTGCTGGCCACACTAGAGCTGATCCAAGCCAGCATGCTGTTGGCCTTCTGGGACACCTGNCCTTCTTGGACACCTGGGCACATGCTGGCTCATATTCACCTGACTGTTGACCAACACCCCCAGCCCTTTTCCACTTGGAGCCTTTCCAGTCACTCTTCTCCAAGTATTGCATAGGTTTATTGTGACCCAAATCCAACACCTGGTACTTGGAGCTGTTGTGTTCATACCTCTGGCCTCAGCATATTGATCCAGCCTGTCTAGATCCCTCTGGAGAGCCTCCCTGCCTTCAAGCGGATCAACCCTTCCGCTCAACTTGGTGTCATCTGCAAACTCACTGAGAGTGCCCTCAACCTCCTCATTCAGATCACTGACAAAGATACTAGAGAGAGCAGGTCCCAGTACTGAGCCCTGGGGAGCACCACTTGGGAGCAGCTGCCAGACGGATCAAACTCCATTCACCACCCCTCTGTGGGCCTGGCCATCCAGCCAGTTTTTTACCCAGCAGAGTGTACGCTCATCCAAGCCACAAGCAGCCAGTTTTTTCATGAGAACACTGTGGGAACAGTGCTGAAGGCTCTACTGCAGTCCGGGTAGAAAACCTTCACAGCCTTTCCATCATCCACTAAGTGGGTCACCTTGTCATAGGAGGAGATCAGGTCTGTCTAGCAGGACCTCCCTTTCATGAACCCATGCTGATTGGGCCCCAGTCTACTGGTTGTCCTTTATGTGGTGCTTGCTGGCACTCAAGATTATTTGCTCCATGACCTTCCCTGGCACTGAGGTCAGGCTGACAGATCTATAGATCCCCAGATCCTCTTCCAGTCCTTCTTGTAGATGGGTGTCAAATAGGTACATTGAGATGTTTTTTAAAATATCCATGGGCTTAAATAATAGGCTGTGCTGCGTTCCGTAACTAATGCTCTACACTGCTTCTTATTAATGTTTGGTGTTACTCATGAGCAGCCTTTACCCCGTCTGATCCTACAGCAACACTCCCATGCCCAGCAGTGTCAGGCACAAGAGATGAATCACACTTCACCAATATTTCCTTTTTTCCTCTTGTTAGATTGGTGGGACACATATTTTACCGTGGGCATCACTAGCAGCTTATTTGGACTGTCACTTATTTTCCTTCTGAATACACAGTGAGCAGGACAGGACTTAATTAAGAATATTCAGAGTTGTGACCTCTTTAATATGAAATGGAGAATTGCATGGAAGTTATGGAGCGATGAGTGAGTGACGATAAAACAGTGACAGCAGGCAGTAAGTGTGCAGGCTTTAACGGTGGACTTTACATCTAGCTGAGGAATATTCTTACGTCAATCCTCTATTTTTTGTTTCCCAGGCTGTTCTGCGCGGGTTCAAGTCCCCTTCTTTCTTGTGTTCTCTCTTGTATTTTAACGTTAGATCTCCTTCTCTGGAAGGAGCCAGCCAGCTGTAATTTTGACGGAGAGCTCCTTGTCTTTTATCTGGCGTTATCGCAGAGGCTGTGCAGACTGGACTCCTGTACAAGGATATTTTCAGGCACGCAGTGACATTAGACAGTTAGTTATGTCTGTACGACTTGTCCCGAAAACACGCTCACCAAAACAAGGCCTGGCTTTCGTCTTTCACGTTGCCTTGCTACTCTCCGTGCTGCTGTCCACTACACAAACGTACTTAGTTTTGATCCCTTATACACGGGAATTGATTTATACTAATAATATCTTTTTCAAAGTCTAAGATTTTTGTAAGCTTGCTTGGCAAATGTGTTACAATAGGATCAGAACTTCCTTGAGACAGTAGGTCACAGATTTGCTGTTGAAATGGTATTGCCTAAAGAAATATGACATAAAAAGAGGCAAAGTGAGTTATTGGGAATTGCTTGAAGGAAAATACCCATTTGGCGTAGGATATATGGGTTTTTCCCAGATTTGTGCAGCTTTTTGCCCCCCTTGTTTGCCGAACATTTGCAGAATTAATTAAAAGTCAATTCATGCTTAGAGCTCTTAATCCAGATCTGATATTCTCATTATCAGCTAGATGAACAATTACTGGTTTAGCTAAATCCTGTTGTATTGCTGTCAAAATGGGGTGAAGATGCCTTGCTTTTTGGCTGGTTTACACAATTTTCAAAAAGGAGAAGTGCAGAAAAGCACCACAGGGAGAGGTAAGTAGGGGTTGCTTCTCCTCTTCCTCTTTGTCCTCTGACTTCTGTAGCCCAGGAGAGTCCCTGGTACGTTTGCCTTTGGGAGTAGAGGTGAAGAACCTGACATCCTGTAAATGAGAATTGTTCGCACTGCATTTCGTCCTCCCTCCTCCACTGCGTTATTCTTTTTGGTGATATTCATGATTACAAGCCAGAATTATCCCTACTTATTGTCACTCGTGTTACTGTTAGCAATTAAGGTGGTGATTTGAGTTAGTGATTTCCTGCATCCTTCGCTAGCTTATAGATTTCTGGAAGAGAACAGTCCCACTGAAAAAAATGCGTGTAGGTACCTGTTTGAAGGATATTATAGCAAAAAAAAAAAAAAAAAGAAAACTACTCTTTTATGACTTTGTACTCAATTATGCATCATTAGTGTCTTGTATATTTAGGAAGGAAAGCTGCTGTGGAGCCTGTTTCCAACCACCTGGAAGTAACTTGATTTATAATGTAGAAACCTGCTCTTTTTTAGTAATATCAAAACTGCTAATGTAGTATTTTAGTGACATGTTGCACAATGCGTCATGTGCTGATTAAAGTCAAGTTGTGTCCTTTTTTGGGAAATGAGTCTAATGTAGTCTAGTCAAAGACTTTCATTTAATTACATGTGTAATACAACTTTCTGCCTTTTACTTAATTGGTCTCGCCTACGTTGTTTCTGCCTATTAGATGATAATTTAGCAATTTCCAATTTGTATATCCCTGAGGGAGCCTCGATGGGAATAAATGGAAGTGAAAAAATCTCTGCAGCTTTATTCCTCGATTTACTGCTTGGTGGTGTCTCTCCTTTGTTGTATGGAAAAAAAAGAAATGGAGAATAGTAAGCAATAGAAAAGGAAATCTTTAGTATGAAGAGCTTAGTTTCAGAACAAAGCAGATTGTATTATCTTTGCTTAGTATGTTTACGGTATTATTTGCTTTGTATAAGATGTATAAAACCAATTTTAATAATACATGCTTCCAGTTTTAATATTAATCCATTTATACCTGTATCATTGAATAACACAGAGCAAATTAGCACCTCAGAAGCACTGGAGGCTTTTAAAAAGGAAAAATGCTGATGATCTATATACGAGTGAATTTCAACTCCCTCATAAGCTGGAAGTTAAAATATATTGGTTCTTCCCCCCGGTAAAGGTCGAGAAAAAGACCAATTCCTAAACTGGCATTCAGTTGGAAATGGAAGCCTACATCTAGATGTGCCTCCACAGGATTTTATTAGAGGCAGCAAAATCTAGTAAATGAGAGGAAATTATATTTAATTTTCATAAAAGAGATCTCGTGTCATTGTTTTCTACTTTGGTACCTTTGAATTTTAGCTTGCAGCTTGCATTTTTTTTAATGGAAAAATTCTTTCAGAAATTTAGATAGTGTCATCTCTGAGCTTTTATTATCTATAAAGGAATACTACAAAGAAACAGAAATTCCCAGAATTTGTATTAGAATTTTTTCTTAGTCCATAAAATTTAGATTTAGAGGAAGGAAAAGACTTTGTAAATTTCCAGGTTAAAAAGAAAGGCTGGAGAAAAACCCCACCTTAAACATCTATGTATTTTTAAACTCTACCAAACTTTCTAAATAACACCAAGGTAATTTTTTACTTGAAATAATTGTTTCTCAGTTTTTGAAGCACTGAAAAGATTAATCTAAAAAGAAATATTTTTAAAGCTAGACATTTTAAAAGTATTATTTCACGTACACGAGTGAAATACTTAAGAGAAAAATTACTTTTTAGTCCTGTTAGGGTATTCCTCATTTTAAGAATACTTTCTCTTAAAAGTCATGAAAATTTGGAAAAGTTTAGTAGCGTGCTTAAAATCATAGATATAGAATGAACTTTTAATTGAAAGGTCAGAATTTGGGTGTTTTGTTTTGAATTGTTCCTCAGCTGGGGGCTTTGTGCTTGCCATGATGACAAAGGGCGCTCTGGAAGTGTATCAAGACCAGTGTCTTAGACACCATTAGCTGACTGCTCATAATAGTATTTTTTTTTAACCCCTTTCCACCCACTTCCTCCAAATGCAGTGAAGAAATCTATTCTCATATAAGAAATTTGTATATGAAAATGATAAGAAATGTTGTTTTATTAGCAGCACCAAAACGCCAATTTTTACCTCTGAGTTCTTTTACACTTGCTGCATGTTTTACAAAAGCTTCCCAAGCAGGACTTTGCTCCCAGGTGAAACTTTCCTTTCCCAAAACTGCTGTTTAAACCATTTCTGAGCCATAGGAAAGAAGACTGAAAAGCCCATTGATCTGGCTTGATTTTAACAGGTTTTAAAAATTTGCTTTAATTCTTTGAAGGTGGTCGTATCACTGCCTGGGTATTAAGCAGGCACACAAAGAGGGTGTGCAGCCGATGGTCCATGTAATGCTTAGTCTGTACCACTCTCATTGGCTGAGGTAGGCTAATATGGCAGGCAACCTCTACAGAATGAGCAGTTTTCCATTTTACGGGCTCCCCAAAGAGGTTGTGGAGTCTCCTTCTCTGGAGGCTTTCAAGACCCGTTCCTGTGTAACCTGCCCTAGATTCTCTGGTCCTGTCTGGCAGGGGGATTGGACTCGATGATCTCCAGAGGTCCCTTCCAACCCCTCGCATTCTATGATTTGATGAATTTGTATATCTGGTGTTCATTTAGCTTCCCTGCCTTTTTCCATGGGAGCTCAAACTCATGGCTCCTTGAATAAGAGGGCAACTGGCAGGGCAGTTAATTGATAAAATGTGGGAAGTTACAGCAGTTGAGTTTTGGCTAAAATAGCAAGATATTTTAGAGCTCCGCTAATTTTCTGATACACTAATGAAGCAAATCAGACAACTAATGCGGACAGCAATATGCGGGGCAAAATGTGCAAAGGTAAATCAATATAAACATGCTGTGATACAAGTGAGGACAATCCCAGCTCTCCGTATTGCTGAATTGGATCCAGGGCTGCCAAAGACTGAGTATATTTAGCAATGGAAGCAACACCTTGGTTTGTTAACCGTTATTTCCCATGTGGAGGGAAGGCGCTTTGAGGCTGTCACATGAACGTTCAGTAAGGATCTAACTGCTGACAAGAACTGGTCAGACCAACGTGGTCTTCAGGCTGCTGAACTTTGTAACGGGAGAGTTTGTTTTCTGGAAATAGCTTGTTTCTGAGAACACTTTGAAACATACGTTCAGATGTTGTTGATGGAGGAAGCATTAAATAAGCTTCTCATGCATACAGTGCTTTGGGGGAAAATACTGTTTGGGGGAAAATTTTGTATGAGAGAGAGATGTGTATAATTTTTATTAATAGCACTGAGCAGTTGACTGCTGTGGAACCCGTACACCTTCTCGGGTGAAGCTTACTCATTGGGAACGAAAATTTAGGGAGCGTGATTAAAGCTTCTTGTGCCCCCACTCCTGGTTTTTAGATTTATTCTCGTTCTAGTAACAAAATAAGCTCTGTAGGTTATAGCTCACGGATCAGAATCCTAGGGTGGGAGATGTTGGCTGGTGTACTGGTGCTCTGTTAAACTGATGATGTCTTCGCTATCCCCCAGCTTCGGCAGGGTGATTTCACTGTGGTGTCACTCACAAAACTTGCTTCTGGGTCTTGAGAGTCTGTAATAAGATCTGTATAATTCCTTTAGACATTAAAAGAATCAATGAGGCTGTGGCAAAATAAACATTTTTAAGTCTAGACTGAGCTAGCTTGAATACAAGACTCTTCAAGGAACTAACCAAGGAACGCTTTAAACAGCTACCATGTGTTTAAGAAATCCTGAAAATACAAAGGTCCCACGTGTGATAGAAGTATACGGGTAGGTGGAAATACACATCTAGGAAGGGAAATTGTTTGGGAAAACAGTGACTTGGAAAAGAACTTGCTTGTCACAGTAAATCATTTTGTGGTGAGCTTCTACTGCAGTGCTCTGGGAAAAGGGCAAATGCTTGTATATAAAAAAAAGACAAGCAAATAAATTGTAAATTAATAATTCACTACGAATGTAAAGTCTAATTGTATCTTGAAGCGACAGTCCATGGTGAAGCGTGTACGCTTGCACTCTGAGCATTCATGCAGCCTGTCATTTTACCTTAGAAATGTTTGAATCACTTCCTTTAGGAGAAAGTTGTATGTAAAGTTCTGTATCACTTCTTTTCCTCTTGTGTAATCCCAGAGAGCGCTTCATGTATGAATGTTGTACAGGTTGTTCTGGTGTTTTAAGCACTCTGCTTTTGACGAGGATCTCAGTATCTTCTCTGAAGGTAACCTTTCAGGTGTGTGCAACTTGCCATGGTCATATTCCTTTAAAAGAGGAGCATTGCCATCAATTGCATGGTTTGTTGGGGATTTTTAAGCTTTTGCTCCAGGTTTATCATGTGCAAGAGACTATGAGATCCCCCTGAGTGTCTTGGTGGCCTATGTGAGTCCTACACAGACCCACCACCACTCCATTTATGTACCTCTGTGCCCTGGGACCAGCAACAACCAATAATGTTGGGATAGGTCACAGAGACCGTGCAGTGAAGTGACCTGGTGTTGATTTCCAACCACAGTGCTTCTGGCAAGCATTTCTGGTTTCTTTGGGGTGTTCCAAAAGCAGAGACGCTTGGTGGTTTTGACCCATGTTCTTTAATGCTAGATGTGTGCAGAGTCAGAAGGAAGATGAGGGTTGGAGCAGGTGAGTAGCTCATTCCGCCACTTGAGGCTGCCTGGAAAAGATGCTCTGAGTGTAACAGAGATGGGAGCTTTATTCCATTGTATTTTTTCTCTTTACGTTTTGGGGTGGACAGTCTTCTCCTGAGAATACTGAGAGAGCTGGAATGACAACTAGGCATGACTGTAGGACGAGGGGTTTTGGTCTTGGTTGTTATATCTGGCACAGAATTCCATGCTTTTAATTTACACCTGTTTTCTTTCCAACTTTCTGCCAAATAAAGGCAATGCTGAATTATACAAATGAGCAACCGCATAGGAACATCTTTCTCTTTTGAAATTTATTTCTCTGATTATTAATATTTATCTGAGAGGGAAGCAGGAGGTACAGTATGGCATTGTTGTGGAGAATGACGGGGTTATAATCCTTGCACAGTTCAGGTATGATCAATATTCAACTCCATCTTCAAGTGTTTTCATGCTTGTGCTTTTCCAGATTTCCTAATGGAGTAAATGACTATTGAGTATTAGTTTCTTACGCCCCCTACGGAAACCTGGTGTATTTATAGAGCAGGCTGTTACCATTATTATTTTAAATTTCTTATTTCACTAAGTAGCTAGCAGTTTTGCTGCATGGTGATTGCCACAGAAGTCCAAATTATTTAAATGGGCAAGTGAAGAAGGATGCAAGTTGAAGATAATTGTTATGCCTCTTTATTTCCACTTGATGGGTTTCAGATTTGGAGTTAGGAATTACAAAGCTAGATTCTCAGCATGCATAGTATAATCTCATTTAAACGGAAGATTTATGTAGGTAACTATCTGTTAACACTGTTTCGTTTTCCAGTTTTGCATTATATGTAGTGGAACTGTTCTTTCCTACTTGGTATCATCTGAAATGTTGTGGATCAGAGAAGTATAAGCTGTTGAATATTACAGACTTCAGCACTGTAGTTTGATTTTTATCTCCTCTTCAGTTATTTTAAATAAATAATTAAGTTCTAAATGCAATTTTTTAAATTTAATTGACCTTCCCGAGATTAATGGAAAAATTTATCTTTTGCTCTGCATAGTTCAGATATTAAAGCAATCCTTTTTCTTTATGAAGTGAGATTTGGGCCAGGAGGAGAGGTCGTTACGTATGGGTCACTTGAGCTACTTATTTTCACAGTTGTATTTTATGGTAGTGAATGGAATCTAGATTGCACTTCTAAAACAGTGAGGTAATTAGAAGTAGACTCGAGGTATATGTTAATTTGCGTTACTTTCTCATTTTCATCTAGTGGTGCGTATGTATTTGTCTCACAAGAGATTGCGTTCTTGACGTCCCTCTTTGCATATAAATTATTATTTCCTGGGTTGTCACTACTCTACCATTTTGTATATCAGCTGCAGAACTTGTATTTCGGGGAGAATTACGTGTACCTGAAACACAATGTTATAAAAACGTTTTTACTGAGATCAAACAGTGGAAGAATTGGATGAAGATTTTTTTTTTTTAAAAAAGTAGGCTTGTCTTTACGCATTTTGTTTTTCCTCGTGACAATGAGAACAAGAGTCGATACGTGCAGATTCCTCACTTCTAGCTTTTCCTGAAATTTGAAATCATTGACTAAACAGGGACTATTCATACACATAAGCATTTTGCATAAGTAGTGGTAACGTGGTCTGGCTCTGTGTCCCTACTGTCTACTTTATATAAGAAAGGAGGATGAACAGGAAGCATAATATTGAATAAAGTCTCCAACTGCCTCCTTCCAGCTTCATTATGGAGACAGCTTGCAAACTCATCTGTGAATGATAGCATTTAAATAGGTAGTTAGCCATGAGGAAGAGGTTTTGGACTCCAGTTATATTGTTTCTTCCTAAAGATAATTGAATAAGGACTATCTCTAGATTTTATTCTTCCAACCTAAGCAGCACTATTTTATTTACTTAATGAAAGCTGAAATCTCATTATGTTAACCAGATTGCTGCTTTGCTTTTAATACCATGGCTGCTTTTAACCCTGGTTTTATTTGGAGAGTGTCACATATTTAATTTCACTTTATGGATTCATCCTCTTGTAAGAGATGAGGACATCAAAGGAGCCATGATGGGGAGATAGGGTATGGCTGGGACCTGCCCACTCTCCTGCCAGGAACAATGACGGGAGATTATAATGCTATAGGCAATGCTGAATTTTTCACCTTTTATCTAGTACTTGCCACTTCTGTGAGACTGTCAATGTTGCTTAATTTCAACTGGCACTGCTTTAGTACAGAGGGGTGTGCAAGGTGCTGGCTCAGGAGCAGTCGTGATGCCGTTTACAGGCAAGTTTTCTTCTCGATTCAGAGTTCTTTCTGTTGTGCCCTTTGTTGTTGAGACAGAGGGCTGTTTGCAGTGAAGTTAGAATCATAGAATCATAGAATGTTAGGGGCTGGAAGGGACCTGGGACCTCTGGAGATCATGGAGTCCAACCCCCCTGCCAAGCAGGACCAGAGAATCTAGGGCAGGTTACACAGGAACGCATCCAGACGGGTCTTGAAAGTCTCCA
>VZZY01017666.1:71613-139540 GCA_013400335.1 Eurystomus gularis
TTGTCCTATTGCAGGGCACAAGTGAGAAGAGGTTGCCCCTTTCTTCTTGACACCCAGCCCTCATCTATTTAGACACATTGATTAGATCTCCTCTCAGTCTTCTCTTCTCCAGACTAAAAAGCCCCAGGTCTCTCAACCTTTCCTCACAAGGCAGGTGTTCCAGTCCCCTCATCATCTTTGTAGCCCTCCATTGGACTCTCTCCAGTAGATCTCTGTCCCTCTTGAACTGGGGAGCCCAGAACTGAACGCAGGACTCCAGGTGAGGTCTCACTAGGGCAGAGCAGAAGGGGAGGAGGACCTCCCTCCATCTGCTGGACACACTCTTCTTAATGCACCCCAGGAGACCGTTGGCTTTCTTGGCCACAAGGGCACACTGCTGTCCCATGGATAACTTTGTTGTCCACCAAGACTCCAAGGTCCTTCTCCACGGAGCTGCTCTCTAGCAGATCGCCTCCCAGTCTGTACTGGTGCATTTTGTTACTCCTTCCTTATGAGTTGAAACTCATTTTATGAGAAGTGGCAAAATGAACTATCAGGTGTCTTTAATAATTCCGTACTGTTACTTTCCTAGGACTTTAGATAGCTGTCATTGAAATGTCTGCTGCACCATCATAAGACTTGTCATTTTTTTTTCCATGTAACTCATCCTGACAGGTGACGTGAGTTGGTACCACGCAGACGTATCGCCAGCATTGCCAATGAGCTGACCTTTTCTTCTTCGTTCACTTAATTTATATTTGAATAATTTGCATCCCTGTAATGATGCTTGGTTGTCTTGAGCAGCTGTCGCAACGGCTTGGGCTTGTTTCGTGACAAAACCCAGTAGCTTCAAAGCACAATTGTTTCATTATTCATGAAAACTGTTGTTGCTTTATCCCTCCTCCTGCACAAGCAAGGTTAGCCCCCGAGAATCAAAACCTGGTTTGCATTTGCAGGATTGGCTATTAGGTATTTTTACATAATGCAGTGTTTTCATACAAATACCTCATGATTTATTGAAAACTCTCCTTGTACGAGATTTGGATAGCTCCCCACGAGGCAGAGGAAGTTAAAATGAACTTCTGTTCCCTTTTCCTGAAGCAAATGTATGTTTAAATTTTTGTATTTTCGGACCTTTTATGTTTTTCCTGATATGTAATCACTGTGAAGGGCAAGATACGGTGTATATAGAGTTACCCTTGCACAACGTCAGCCATCATTACCCTAGCCGTTTGTAATAAATGGAATGCCTGTTTCAATTTTAATTGTCTTTTTTTTTTAATCCTTTCTATATAGATTCTTGTGTATCACAACAAACAAGAACAAATTTGGGGAGAAAAGAGGTGCAGAGAACTCTTGTCAAGAGACATAGATTGTAAAGTAACTGTAGATAACTATGGTAATTTATTATTAATTAATTATTATTATTATATTTCTTCAAGCTAAAATACATTTCAGTTTCGTTGTTTTGATGCACAGCAACAAAGTTGGGTGACAGTCAAGAGTTGCCTTTCGCTGCCTTCGGCTTCCTTTAGGATAAAGCCCATAGGATGTCTATAGACCACTTAAAAATTGAAAAATCCCTTTTTTAGTTGGCAATTGTAACCCAAGGTCCAGCTTATCCTTTTTCTCCTTCAGTCAGCTGACTTCAGGAATCGTTTGTCCATTCGTTAATACCTCACCGGTGGAATGCATCTTTTGAGATGGGAGAAATCAGGATATTAAAAGTGAAGTGAAGGAGCTGTGTTTGCGTAGGGGTGAATTTTAAGGATGAGTGACTGATTTAGGTTACAGTATTTTTTGTTTTGATTTCTATGTAAAGCCTTCCAATTTACTACGCGTTCCATAGGCTGAGGAATAAATACGGGAGCAGCGTTATTGGTAAAAAATGCAGAGGCAAAACTCAGTATGAATATTTTTAGCACAAGAGGAAGCAGAATACTGATTATAAAAGGCCTATATGTTTAAGAAAAAACTAGGATTTAATTCTGTCATGCTTTACTTTGAGTGTAACTATAGTCCTGAAAAATTTTATCTTTTTTGCTTTCATATATTGTGGCTACAGCTACATTCATAATATTTTGTGTGATATTTTTCTCTCCATCATTCTCTTTTACTCAGACCTCTTTGTTTTCTAGCTGGCAAGTAAGTTGTTGGGGATGTTTTTTTATCTTCTCGTGACTTTTGAGGCATCACTGTGCTAAATACAGTATACACAATATAACTAAAACAATGGTCAAAAAATTTGAAAAGTTAGTAGAAGTTCCGAGTACCAGGAGCCCTATTTACTGAAGTTTTCCATACTTTAGAGCTTAATAAAAGTTCTTTCAAACAGAGCTGTACAAGGAACCATTGTGAAGAGTCATCTAGGCTGTATTCCTGAAGCTCATGAGGATTGTTGAGTGTTGGGGGAAAGAAGTTCTTATATGCATATTTAATTTCCTGACAAAAATTCACCGTATTGCCAGTAATGATCCATTACCAGAAGAATGCAATCTGAATGCCCTCAATTACATACTGAATATTGCTAGGCAGGAATGTTTTTCTAACGTATCATCGACTTAGAATAGCGTGGCACAATGATCAGATGGGAGCTGTTTCCCTGGTCTGGGGGGAGATGGGTTCTAAATCTGGCCATTCAGAAACTAAGAATATGACTGTAAGTAACTAACAGAGAGTATTGATGTGAGAATTTAAGCAGTACTGTGTATATAAAAGAAATCAAGTACTGGGTTTGCTTGTGTAGCACAGAGCCATGAAAGAATCTCGGAAACAAAGGCAAGAACGATTGGTGATGTTCCAGTTGTATCTCTGTCTCCACATGCGTTGCCCATGGAAAATCCAGGATACTCAACCTGCGTTTGCAGAATTGAATCATACTTCAATGCCAAGAAGAATTAATGTTTTTAGTCATAATTTCAGACCTGATATAATTATATTTATATTTATAATTATATTTATATTTACATTTATATTTATGTTTATATTTACATTTACATTTATATTTATATATATATATTTTAAATCTATGGATTGTATCTCGGTGTTTTTCATTACATTCTTTATTTCTGCCTTAATTCCTGCCGTTACCAGTATAGACTTTTGTAGCTCATTTTAGCTTTTTTTATATGCCCAGCACATTTTTGCATGCAAATGAAGAACTCTTAATGATCTCTTGCTGTAGGAAAAAAATAGCCCAAACAAAACCACCCCTTACAGAGGGATAGATTAATTCCTTTGGCTTTTTTGATTTTTGAAATGTGAGGGTCAGCAAAGACGCAGTGTGCAGAAGAGAGAGCTCAGAGGAACAGTCGTCGTGCCACCTTTGTCTCAGAGCTCTGTTCGTCCTTTGAATGATGAAGGGAGTCTTGGAACATTAACAGCTTCTCCTCAGATGTCAATTTTTGCTCAGGGTGAAGCATGATGGGCTTATTTGAATTTGTCTTTCCACAGTACACTTCATAAACTCGAGATTATTCCTTGTTCTTGTAATTGCCGTGTATTTTCTCCCAGTTTCTTTTGGGGTCAAGATTCTCTTAAATTAATGGTAATTATAGAAGAATACCTTCTGGTCTAGGGGGTTTTCAAAGCCCTTTCTCGTTGACTTTTGTTACTGGTGCTTTCCTTTTGGCAACGTTTATAGAATATGTAGAAACAGATAAAAGAATAATAGTAATCCAATTGTTTTGTGAAATGCCCTTCCTGAACTCCTCCTTAGGTTGTAGTTGCATTTCATTATGAATAGTTTTCAAAGCTGTTGCTCGGTCTTCTGTTTTCCTGAAGTGCAAAGTCATCTCAAGAGCAATATATTTTAATTCTCCCCTAATTATTTTTCTATTTCAGACGATTCAGGAAATTAAAGCTGTTTTGGCAGCACAGTATATTAGATCTGCTATAACCACATTTCATGTGATGTGAGCTGGTCTAAAATCCCTTTTATATTAGATTAGTGATTCTAGTTTAACATAGAAGTATTTAGTTTGCATTATAGCATATTATATTTAATTTAATTTACTTTTATGCCTTACTGTACATTTAATAAAGCAATTACTTAACCATTTACTACCAATGATTTAGACTATCATACTGAAATTAGTCTCGCCTGTGATTCATGAAGATACATCAAGCAAGATGGAACTATCTTCCTCAAGAAAAAAACACGGGCCACATTTAGGCCCTAGTACTGTGGTTATTTTGTCTTTCCTGAGCTCTGTAAGGAAATTTTAAAAGGAAGATTTAGGAAGCTGGTTTGGAACACCAGTGAAGTGCACGTGGCTTTCTACGTGTGTTATTGTCCGCTTCAGGAGACACTTTTGTATATAATATATTACTTCACTTGGCTGGGATTAATAAACCACTTGAATGGTACGTTCGTCAGCGTTTGGCCCAGTCTTGTTGCTTTTTTTCAGCGAGCCTTAAGCACATGAGGAGCTTTTCCATACCAAGAATGAGGGCAGATGAACCTCTGCAGAACTGCGAGAAGGTCAACTGGTTGCAACTGCAAAACAGATGTCTTGTGTACCCCTCATAAAGGCATTAAGGTGTTGATTGCTGATTTTTAACGAATCTTCAACAGGCTTAGACTTCTATTTTCAGTAGCATCCATCATATAGCTTATATACACAGACTAGATGCGGGGAGACAAATATACTAATATTGTAGCGCTTGGTTTCACAGCGGCCTGCATTTCCTGCAGAAGTAACATCTGTAAAATTGTTATAGTAAAAATCCTGGTTATTTTCTCTTTCTTATGCCTTTGCTACAGAATGGCTATCCAAGTTGACAAATTCAATTTTGAGAGCTTCCCAGAATCCCCTACCGACGGGACCCAGTTTGCGAACGCAAAGCAGCTGGAAGAAGAAAGGCAACAAGCAAAAGGTCTGGAGATTAACAGCAAGCTGGATATTTGCTGGAAAATTATATCCTTTCATAAATACTTGCTTTAAAAATATATAAATAGATGCCCTATGACACAGTTTATTGTATAATCCAACTCACTTTATTGCACTGTTACTGAAAAGAAAATTAATTAGAGCTATGAAGCCTATCATAATTATAGACTGTTTAAGGTTAATTGTGCTGATTATTATTTAGATGGTGCTCGGGTCGTACTATAACGGCTTCTTCTGAGTCATTGAGCCTGACACAAACCCTGTGTGTTTTTCCCAACTTTTAGGGAACTGTGGAAGTATGGTTAGGATTGATGGGTAGTAGTTTTACAGAGTCAGATTTTTCTGTTCTCCCCCACACCGACTAACTGAATTATGAAGCAATACATGAAGCTGGATTTAGAGAGTTTTCATTTATTTAATGAAATCTGAGCGAATCAGAACATATTGGAATAATTTATTTCCAAGTCCTCTTTACAGATTTAGTAACATATCTAATCTTGGATCGCCTTTTTAAGGCTTAAAAAGGACTTGCGTGGCAACTTAGTAATTCTAAACATAAAATCCCCATAATTCTTCTAAATGCAGTAGAATATAGCCTTACATTTATTAATAAGACATTACATTCAGTTTACAGTTAAAATCAACCAATGGCGTTGCTGTGAATTTCATGATTTCCGTAAAAAATCTTGTGCTTGGCTTGTCAAAAATACACTTTTTCATTGTTTTCATCAGGGAATTGTTCTATGCAGCCAACAGCCCCCCCCCCCCCCGGCCACGTGTTGATACTCAGCATCATCCAGGAGATTTGTATTTTGTATTTTTCACTCAGATCGTCCTCAAATTTCTGTGATAGTGGGTGGCAGGAAATGAATGAAGAGTGGCTGTTGAATAATGGTTTTTCTTTAGAGCTTTCTTTTTGTACTTTTAATTGTACTTTTATGTCGTGATCTGAACTGATTTCTCATTACTAGTAATTAAATTAGCTGCACAAGATTAGTCAAAGGCAAGACTTGAGACATAAATGAGATTCCTAGTGCCTGGTTCCGTCCAGGTTCCCTAAGGAGTGTGTCGGAAAGATTTCCGTGTATGCAAAAATGTCAGTATTTAACCAGAATTGACTTAGAAAATTTCTATTATGGAAAGATATAAATATACTTTGATAGCATAGTTGAATTCTTATGCTAGAATTGAATGTATAGTTGTTAATAATGTTGTGAAGGTATAAAAAGACATCCTCATTCATTTCTGTTGCTGAGCAACACTGTTTACATCCAGTCTGTGTTCTGTATTGAAACCTAATTTTGATACCAAAACTGTCATGGCCTCAGGTTGCTCCAGGGGAGGTTTAGATTGGATATTAGGAAGAAATTCTTCACAGAAAGAGTGGTCAGGCACTGGAACAGGCTGCTGAGGGAAGTGGTGGAGTCCCCATCCCTGGAGGTGTTCAAAAAACAAGTAGATGTGGCACTCTGGGACATGGTCTAGTGGTCAGGGAAGTGTTGGGATGAAGGTTGGACCTGATGATCCTAGAGGTCTTTTCCAACCTAAACGATTCTATGACATGTAAGTCAGTACCTTAGAAAACAAATGGAAGAACACATGAATTCTCTGTGTTAAATTCAGTGCAAGCATTCGTTTCTGTGTTAAGATGTGTTCTCTCTGAACTAAAACCATTCTAACGAAAAGCAACAAATTGCACAAATGCTTAAAAATCCTTGAAGAAACCTGTACCTTGTTCTCCAGGTTCCATGTCCCAACTAGAGACACTCTCATCCTGTTATTTCTTACAGCAACGTTTAGATGTGAAGCAGTAAAAAAAAATATTTCTCCTCTCAATTCTGCAAAGTTTGGAGACATCTGTCCTCCTACCAGAGTAATTTGACGCTGGGCAGCAGATGACTGATGGACAGACACATGGACAAAGGGATGGGTGGCTTAACAACATAAGCCTTGTTTTTCTTCAGCAGCCAGAAAAAATGCAGCCAAGACATAAAAAGTATTTGCGAAAATACAAAGGGTTATAGTTGCTTATATTTCTTACAAGGCAAGGCATTTTTGCAGAAGTCTTTTGGATGGTAAATCCAAGTGATCTCTTTGGTGCCTACCATCTTTGAAGTGTTTTGAACTCTTCAGCTAACTTTTCTCTGCTAAGTATGTGCATGAGAAGAGAAATGGGTATTTTAGAAAGCACAGTTCAGACAATTTTGAGTAATCTGAAGTTGCTTACAAGGGAAGGGCTATATTATTTAGCTCGCAATTCCTTAAATTCTTACTGTATTGGGTGATACCATATGAAACATCGCATAAACAAAAGCTTCAAATTTTAAGTCTGGATTACATCGACTGCAGTGAAAAGTGAGTTATATGGAACTCCTGAGAGGGCCAAAAATAGTTAACAAAGGATGAGGATTTCAGGCTGTCTCGAGGAGCACAAGAAGTATTTTCCAGTATTTTTCTAGCCATGGAAAATTTCCATGGCTTTATATTCAGGATTTCAAGTGAAGAGATTTTTCAGTGCTACATTTGTTGAAGTATTGTAAAACTTGATAATTTTTCATGTGCTTTTGGAGGGCTGAAGGCAAGAGGTAAAGACAACACAGCGTATATCATTCGGTTCAATCTTTGTACATTTTGGTAGCATGGAATTTATTAGGAAAATAGACCTTAGGAGAAAGCTTGCTGCCATCGCGTTTCCATGAAGAAAAATTCTGGCGTAATGTAATTTAGTGTATCTTTGAGATAAAGGTGTACTGAGATAATTTAAATTATGAACACACTGTCTTCTTTTTTTAGCATCTGTTAGATGGCATCTGCTCTCGGCTTAACAACTGGGGTTTGCTTTAACGCAGGATTTGAACAGACAGAGCACATGGAGTATTAAGGAGGCTAATATTTTCCAATTATGCTTCTCTTTGTATTTTCTAAATATTTTTAAACAAAATTAATCCTTTCTTCAAAGACCTCCTATGCATTCTGACTCGTAAATGAAGGCATCTGTACTAAGTGTCCTTCAGAGTTTTTAGAGTGCGGTGTCTGCTGCTGAGCGCTCTAAGATTTTAATCTTTTTACTGATACTTTGTACCCGACTTCTTCATAATCTCAAGTTAAGAATCATCATGCGTGCCATATCAAAGATGAAAGGCAAGTTAAACTTCTCTTTGTGATCTTTACACTTTTGTTAGACCCACCGTAGATTATTACTCTTCAGAGTATTCCATTGCTTTGTGCCGTCTACATTTTGACTTCAGAAATTCAGGTATGCTCAGAATTATTCTCAGAGAATTTGGTCACATGCAGGTGATCCTCATTTTTAGAAGAATAGAGATTTATCAGTGTTCAGATGGCAGAAGGGATTTTTCATAGGAAGCACAGAAAGGTTCAGCTAGGAGTAGCACCAAGAAGTTACTTATGCTTCAATTTTATATCTATTTTTGTTTGTCATAACTCTTACTGCTGCTTAATGAGCATTATTTCTCTTTCCTCTAGCTCTGGGTGCTTCTTCTCATCCTTCCGATGAAGTGAGGTGAGAACATCTTTGCCAGTAGACTTTAAACTTGGTACCTTGCAGGATGGCCCCCAAAGCCTGTAGAGCAGTGCAAGAAGGGCGAAGCATGAGCAGGAGAAAGCGGTGGGTTAGGACCACCGAATCTACCCTGAGGTTTGGTCGGGAGCCCATGAACTTACACCTGAACTTGCATGTGGAGTAGGAATTAGAGACCAATGTGCAGCTGTAGAGCTCTGGTGTCATCAGGATTTCAGAGACATCGTGGGTGGTTTGCGTGAACAGCGTGCATTGCCAGCTGGGCATGGGTTATTTGGGAAGGTTGGGCAGAGGTCATGAAGTGCAGAGGGAATTGTTAGGGAATGAGTGATGGGCTGGGCCAATTGAAAGCTTTTGGATCAAGAACAGAGGAGTCCAAGAGGGTGATGCAGCGTGCATTTGTTACAGACCACTCAGTGAAGGAGCGAAGCAAATGGCCTCTTAACAACTGAAAAAAACCCTCCAAGTGCAGGTTAGGAGGTTCCTGGAGTACTTTAAGGACATGTTTGGTGTGCAGGTGCTGAATGGCTTGATGTGTCATGTTGTGTGAGATCTGCTACTAGAAATTAATGAAGGTACGGTTAGAGGGGTGAGGTTTGATGCCAGCCTTGCCTACAGTTGCCCTGAGATGACAGAGTTTAGTATTCCAAGACAACTGAGGAAGGCAAGTAGCAGGATAATGACTTTGGACTTCAGCAGAGGAAACTTTGGGGAACTATTAGGCAGGACTGCACAGGAGGCTGATTTCAGGAGCAGAGGGGTCGAGGGGAGCTGATGGAGCTCCAGGGGCAACCTTCTCAAAGCCCAGGACTTGCAGCAGTCAACAACATACATCTGATTCTCCAAGCAAGCCACATCATGAGTTGACTTTAGTGATTTGCAGCCAAGTAAATTCTGGTTAGGTACTAGGAAAAATCCTTTTCGCAACAAGGGTGCTCAACTAATGGAACAGGTTGTCCAAAAGCGCTGTGAAATGAGTGTCTTTAAAAGTACTGAAAAATTCTCGAAGAACCTGATGCAGTGTCAATATTTTCCGTGCTTTGAGCACAGTGTTGGACAGTGACTCTGGAATTGCCTTTCAGTGTAAATTGTGGGCTGGGTCAGAGAAGGACTGTTGAAAACTAAACTCCTTTGCCTTCCTGTGTCTCCAGCTCTCCCCAGGTTTGACTGCAGGCAGAGAAATTTTCTAATGTACTGTGAAAGAATTGTTATTTCAGTGAAATGACACTATAACGTTTTGAAGTAATTTTCTTGAAAATATTCTAAACCTGGCCCTAACAGCCTTTAAAAAATGAGCCTTCCAGTGCCACCTTAAATAACGTGTTCCAGTTTTAACTTTTCTAATAGTACACATTATTTTCTTACTTCAACATTAATTTTTTTGATTTATGTGAAGCCCGTCCAACTAGAAATGTTTTCTTAAATTTTTAAAATAGGATTATGTGCTCCCCTTCCTCATTTTTTTTCTTTTCTATATTTAAGCCTAATTGCTAACCTTTTTTCAAAGCACATTTTCTGTCAGTCGTATTGCTGATACTGTTCCACAGTATGGCTACATCGTTCATGATATGTGAGATCCAAAGTGGGAAGCAATACTTCGGGTGAGGTTTCTTATAGGATAAAAGCTGTATCTTCCATGTTTCAGACACGATGCTTGCTCTGAGAACTATTCTTTACTTATTTTGCAAGTGTCTCAAGTCTGAATGACTTTTTTGCATGTGGTCCAGCATAACTGATGGAATAATTATTTCTACCTTCCATTGACAGATTTGTTGATTCCTTCCAGGGTGATAACTTGGAACTTTTCATCATTAAATTTCATCTAAAATTATCTTCGTCAGTTCCACGGGTTAGGTTTGTGAACACTAACATCTCTTCCAAATACATAAGTTTTATGAATGTTTTTGTATTGCATCATCTAAGTAGCCAATCAGAATTTTAGACTTACCATGTATTGAACAGCACCTTGAGTCATCTCCTCTGATGTGCTCTCTGGGCTTGACAGCAAACCCCTGAGAACTGTTACTGAAATTTCCTTTTCTGTTTGTCCGTTCAGATTTTGATGACTTCACCTTGATCATAATTGTGAATCCTCAGTGATGAGAATATTCATGTTGTGGAACTTTTGTACAGCAGTAGAGGTTTCCTTAGAAATATTTTTGTTGGATGGAGCTTTACGTTTCCATTCAGCTTCCTCCATTCATCATTCATTCTTCCATTCATCAACGGTTGTTTGCAAATTAACTATTATTTAAGAAGTTCAGTAACTGCAGGTAATTAGTTTTAATAATCAAGTACCACAATAATAATCAAGCAGAAAGCTTAAAATATGACTAAGACCTGCTGTAAGTAAACTGTAATCATTAAACTTTGTTATAATTTTTATTTATGAACATTTGATAACTTTGTTTACGATTTGGTCCGTGCGTCCACCTGTATTTATTTGCAAAGGAACTGAGAAATATGTTCTTGAAAATAAATCTTTTTTAGGAGGATGCAAGATAGGGAATGCTGCATAGCAGAGAGAAAAAACACGAGTAACTGTAAGATAGAAACTGTTTTAAAAATCTGTTGTCTTTTTAAGCAGTAGGTTTTAGATAACATGCTGGGTAATAATATATAATTCTGGGTACCCAGCTACACGTTAGACAATCAAGACAGAATAACAGACCAAAGTTTTCCTTGGGGAAGTAACTAGTTTATTTGACTGGCATTCAGGTTTTTAGTATGAAACAGTTGATATCATATACAATCTGTTGCTAAAGAAACACGAAATAAAGGTGTCTGCGGTGAAAAATTAGGGTTTGGGTTGTATTTTTTTTAAAAACCAGCATCTGGTGGCTGTGTGTTCATTGGCTCTGAGGCCCCTGTTGAAACTCATTTGATTGTAGGGATGAAAATGTTTTCAACTGCCAAATGTGAACAGTTGCACTAGAAGTCAACTGCTTCAGTCCTGGATGATGCGTGTGTTGTTATCACAAAGATTTGGCTGTTGGAAAGGAGGGGTTTTTTTCAATGAATATTAAATTCTGGATCTTACACTTTTGTCTTTTATCAGGCTTGACTTGAAGCTAAGAATGAAAAGGTGTATTTGCAACCCTTTTCCAACTGCTTTGCTTTCATTGACATCTAAAGGCTTGCCTTAGAAAACAGGCAAACTCTTTTGAGTTAAGCTTTCTCTCTTTTACCTCCGATACTTTATGGCTTCATATTTTAGTTACTTTGCATTTCCAAGGTGATGAGTTTACTACCGTGTTCAGCTTATATTTGCAGGCAGCTTTCCAGCCACTCTCCCCCCAGCGTTGCAGGGGGTTGTTGTGACCCAAGTGCAAGACCCTGCATTTGGCCATGTTGGACCTCATACGATTGTCCTCAGCCCATCCAGCCTGGCCAGACCTCTCTGTGGGTCCTTGTGAATACATGGATCTGCTTTGGTAGCATTTACCAATGATCAAGTATGGAGAATCACCCATTTTATAGTCATTTTATAATGGTGTGTGAGACAGTAAGCTTTCTATGGAGCTGTAAGCAGAAAATTAGTAATATTCCAGTAACTATTGTGAGCCACTTGTAACTAAATTATGGTTAAGTTAGTTTAACATTGCAGTTAATGGCAGCCACTCTGTTTTGAAACTTCTTTTAAATGCTGCCTTTCTATTAGTGTTTTCTCTCGCTTATATTCCTTACATTAAAGACATGGTAACAGAATTATTTCTCTGCTGTTTCTATGAATTACTCTGAATTATGTATTCTCTATCCTGTCGTTTTGTTTATGGCAGTTATTCGGTTGTGCTGGTGTCCTGGGTCTTATTTTTCAGCAGCAATGTTTTTCTGAGGTGAAATTCTGCTGCCTTCGATTTTCCAAATAGGTGCTTTTCTTTAATGGTGTTTACCGCTTTCGGACTCTTTGGGGTTTGTGAATTCTTCATCTGGAGTCTTTTTAGAAAAAAAAAATGCTATTTAAGACAGTTTTCCGGGCATAATGAGAATATTAGAAAAAATAATTGCAAGAATGTTGTACAGTGCATTGATTTTTCCTCTTTTATGATCTCCTTGAGCTCTTGAGTCTCAATCACTAATTGTTAGATCTCATTTTGATCTGAGGTTTCATGACATTTCTTTTAAATTTTGTGGAGAGCCTGTACAATTATGTCCTGCGGTAGGAATTAGTTATCTGCAGTACTTGTTAATTTTCTTTTAAATGACAGAGATGAGAACATACTTTATCAGTCAGAAGATGGGCCTCTTTTCCCAGAGTTTTGCAGAAAAAGGACAGATCACATTAAAAGCTCAGATTTTCTTCTGTTTTTTTTTTTTTTTTTTAAATCTATTTTTTAGAACCATGGCTCCAGTACTCATAGGGTCATTGGTGGAATCCATGCTCGTTCTTCCTAGGAGCTTCGCCCTTAATTATGGTGTGACACCCCTCAGTTGTGGTTGTTTCATTTGAAGAGTACGAAGTTGGAAGCATTTTCAAGTCTCAGAGAGGATCCTGCCTCTCTTGAAATTTGTTTATGTGTGATACTCCCGTTCTGGGAAGGCATGAGCCGAGCTGTAAAGATGAGAAGCTTTGCCAGTGGAGTTCCAGTGTAAGTACACAGAAGCTCATATGTTGGATGTGAAGAGGCCGTTCCTGCTCCACCTCCACTTCCTCCTCTCAACCTAGCTGAGATTGGGGCTTGGTGTGGTACCAAGTCAGAGCAGAGCCACTGCACGCAGCTTTGGCCAGATGCGAGATGGGGCTGACGTTTGCACGTGCTTCAAAGCCCTTTGTATGTAGTGCCTTTCTGAAATCAGAGAATTAGAAAAAAGAAATCCAGTGCTCTTCCTGTTAGAAACACCTGTTATCTGGAGGGATACGTCACATGGAATTATTATTAATTTGTTTAAGTGGATAATACCATCCTTGTGTGACATTGAATAGTGACTATGCTGTTATTTTAGCACTTATTTAACCTGTTTTGAAGCCCTTTTAAAATATCCTGCTTTTCCCAGCAGTTTATTTCAGTGCTTCACTGTCCTTAGAGTAGTAACAACTTCCTAATTTTTCTTGCTTCGGTCCAGGCTTGTTACTGAGCTCGTAGAGGAGTGAGTAGAAAGGGAAGCTTGCAGCTTATGTCCCTGTGTGATTCTGGTGTGATGGTTACGACACTTTCACTGCGTTGTCTGACTTCCCTCTGCCTCCACAGAACTGGCCCAGAGCCACTATTCAAACCCCATATTTGTTCTATTTTGTATTCCCCTATTAAATTTTATTTTTTTTGTTTCCAGACTGCTCTGAATTTGTGATTTTGAATTCTGATCCTGCACCACATAGTTATAGTTCTGCATTTTTACAGCTTCCAGACTTTTTTTCCCTCCTTGCGTTTTACTGTGGTTCAGGTACATTTTCCCTTTGCACCTTCATATTTAACACTCCTCAGTGGAATTAAATGTTTATATTCAGAAGGTATCAACTGCTTTAGTTATTATTGTTAGCCAGTGCATGGGTTAATAAAGCAAATATGTAACATCAACCTCTAATGAATCTCTAGCTTGCAAGTTTAATTTGCAATAATAAAAGTTGTGGTGATTAAATGCTCTTTTTTCCCTCTGAAACGAATTTTTCCTTGATTCAACTCTACCCTTCCTTGAAGCGTGAAGGGGAAGCAAGTGTGGAAGGTGTACTTAATCAACTGGTCCTGGAGCATCTACAGTTGGCTCCTCTCCAGTGGGGTGAGTAGTGTCAAAATCTATTGAAGATCTTTTTAGAGGATATACTGGCTTGTAATTTTTAGCAGCATGAGAATTATAATGTTTTCATTTACTGGCAAACTACAATACATGACACTCTGCTAGGAATCGTACTTCCCTTTGGATACTTTCCTCAGCTGAAGATAAATGTGAAATTGGTGTCTATTTTATTTTGAGTGTCTCTATTCAGTGATGGTAAATATGAAACCTGAGTACGCACTTTTTCCTGTGATTTGCAGTCCTAGTTGTGCTCTGTGAGAGGTGGCTGCTACTTAGATTTTCCCTTTGCCTGACAGTGTGTGTCTCTAAAGTGATTTCTTGAAAATATTCTCAAATGGAATTGTAATATACTTCGTGGTGGTTTGTTTTTTTTTTTTTTATCATGATCTGGACGTTTGCATTATTAACTTTTTAGGTACAGAAAAAGTTGTTACTCTGTGTAGTGGGGAAGAACTATTTCTCTTAATTTTGCATTTAGAATGGTATTGCAATAATGAAATACTGAATTAATTAAATTTTTAAGAATTTTAATAGTGTGATTTTTGTCCAAGATTCTTAACAAAGCTTCATCAGAGGTTTTGGGACATGGGATGTTCCATCCTCAACACTTACGTCAGTTACAATTTCAGAAAAAGTCCCCGGTTCATCAGAAAAATGTTTTCAAAGTTTTTGCTTTTAAAGCAAATCTAACTCTATACTTCTTATTTTAATTAACTTAATGACCCAGGGAGGACCAAATTTAAGGAACAATGATCCATCACTATTTTCCGTCTTAACTATTAAAACTAGAACGACCTCAAACTCTAGTATTTATTTCCTCTTTTAAATGCTTGGGGGTTTTTACAAGCATGTGGACCCTCCTTGACTCCTATGTTAAAAATTTAAGCAACTTGTTTATAGATGAGAAGATTAAAACCGATAATGCTTTATATTTGTTGGTTGTAAACATGTCAAACTGTAACCATAATCATCTGTCTCTAAAATCATGCTTATCTGGCCTCTGTTCTTCAGAGGATTCAAGGGTTTGGTAGACCTTGCTTGGATGACTGGCTTTGGCTCTGATTGCCCTGGTCCTCATCAATAAAACAAGTGGTTTGTGTCAGACGCGTGTTGTGAGCTCAGAGAGGTCACTTGAGAGTCATCTTAGTTCTGTGGAGCGGCATTGACCTTCAGCAGGTTTGTAACCTGGGATCTGTGTTTGAACATCTTCCCTTGGCATTTTTGCATGGGAGATCACCTTAAGGTTGGTAGATTTCTGTGGTTTTCTTCTTTTAATTTTCTTTTTATGCCGAATCCCACTATTTTCTAAGTAAAAGAGGCTTTTAGAATCAGGATTGTGTCTGATATTCCTTCCTAAAAGGTGATACTCACAGGTACTGTGATGCGCTAGTTGAAAGACACGAACGTAGCTCTGATTGACAATCCAACTGGTTGCCTGTGGAGGTGGTAATTTCTCAGGCTGTTGCTTATTTCCCTTAAAGAATCCCAGTTACTTTGGTTTTCAGAATGTATGAACACCAAAACTCTGTGGTATTCCCTGCCTCGTAACTGCCAAATCTTTTGAAGCACAGTGTCTTGGCCTATTGTGGCCTACGTGGTAATTTTCTGTATTAAATAAAGCAAGGAAAGGGAGCTCCTATTGGGGTATCAGATACTTGGTTTGCCACAACTTATATATGATATTTCCTTTTGAAAAGTTCTGGTGGCAGAAAATGCTGGATTTGCAGAAGTCTGGTTTTTCTGTCTAATATTTTCCCCAATCTGAAAATACTATTAAATCTATTTTGTATAACACAAAAAATAAGTCCGTGTAGAAGCTGTAGCTCGCTGCGGAGATTATTGAAAAGTACACTCTGATTAAATGCCTGGCTTCACTTGAAATCAAAAGCAAAAAATGAAAGTTGAAAACGATGAAGAGATTTCAGTTTCTTTTAAGCATAAGTTCAAGTATTCAGCCGTTAAATCTTTGCTAGCTGGTTCCACAGTGGTGTAGCCAGGAAGCCCTAACTGCAGTCATCGTGAGGAAAGCTCCTGCATTCTCTTCAGAAAATGTACCATGGCAAGACAGGCTATTTTTGGTTTTATTAACGTGTGGGATGGAGGAGGAATTAAAAGATTGGGGTTTTTTTTTGTTGTTTGGTAGGTGGGAGTAAAATGGAGTTGTTGGAATGTCTGGACAATCAGGAGTTTGTGTGTGTGTAAACACATTTTTAGGGAATGTGACATGCTGTATTTTGGAGTTTAAATTGTCTTTTGGTACCAGAATATATTTCCTGTTCAACCCTTGTAGGCATGGAAGTGTGTTGTGTGTTTCAGATCACCTAAGATGTAATGCAAGTTCTGTTTTCCTTTTTTCTCCTGTATTTCGAAGAGACTGACCCTAACCATGCAGCTCTTTTAGTGGTGGTGATCTGTACTGAGTACCAATAATGGGCTAAATGTGTGGAAGCTACCTTAAAAATTCTTTTGACTGTTAACATTTCTACTAAAAGAGAAGTATAATCATAATATATATAATTAATAAGGCAGTAGTCTACAGATTCTCTCTTTTTGTCCTGCCTCATGAAATATTTTGATGCCATCAGTAAGAAGGTACTTTAAAAATACTCTAATATTGTAATGTCACTTTTTTCTCTTAATCATCACACTCTTTGCAGTCACAGCCTTGCTTTGCTTTGAGATTTGCTTTTTTGTATGTTAAGAATAACTTGTGTTTTAATGTAAATCCTTTACTACCAGCCATCATTGCAATATAATCTCCGCGTATGTCGGCTGAAAATTTTGCCCTAGTGTTACGCAATAGAATTGATTCTGTGATTGTTCAAGGCTTTTGCTATATTGATGGTTACATTGAAGGGTTTACTTTATTATAAGTACTCGCAGTGAAACATGAATGAATATTTAACACAGTTTTGATTAAAAAAAAATGACTGGCTCTTGTTCAAATTTATAAAAGCTGGACTTGAAAATTCCCTTTAAATTTGGCATGTTTAATTCATATTAGAGTTAATATTACATTTCTAAAATTATAAAAGCATATTGAAATAATTTTTCATGTAAATCTGACAACTTGTCTTTTTTTCATTAAATGCAAGGCAAAGAGTAGAATTAAAAGTTAGTGGCGTTGAAGTCTTGGTCTGAGGGTAAGAAGTCAGCTCTGAAGGTTGTCAGAGGAAAAAAAGTGGCTCTTAGTGATCACTGTTAGTTGTGATTTCATATAATAAAATGACTGTGGAAGGAAAAAGTCTTTAAAACATGAGGAATCATAAAACAAAATATGTTGAAGGCTAGAGTGGGAGTTCTTAATATGTTTTTAAAATTGATTTTAAGATTTAGGACATATCTGCAAAATGAAGTTGTCTATTAGGCAGGTTAGTAAATCACACGTAATTGAAAAACATAATCTTGCTCAACGCCACCAAGTTCAATGTTCTCTAAAATTTATGACGTATTTTCTTTTTACTGCTGGGCAACAAACCAAGTGTAGGAATAGATGTGGTTTTAAGGTGAATATTTTAATATCATCCAATCAAGGAAGCACAGCCTGCAAAGTTTAATGAGGAGAACCAAGACTCTTCAAAGTCGTATGTCGCGTGTGTTAGGTGGTTAGATCTGGAAATGATCAGATGGAGGCATTTGTGGTTGCTGGCTGTGCGATATTTTTTCGAGCTTTATTTGATTTATGTTGATAAGTTCTGCAAGCAAGCAAAATTCTGAGAGCAAACACTTATCAGTTTGATGGTACCCTTCTGCATTTCATAGCAAAATTATCATGGGCACAAATGCTATGCACAAGATGTTGTTATTGAACTTGAAATAGACTCTTGATTGAACCTGGGATAGGCTGGGCTCAGGATATTCCTACACGCAAATGAGAATTACTTCTTAAGCAAGAGGCTCCCAACACTGTACACAAATTTCACAATGGAAACTTATTTTAGATTCTCCTACATAAAGCAAAATTAAGTTTATTTCCTTCCCTGCCTGCAACCACAAGGTGAAGGCTTCTTTTCCTCATGATCCTCGTATGTGTAAGAGTGAAGACTTGTTAGAGAAATTTTATTTAAGGTGTCTACAGTTCTAAACTCCTAAAGTGCTAAATGTTTTAATATCAGGCAAATACTTTTCTTTCTCTATAGAAACTACCTGGATAGCTGAAAATCAATGATGAGACATGAACTCTAAAGATGGTATTTGCAGTAATATTCTAAGAAACATCCATTTGTCAAGCTTTGCTGTGGGAAACGTCCAGAAATAGCTTTTTGCTTTTGTTCATTCTTTTATTTCATTCATCCTTCACTTCTTCCTTCAATTTCGAGACCGTTTATAATGTTTAAGATAATGATAGATACCTTTTCCCTATGCAGTGCATTTTATTTTCCAGTATGTGATTAAAGGGAAAACTAACAGCGCTGCTGCTGAATGCTGTCCAGATCATAATTAAGAGAAGTGATGGTTAGTAACCCAAGTCTTAATTACTTTATTAGTTATAGGCAGTGAACACTACACATTTTGTTGTGAATTCACAATAAATTATCTACCTGCATCATGTAGCGATATCGTACTTAGAAAAAACTTGGAAACCCAAAATTGAAGGGTGGTTTTAAATTGTTCCCCATAGGTAGTTGGAATCAATAGGAAACACCGATTTAAAAGTATTTATGAAGTATTTAAAAGTGGTTTATGAGCATGTGGTTCATACAGCTTGTTTGGAAGTTCTATCTAGTTACGCTTCACAAAACATCGTATGGAAGCATTACTTTTAAGATAAATTTTCGTAATAATTCGTTGTATGTTTTAGAGAGCACCAAATCAGAATCAGTTTTCACAGCTTCTCTATTTCATGGATCTTAAAATAATTACTGAAACTACTCACCCGTTTTATTTTGCGTTTTTTAGTCTGACCTTAGACCGTAATTAAATCTTTCTTTCCACAATTTGTGATTAACTCTTAGGGATCGCAGCAGTCGCAAATTACCTTATCCTGAATACAGAGGAAAATGTTGTAAAGTATCTGTCAGTGACTAGGTGAGGAAATGCTACATCGCTCAGCCTGTGTTCTGGGTGTCATCTTGTCACCCTGACAACTTACTGTCCCCAAGGACCTGACTAAAAAGAGCCCGTTCTCTGCAGACGTGATCACTGCTAACAGCTTTGCTTTAATCGAGGCCGTCCTACAATATTGCTCTTCCCCCATATTTGAAATTCCAAGGCTGTTTTGGATGTTTGTTGAAAGGCTGGTTTTAATGGGGAACAGTAAGAAAGTAGTTTTACTTCCTCTTTTATAAGCAAACCCCTCCCAGGCCTTCTGCCGGAGCACGTAGGCTATATAGATATAAGCTTGGAAATACAGAGAGATCATCAGGGTGTATGAAGGTCTGCCCTTCAAAAAATTGTGAACGTTATTCTGCTCATCAAACCAACACATTCTTTATTTATATTTTAGAATTACAGTGGTCTGGCCATTAGAAAGGTGAAACCATGAGTAATAGAGAGAAAATCTCAAGAGTAAGCTCTCTTGTAAGGTAGAGAGTTGGTCCGATTCACAGGAAGGCTGAAATCGAGAAACAATCTGGTGGTAAATGGGTTTTACTAGGTAACCGGCATTTCTCATCCATTTAGAAAAATCTTCAGGTTTTTTATGTTTAAGATGCAAGAGAGGTAGGAACACTTTCATATCTTAACAGCTTGTGTGCGGGCTGTTTTGGAGGATATTTTGGCAATGTCAAACGAGCGACATTCTTTAGTTACTGGGAAGTGTTAAGGGACTGGGGTAGTACATTGAAAAAATGGACTGACTTGATAAAACTAGGGCATCTGGCACACAAATAATGTTCTCGCGTGTCAAAACATGCTATTGTGTGATAGATTTTTGAATCAGCTGTTGTTTCTAATTCCTACCGAAGCCTTGGTTACTCTAAACCAAAAGGAAAAGCTTGTAGCAAAAGAGTTTCAGACATAACTGGACCAGTAGTGATTTCAGAGAAAAGGTGCTGAGAATAGAGAGAGCAACCTAAAATAAATGGACAAAACCTGCTATGTAGAGACGGATAGCTTGAGACAGGTTGGGTGGAGTGCCAGGGGTTACTTCATAGCAGATTTCTGAAAGAACTGGTAGCTGAAGCTGCAGGTCCAGCATTTCTAACGAAGCAGTGGGAAGAGGCAGAAGAGAAAATGGAGTCATAACTACTGATGGAGTTGTCTGAGTTGTGTGAGACCAATTTCACCCCTGTGAATCATTAATGATTTTTGCTTAAAAAAAGAAAAAAGGAAAGCGAATATGAGGAGGAGGAATAAACTGATGCACTATGCTGATGGCTCAAAGATAAGCACCATCACTTCTCCAAAAAAAGATCAGGCTACTACACAAAATCGTAAAGTGATTTGAGTTGGAAGGCACCTTCAAATATCATGTAGTCAAAACCCCTGCCATGGGCAGGGACACCTTCCATTAGATCAGATTGGTCAAAGCCCTGTCCAACTTGACCTTGAACACATCCAGTGATGAAGCTGATCTACAGCTTCCCTGGGCAACCTGTTCCAGAATCCCACCACAGTCATAGTAAAGAACTTCCTCCTTACACGTAATCTGAATCTACCCTCTTCCAGTTTGAACCCATTACCCCTCATCCTGTCACTAAAAGACTTTTTGCAAAGTCCCTCCCCAGCTCTTTTGTAGGCCCACTTCAGATACTGGAAGGCTGCTATAAGGTGTCCCCAGAGCCTTCTCTTTTCCAGGCTGAACACCCCCAACTCTCTCAGCCTGTCCTCATAGGAAAGTGACATGGTCATCCACAGCTCTTCTGCACAACCTGTTCCACTGTCTCACCACCCTCATTGCAAATTTCTTCCTTATGTCCGGTCTAAATTCAACATCTTTAACTTTCAAACCCTTGCCCCTTCTCCTGTCACTGCAGGTGTTGGTCATAAGTCTCTCTATTTCTTACAATCCTTTGATAATCTCAAAAATCAAAGTACTAGAAATGAAATGGGTGAAGTAAAGTCCAGGAGATAAGATTATCTGTTCTGAGACTAGTAACACAGAAATTTGGTAGCTCTTCAGCTGTCTGAAGTGCTTGGAAAGGATTTAATTGTTACTCTGAGCTACAAGTGTAATTCAGCTATGAAGAAAGGTGTGGCCAAGGTGTATGTGATGCTTGCCCAGGCCTCTGATGAAACCTTCCATGGGAAACTTCCTATAGAAGACCTGAAATCAAACTCGAATAGTAAAATATAAAGTTTTGGAGGTGATCAAGGAATGAAGACCTATTGTTGGCTTTAAGCTATGGAGATGCTGCACTGAATAAAATTAGATCAATTCTCAAGAGTAAATCTGACAGGTGAGTTTCACTACTGAGACACCTAAGACAGTCTTGCTTGCTTTGAGTTGCAGTACCTCTGAGACACAGTTGTTTAATTTAGCAAAATCAAGAGCTGACTGATCTCCAGGGATCCATCAGAAGACTGAGTCTGAAGGAGGGGAGAAAAATTGCTGAAGTAGGGCAACTTTTGGGATGAGGGAATACTGAATAGATACTGTCTCTTAATAAAGCAGTCTGGATTTTTTAAAGACCACTGAGGATTTCAAGACACTGTTACAGGAGAAATGCTGACAGAGAAGGAAGTACCAAATAATGGTGTTTAATCAGGTATGAAAAGGAGAAGAAGAAACAGGACATTTTGGTAGCAGGAAAACTAACTCCTTCCAGCTTGATTCAGGCATATATGCCTGATACGTTTTGTCGTGCTGAGCGAGTGGCTTTGTTTTCAATATTTCATTTAAAAACCATTGTATTCTTAAATAAAAAAAGAAATCAACACACCAAACAAAGCTATGCGTAGTTTATAGGACTATTGCTTGTGACATTTCAGTGAAGCCGTAACAGGTGATTGAGGAACACCATAATGATGATAAATTGTTACACAGTTGTCAAGGTACTTAATTTTCTAGATATTAGAAGTAAATTGAATAATAGATTAATTGAACAGTCAAAAAATGAAAATCTATGGAAGCAATTATGAAAATGGGTTACACTTTCAAAAAGCTGTAACGATAATTGTAAGGAAGAAGACTGATAAGACAAAAAAGCTGTTTTGTAATGCAGTTAGTGAAAAGTATCACTGGATCTGCGGAGGAATAGGTTTCTGTTACTTTGATGGACACAGATGATACCTGCTGAATAAAAATATAGAAAAATATGATTCTGCTGGTGGAAAACTAAAAAAAAAAAGAAAAAAGGAAAAAAGATCAGAAGATGTATGTGTTAACAAGCGAGGCAAGGAAGAGGCTTTGATCAGACAGGATTTTAATTGCCCAGCAATTAAATGAATTGTACAGTTAAGTGTGTAGAGAATGAGAAAGGGAAAATAGGCTGATTGTAGTGGAGGAATATTCTGTGCCCTGTGCAGGGCAAGTTCAACACGGAATTGATTTAGGGCAGTAAGCAAGAAGGGAGGCCTTGTTCCAGGGTGCATACTCTGAGCTTTCCTTGTCTGCCTTCTGATATTTTTCAGGTTTTGTTTTCTTTCATTTGAAAAAATAATGCATGTTTGGAACTGAGTGTGTTTTTTGACTCATTGGTTAAGGCCAATGTGACCTATCGTTGGTAGAAGTTCTCCAGCAAACAGACGTTTTGAGGGGGATGGCAGTTGTTTTAATTTTTGTGTTCATTCTGAAGTAATCCTTTATTTCATCAAGGAAGCAGAAGTGAATTAATGACTGTAAAGAACATAATTCCACCTCAATAAGCCTTGTAATACTGAAATGAGTAGCTTCCAACTGTCAAAACCTCAACAGTACAAGCACAGAGCAGTACAGACAGATTTGTCTGAGGAAACATAAGCTTTGACTGAAGTTCTCTCTTTCATCTTTTCTCCTTTTCTCCTTTTTAATGTTTCTCAAAACAGACAGCTAATTGTCTATTTTTTAGCAGATTTTTTTTTTTCCCCTCCATTTTGTGATTACAGTGTCAGAACTTGATCTTACTTTTGGTTTATTTTGCAAGCCAGACGTTTGTATTAAGGAATCATAAATTTTTTTTTTTAAAGAAAGGTTGTACAGTTTTAGGCCAGAAAGCAGTTGATTTCATTTGATTGATTTGAATCATAAATTATTTCATATTACAAAGGAAGCCAGTCAAACAGAAAATCATTCCTGAGCTGTGATTCTTGTTGATACTATATATGCAGTAGTGAACTTAAACTTTTTATTTTAGTATCTGCTTCCTAATTAATCAGAAGATCAGTCTCACTTGAATAACATTTCTGGTTACCTATGGAGACTCTAGAAAAAGTTACAGAAGGAGAAGGGATATTTTTTTTGCATCTTAGGATATAAAAGGTGAGCTGAGGAAAAGCGTTCTGTAGGATGGCTTTGTACAAAATCTGCCATCAGAAGACTGTCAACTTGTTTTCTGTTACTTTCTACATTTTGCATAGTATTGTACAGAGTTGGGACTCAATAATATCAGACGTGTACAGAGCTGTTACAGAACTTTTATATCAAGGCCAGACACAAGAGATGACATAAGGAAGAATCTTAATTAAAAATGTTAGTAGTATATAGAAAGGGTAAAATGTCTCGGCGGTGTCTGGAGTTACACAGGGAGAAATAATTGGTTGCCTCATGTGAAAACTTCAGGAAAGAAAAAAGGCAGCAGCAGCAATCCTCAGTAATTAAAAGAAGCGTTAAGGGATAATTACATTTCTGTGCTTTGATAAACAGTCAACTGGAAGTTATCTGAGTGAATTACGGGGTTGGGTTGTTCAAGCTAAAGGGAAAACCCAAGTATGAGAAGTGCTGGAGACCATATATCAGAAACTTCAGAGTAGAAATGGGTGCCACCAGCCCCAGATTGTTCTGGTTGGAACTTTTCCGACAGTGCTCCCAGCTGCAGGAGCATTTAGTAAATATTTTAGTGGGACATGGAGTCTCAAAGTTGGTTTTATGCTGCACGCAAGCTCCAGACTCCAGCTGAAGCACTGCTGGGTGCGGGGATCAGCAGCTCGGATCTGGCAGGGCTGCTTGGTTTGGGCTTTGCCTTACTCCGAGCTCAGACCTGTAAACTGGGTAAAACAAGACCTGGGTAAAACAAGACTTTGCACCTATACGTTAGGCTGCTTGGATTCAGAGCCCTTGTTTGAAATGGGATATATTTGTAGCTCCGTCGTTCTGCCCAGAAATTCAGACGTGTATATAAACCCCTCAAAATGGGAGCCGACCACGCAGGGATGAGTGTCCACACTGTCCTGCCCAGTGGAATTCTTCATGGCATTTAACTTCTGATAACTGCATCACCTCTTGCTTTACTATCACAGTTTTCCCATATATGTTTCACTTCCAGAAAGGAAGCATGCAGGTTTCTCTCGCTAGTTAAATCACCAGATAGTGGTAATGAAACAAAGAAAATAAAAAACGAGTGAGAAACATAATCTTAAGTTGTGGGGTTTGGATGAAAATAAGATCAGTACACAGCTGTCAGTTAGCGTGAACATCCTGAACTTTGCCTGGTAAAGAGGTAAAATGACCTCTTCTGGTTTCCTAGCGACTAGAATTTTGTGTAACTTGCTGGAGCAACCAGTAAGTTTCTGGACATCTGTTCCCAATGAAGGTATTAATCAGCAGCGTGCTCACTGTTCGCTATTTATGAACCATTTTTGTTAGCTTGTGTTTGAAGGAAATTATTTCTGTTTATGGGTGCTTACTAGATAGTGACCTGTATTGTCCACATATTTTTTTACATTAATCTCATAACATGAAATATGCATCTTTACATTATTTAATTCAGAAGTAGATTGCAGAAGGCATCTCAATATAATTTTGTTTGGAGAGTCTTTTGTAAACTTACTGAGCTCTGTAAGCTTGCTCCTTGCTGCGAATAGGAATGTCAAGATTAAATTTATTTGTGACTCATTTCCAGCCCTTTTGTTCTCATGTCAATATTGTTCTTTAGTTTAAATAGCTTTTCTCAGTCCCTGATATTTGCCTTTTTTTTTTTATTCTTGCCCTTTCTTTTGTGCATTTCAAGACAGCAGTCAGGACTACCTCTCCTTGATGGCATTGGGGTTTTTTATTGCCTACCCCACAATTATCTCAGTAGCCTCTGTCTACATCTGTTGTAAAGTGTGTTTTTTAGTTTTCTTACATCAAGACTAGATCTTCAGTAGCATTATTCATTACATGGATCTTTAATGATCTCTACCTTAATAAAGTAAATCCGTGCTTTCATTTGCAAGACTATCTGTTGTCCTTTGTCAATCACCGAAATTATAGTGAAAATTTAGTATTTCACCCAACCTAATGTAGGCTATTGAAACCAATATTGCCTCTCTCAGAAACATGAATTTAAAACTGGCAATGATGAAGTAAATCCAGGCTACTAAATCATAGAATCATAGAATTGTCGGGGTTGGAAGGGACCTTAAAGATCGTCTAGTTTCAACCCCCCTGCCATGGGCAGGGACACCTTCCACTTGGTCAGGTGGCTCAGAGCCCCATCCAGCCTGGCCTTAAAAACTTCCAGGGATGGGGTTTCTGCCACCTCTGGGCAACCTGTTCCAGTGTCTCACCACCCTCATGGTGAAGTACTTCTTCCTAACATCTAATCTGAATCTACCCACCTCTAAGTTTTGATCCATTCCCCCTAGTCCTACCACTACCCAATATCCTAAAAAGTCCCTCACCAGATTTCTTGTAGGCCTCCTTAAGATACTGGAAGGCCACAATAAGGTCTCCTCAGAACCTTCTCTTCTCATGTTCAGGCTCATTTCGAAGTTTGTGTGTGAAGACCAATGTAAATTTTGTTGGTATCTGGCTACAACACAGTAATTAGCAAGTTGCTGCTGTCTCTCTAGCATAGCAGGATCTTGAATGTTTAAGGTGGATAAAAGTGTAATCACTCTGTGTAAATACAAGATAATTTAAACCACCAAAACTTTCAGAAGTTTCAGAAATTTAATTTTGATTAAATTCCATGTTTCAGGTCATTGACGCCATGGCCAATAGTGTAGTCAAGCAGTATCAGGCCTATTTTCTGTCAGGGATCGATGCCGTACTGTGAAGAAGCATTTATAATATTTTACGGAGCACGGTTTGTCAGTTGATGTGAAATTCCTGTGTTATTAGGGTTTTTTTTTTCATCACTTAAAGTCTTTCGTAGCAAGTAGCAAGGCAGATGCTCCACATGACTCTGAGAGCCATTTCTCTGAACAGCTGGAACGGTGTCATATTCGCCAGGTCTGTGACATTCCCCTGGCTGTGCTGCTGATGTTGCTATAGAAGATATTTCCTGAAGACAAGACCCCTTCCTGCTGTCATTTGTCCCGATGCTGAGAAAACCATCCGTTTGTGTCTATGAACCCTGCACCCGCGTAGCTGGCTGGTAAGAATTGGATTGATGCCTGCAGCTCAACCACTAAACGGTCAGATAGATAACAGCTTTTTTTCCTATTATCTAGGCTTGTATTCTGAGCGACAGTGACATTTGTCTGTCCAGGTGACTTGTATTGTCCTTAGGAAAGTAGAATCAAAGACTGGTTTCTTGTAGTGCCCTTTGGTGTTGCTAGCTGGAAATTCGCCAATTTTTGGGAAACCCAAATACCCAGATGAATTTCAAGTTTAGGTTAGTTTTTGTTCCAAGATAATTATGATTTTTGCCACATGCACGCGCAAAATCTCAGAAATCAAAATGTATGGGGTGCCCATGCCCAGGTGTTGCCCCAGTGAGGAGCAGCCGGAGCTGCCCAGTGCCGGACACAGCCGGTTCCAGCCGGTCCCAGCCGGCTCCAACAGCCCCACCACAGGACGCAGCTGAGCCCCTCAGCCAAGCTGGGAGCACGGGGGGGGAAACAGGTTCCAGAAAGGGCCAATCCCAGGGAGGAACAGGTTGTCCCTGAAGGGCTGGAGCCCAGGGAAGCGCCAGNCCAGGGAAGGGCCAGCGCTGGGGCAGGGAGAGGTGTGAGGAGGGAGGAGCGGCCCAGAGGGGCTCTGATGGACTGACCACAACCCCCGTCCCATTCACCCCTTGCAGGGAGTGGCGTTGGGGTTGAAGGGGTGAAGCTTGGCCTGGGAAAGGGGGAGGGGTAGGGGTGTTTGAATTTTGTCTTTGTTTCTCGCTATTTGGATCTATTTTAACTGACAATAAATCAAATTACTTTTCCCTGTGTCAAGTCTGCATTGCCCATGAGTGATCTCCTTGTCCTTATCTTGACCCATGAGCTTTTCCCCCCATCCTGTTGAGGAGAGGGAGTAAGAGAGCAGCTGGGTGGGCACCTGGCAGCTGACCAAGGTCAACTCACCACAGATTAACATTTGGATATTCCCTTTCAATTATTGTTTTGTGGGGAGATGGTAGTATAGTCCATGCAGTTCCTTGGAGCCCAGAATACTTGGAAATCTCTGGAAAAGCAATAGATACTACACAAAGGTAAAAATATGCTACAATGACACAAGGCAAGGAATGGAAATGAGATGATGCAGGATTTTTTGCTTCTGAGAAATTGTTTTGGCTTTCTAGCTGTCACAGTACATAGTTTTGCTACAGGAGGTCCGTTCAGAAAGCTGTGCATAACTCAGTCCACGAGCAGAAGCAAACCAGGACTGTGACATGTAGCAACACATGTCTGATAGGGGAAGCAACGTGTAATAGAGGTCGGCGATGATAATCTGGAAGCTGTTCTTCCAAAAGGCGTGGTGGCAGACAATGAAATTCTGTTTGAGAGTGAAAAAATCCATCTACTTGGTGGTCATGCAGAGCTAACCTCAACAGGCTTCCTTCTGTTACTGCAGTAAATTGTTTCTTAGGCAATGCATTGTGTGAAATTAAGAACAACTCTGACATACTTCATAGCATCATAGTTAATGCTTCCGGTTCTCTTCTAAAGTATCCTTTGTCTTGCGCTGGCAACTTGGTGATAATCCAGTAGTGTTACCTAATTTACGTAAAATACCACAGCTGACGTTTACCTCCATCTTTCCCTTGGAATTTCAGTCTGTGGAGCTGTTCATTTGCCATACGGCATACCATAATAATCAGCAAACCTTTAGTCAAATGAAGTTGGACAGTTTGATGGTATGAACTCAGCAGAAAATTGTGATGTGTCTAAATTTAAAGATGAAGGGACCAGAGCATCACAGAAAACCAGAGACTTCATTTAGCCCAGGAACTACATTTTCTATTCAGATCTTGTCTGCAGATACTGAAGTGTTGCTCTGTTGGATTTTTGAAGCGTGTTGTTTGTGCCTTCAATTACCTCACGTTATAGTTGACTCACTGTATTTTGCATGAGATAGTGGATGTTTCTCAGTTGCACATTTTCCAGTTCCTTGATTGTTCAGGTATTTTTGTTTTTCATTAAAATGCATGCTAACAACATGCGTGTTCCCAGTATACCAGTCTTTTGGATATTGTTGGGTAGCGCTGTTGGATAGTACTATTTATACATAAACTCACAGTGATGTAGTCTTTGAACTAGCTCCGGGAAGAAGCTTTCAATACTCTAAATACTGAAATATTGTAGTGATGACTCCTGTGCTTTCCTGATCTAGAGAGGAGGCTACGTGAAAGGCTTTGAGCTCTGAGATTGCACTGAAAAAACAGGAGATGTAAGTGCGGGTTCAAATATTTTCCGTGCTGAAGTGGAATTGCCCTGAGCATTTCAGTGGAAATTAATTTTGAGTACGCGGAATCTGGCAATTAATAGCAAATTAAAACTATCTTTATAAGCAGTGATTATGCCGTCTTTAATTGTCATTACTTCATATTCTGATGGCAAAGTGAATTTATTAGAGTTTGCAAACACAAATAAACACAAGTAAATATTTTGCTCGGTAAAATTTTACTCACATGTTAATGATGTCTAGGTGAGAAGTCATTTGGGATTCTTTCTATTTTGGAACAAGTATTAAAATGAGTCCAAGACATCTTGTTATTCATTAGATACCTCACTCCTGCTCCATCATACATAATAAATGATGTGATGGGAAGATTCATCACTTGTTCGTGAGATTTGAATATCAGCAAGTAAGTTAATGGATACAAGTAAAAAGCAAGCTAATGTCAGCGTAAAACGTCTTTGAAACTTTCTAAAGCTCTATGGTGAAGATCAGAATTTGATACCTTCTACTGCTTAAGAAAGTAGAAGTTACCGAGATCTACCTGTAGAGCTGTTTCTTGATTTTTCCATTCCCATACCCTATTCAAACTAGCTATAATTGGCAAAAGCAGAGAATATTTAGTTTCTTGGGCTCACCTGTAAAACTGGGTGATTTTCAAATGTCTCAGATAAGATCAGTCTCTAAGATCCTTAAGATGTCAAAAAATACTTTGTCTGGCAGGAGTAGGGAAGTGATCATGCCCCTGTACTCTGTACTGGTGAGGCCATACCTCAAATGCTGGGTTCAATTTTGGGCACCGCAGCGTAAGAAAGACATTGAGGTGCTGGAGCAGGTCCACAGAAGGGCAACGAAGCTGGTGAGGGGTCTGGAGAACATGTCTTATGAGAAGCGGCTGAGGGAACTGGGATTGTTTAGTCTGGAGAAGAGAAGGCTGAGGAGAGACCTTACTGCTCTCTACAACTGCGTGAAAGGAGATTGTAGTGAAATGGGCCTTGTCTTTTCTCCCAAGTAACAAGCAATAGGACAAGAGGAAATGGGCTCAAGTTGCACCAGGTGAAGTTTAAATTGGATATTAGGAAAAATTTCTTTACTGGAAGTGTGATCAAGCATTGGAACAGGCTGCCCAGGGAAATGGTGGAGTCACCATCCCTGGAGGTGTTCAAAAAACATGTAGACGTGGCACTTGGGGACATGATTTAGTGGTCGTGGTAGTGTTGGGTTGACATTTGGACTCGATCTTAGAGGTCTTTTCCAACCTTGATGATTCTATGTCAGAAGTAGCTGCATATTTCTTCAACTCCTGTTAGCAGAAAAACAGGAAGGTCTAGGCAATATAAATAGATATACATAGACTTGCCACCACCACCCTCCAAAAACCTAAACCCCGTTGGACCCATGAAGCCCCACCTGAGACCTCTACCCCATTCCCAGGGTCGACTAGCTTAGCACTTCTGTGGGAAAGCCTGTGAAGCTAAAAGGAAGCTCTCAGTAGAAATGAATCTTTCATTCTCTTGTCTCCCCATCCTCTCCTTTTCAGTCTCCTGTGTGTGGAGGTCTCTTTCTGTAGCCAAATTATGTTTGTGATTTTGAAGATGTGTGGATTAAACTATTGCAGGCTCTGTTGGATGCCTGAAAGCACCACCAACACTAGGAAATTTATACTTTACCCTGCTAATTGTTGGAAAATATAAGCCCTTGATTGGTATGCAATTAGAAGTGTAACATTCTGTTAAACATATCACACAGCATATGGCATGTTAGTAGCAAATCCTCTAATTTAAAATGAAAAAAGTTTGTCGTTTTGCATATTAGCAATTTTTGCAGGGAAGCAAAATTTGCCATTTGCCTAAAAGTCAGAGGGGAAAAAGCCATCCTGAGTTCTTTTGGTAATCTAAATTTAGTTTACATTTGGTAAAATCTCTGTTCTCTAACAATAAACAACTATAAAAGAGGAAAACCCAAAATATAGTTAAATATACCATTAGTTCCAACTATTCAGAACTATGCCTTTTATTATTAAAAAAAAGCCACAAAAATTGAATTACCGTGCCACATCTGCTTTAATTCAAACAAGTTCAAAATGCTGAAGCAAAAACATCATTGCAGAACCACAAGAAAGAAAAAAAAAAAGTCAAAGGACCATGAGTGGAATTCATTGATGGGCAATGGTCAATTAAAAGCGTAGAATGGATCCATAGACAGATGATTCCTTCTTTAACAACCTCAGTGATTTGAAGGCTTGATATATATATATTCCAGGACATGGTCTAGTCGTCAGCAAGATGTTGGGATGAAGGTTGGACTTGATGATCTTAGAAGTCTTTTCCAACCTAAATGATTCTGTGGTTCTATATACCCTCTAGTCTTTCAGTACTTGTTCACTGATGACTGTTTTATTTGGTGGGGTGTTTTGGAATGACACTTTCACGTATATACCAAGGTGCTGCAAGAAATACCCTTCTGTTAGAGGCTGAAGTCTTGCTTGTACGGGCCCAAGGCTGGCTAGTCCTTAGAATATGCACTAGCCCATTTATAAGGCCGATTGTAAGCACTGCTAATTACAGGTGTGGTTCATGGAAAGTTTGGTAGTGCAAGCTAAGATGGGAGCAAGTGAACCACATCTGAGAAGGGAATAGTTTCACAGTGGATATGCAGGGTTACCGTGTGTCCTCAAACACGGTCAGTCGTGGAGGCAATTGTGTTTCATCATCTGCACAGACACCGCTATTTTTAGCAGGGACGTTTGAAGATTTTTTAGACATGCTTTTGTTATCGGAGTGCTTGACAAGCTTGTTATTTCTAATATTTGTAGATGGTCACTTTATCTCATGTTTGGCAGGTAGTATTCATCTTCTTCCTCAAAGTTTCTGACTTTCTGGTCATTTTTTCACTGGTGCTATGTTTGGATAATTCATCACTAAAAGATGTTCCTTATTTCTGCTTTAATTTACATCTTTTTCCCGTGGCATAGTATATGTGAGACATCGGTCTATCGGTGTATTTGCCAATGTATCTCACAGTTACTTCCTGACGCTGGCTTTAAGTGTTTATCCTGAAGTGGTAAGCAGGGTTCCCATTCTGTTGGTCTCCTCATTGTCCCTGCCTTTGTCACCCTCCTGCTTCAGTCACCAAGACTGACTCTTGCCACATTATAGCTGAGCATTGCTGAGGCACAGCTGAGCCTTATGAGGATTTGTGTCCGTCTTAAACCAGGCAGGAAAGAAAATGTTTCTGCTGTAGCAGATAACTGATCATTTGTTATGCTCAAGTACTGACATCAGTTTTGTTGTGACTTTGTACTTCGTTTTGACATTGCATTACACAGTCAGTTTGGCACGGAATGGGGGAAGATGAGAATACGAGGAAGCCGATTCCTCAAACTATTAATTTTATATCAAAGACAGCTCTCCAAAATGTTGCAGGGGAAGGAGGGAGTTCTTTCTCGTTCTGCTTTACTCACCGAATTGCAGTTACTTTAGAAATCTTAGATCTATTAAACGTAAAATCAGCTTGTGCTACAAAGCCTGCGGTTTGGTATGGGTTGTTCTGTTGCGTGTTGTAGTCACTAATCCTTTTAATGAAGAGCTTTTAGCATTGAAGAGATTCTATTTATAGTAAAGCCATCAGAGCATAAAGCTCCTCATTGCTATTCTGCAGCATGGTGCTGTAATGTTTGTCAGTGGAGGAAAGATATTTTTAGCTGCAGCATTGAAAACCGAGGCTGAAAGGTCAAGAATCCTCGTGGGGATATGTTCTGCTACATCAGTGCTATCACACAGCTGCTGTTTACTCTCTTATCGTTCTTCAGTAATAAGAAGATTCCTTTATTGTGACACTAAAGGTATAAAGCATCAAAAGGACTTTGTGCATGAAATGAATAGTTGGGGAAGGGTGATGCATCCAATCACGTTAAATGTTTTACTTCTCCTTAAGTGAATGATTTTATTTTCCCAAAGACTATCTCAATACGTATTCGTCAACAGATTGATTCTAGGAAAGTTTTTGATGAAAGGGGATAAGACCTAGTGCCAGCAAAAGGCAATCTGGTGAAATAGCAAAGAATTTTAAGTACACGCTATTCTGCCTGACATCGACACCACTCATTCTCTTACCAGCGTGCCGAACGGAAGGCATAATATCTATGTGTAGTTTGCCAAAGAAAAAAAAGAGCCTGGAGATTTCTACTGGTAATTTGTGGAACAGAAGCGTGAGTGGAGGTGATTATATCTGCTACAGGGCAGCTCGTAGCACAGGTACTCGGCAGGCACAAAGAGATCACATGGTCCTGTTGCAACAGGATATGGTACTGGATGTATGAAAAGGAAGGGGGGGAAAGGGATAATTCTAAGAATACAAGGCTGCGTATATTAGCTGAGTGTACAATGTGGAGGCTTCACAGAGTTTTCTGATATCTTTATTAAAAAAGTCAGGGGGAAAAGAGATTAATTGCCACATTGAGAAAATTAGGGCTGTATGATCAAAGGAAAGGCAGAGAAGAAATGGCCTGTTGACAGATGGCTTATAAAAATGAAAAGATTTTTCAGAGGATACGAGTCTAGAGTTTTGTGCTGCTTGGGGAGACAGACACTGTCAGCATATTTAAATAATAATAAGCTGCTTTGTAACCCTTTTTATTCACCAAACGTTATGTAGAGCAGGAAAAGGATGAGTAAAATAATACACTGATAGGTACAATTTCTTCTCAGGTTATAATGAAATTAATTGCATTTTTCCTCTATGAATTTCTTCGAGATCTTGCTGCTGGAGGTTGTTCTTATCTTCTGACATACGGAGTCCATTTGCACATAGCTTTTAAATTAGGTTCCTTCATATCAGGAAATAATTTTAATTCTACTCTTTCTGCACACCCAAACCAGTTTTTAAGATCACCCTTTCCAAGCTCTCTTTCTAGGCATTTGACTTAGTCCATGTGGTTATAACTGTTAGGTTGTTCTGTCTGCTAGAACTGTGCCAGGCAGTGGCACGGGGTGAGCACACATCAACCGGCAGCTCCTGTCCTCAGGATCTCGTACATAAATAAACCCCCAAACTGAAGGATTGCCAGAAAAAGAACTGTAGAAACTGAAAAGATCTCAGTTCTACAAGAATTTTCTTTTGTAATTGAATGTTTAGTTAAATGGACATTGGCTGAAGGGAATGACAGAGAAAGGGAGGGTGTGGCTTTATGAGAAGAGAAGACATGAATGGCTTGTTCCTACCAGATGTTGCTGGCTTCCATTATCTCTCATCTCTTATGTGAAATAAACTCCTGTGTTTCTGACTCTGTTACTTCATGGCACAGTGACTCAATTCAACTTCCTAAAATGGCAGAAAAAAAAAAATAGAAAAAAGTAAATAGTAGTTTCTCTTTTTTGGGGGGGGTCATGTTAGGAGGTTGAACGAGCTCATGAGAAGACTGGTGGGCAGCAGAGGAGGGCAGGAGGGACCCCAGTGCTGAGGTGGTGAGCTCTTAATTGAGCATACCATCATATGAAACACAGGAGCAAGTCTGAGAACGCCGTGAGGAACAGGGATGATGGATGGAGAGAGGCTGAGTTATGGAGGAGGAAACCTGTGTGAACAGCCGGTCTTCATGTGGAAGAGAACATCGTAAAAAGGGGCTGTCAGAAGCTGTCCTGATGCCATTCAAAGGGCTTAGCCCATCCCTGCTCTAACTCTTTTAACCCATCTTCATATCTGCTCCTCATAGCTTCAGATCCTGTGCTGCTGGGATATTTTTTCTTTTTATTGATTTGTTACCTTCAAATATATGTGAATTGGAAAAAGAAGGACACTACCTGGGGCTTAACGCTGACTTGGGAGGTTGATGCTCATGTGTGAGATACGCACTTAGAGTATGTAATGGAGGAATTTATTCGGAGTTCTTGACTTCACGGTGTGTCTGTATACACACTTTCTTGATGAAAGAGAAACTTTATAAACATCAGCAATGGATTTAAAGTATTGGTAGAACTGGAAATTCCTGGGATTGTGATGGTAGCACAAAGATTTCTTTCAAAAGAAAGAATTCACGATGGTTTTTATTTCTTTCTGTAACTGCTAGACTACAGAAGGAATCAGCAGACAATATGATTTAAAAATATGTCAACTCATAATCGTAAGTGCAAATTAACATATTATTTGTTTATAGCTTTCATAGTCTGTAGAAGTACTCTTGGTGTGTGAGGGGAAAAAAGAAGTCACAGGCTGATAAAATAGTGTTTAAAGCAATTGTTGCTATTTTGTGTGAAAACGCGTGTGATTTTGCTATTCCAGCTACTAGAGCATTGTGGAAATCCTGACGTATACTCTGGTTTTCCTCAACTTCCCTAGTTAATCTTGATGCTTTTTATACTCACTGGTCCTGTGGAATCCCATGTAGGTTTGCTGTCTGTGCTTCATTCTCTCTTGCTTTCTTAGGTATTTAGTTCTCATTTGGGCTTAGGCCAGCTTTAATGACTTAATGACTTAATGCTCCAATTTTGCAATCACTATGGCATCCTTTTTTTTTTTGTAGTTGCTTTTTTTACACTTAGCTGTTCACACTACCTAATTTGCTTTATTATCCAAGTGTTCTTGGGAGAAACAAAGATGTTTTTAATTTTTTTTTACCATTGGTGGCTTTGGTTGGTAAAAACCAAAGGCAGCTATTTTGGAGCCTAATGGGCTGATGCTTCCATTTAGTTGCGCACTGACATGAAGTTGAAGACTGGTAAATTTTGGCATCTACGGACATTCAACTTTGCTGTAGAATTTTTAAAATTCAATGCAAGTCAGCTACTAAAGCACTTTGTTTTCATTACATTCTCCCCTGGTTCTTCTCCTTGTGCAAAGATAGGTTAAAAATAATTGCAAAGTAGACATGCCGTCCTTTATTGACATAGATTCAACGATTGTGCAGCAACTGACAGTTGCCTTTCACCGGCTTCATATTTTCACTAAATACATCGTTTCCATGAGAGAGTGGAAATGTCAAAGCTCTATCTGTAGTGAAGACAAAAATACTTGCCTGTAATTACTGTTCTCTGAAAATATTTTTTGTGAGAGAGGTTTTATCTGTTCTCCTTTGTGCTGTATCTGAGACTTGTATATTCTCTTCTTCATTTGTTTGTTAACCAAGGGAAGTCTTTATCTTCTTACTGGCAAGTTTTGAAATTTGTTGTCAATTGCCTCAGATTTGAAACTTGGCTGATTTTATGAAACACAGAAAAGTGACCTAGTTCTGACCTCATATACCTGTGCCGCATTCTGTAGCAATGCCCCTAACACGCTTGACACCCCTGCGAGTCCTTTTATTTGCAATCTGTTGTCACAAAATGTATTTGGCTCTTGGTTACTATATAAAAGGGTGAATGACTCCTGACACAGCTGAAGTTTCATTTTAGGAATCTTGGTTTAAATCTCTTCGCAGCAACTGAAATATCGAGGGTTGTTATTAGAGGAAGATTGAGCCGCTTTGGGAGATGCGTGGAGACCTGTGCAAAATTCTGTGTGCAGTGGAGAATCCCATCACTTCAACTGCTCTTGTCTGGGTGGTACAGAGCCTGGCTGGTACCTGCAGAGCTCAGTTTATCTACTTGAGCTAATCTGGGACTTCAGTTTATTGTACACACAGATCATACTCACTGTAGATCCGGTTCAAATGAAAATGAAGCAGCAGTTGTTTGATGCTAGCGATGTTGAGGACACTTCTGCAAATAGAGCTTCAGGCGGTGGCTAACATTTTAATTGTCCTGTCCTTTAAATTAGCTCATTTCAGGAGTCTTGTCGATACTGGTGTTGTCTCCATAATACAAAGCTAGGGTGACTTGTGATTCCAGTCCTGTTTGTTAAGGGTATGTATTTTATGTGTAACTAATGACTTGCTGCTAGTGGATGATTAGTGTAACTACTGACTTGATTTATTGTCTGTTTAAAGCTCTCATGAATCTCTGAAAGTCTTAAGACACATTTTTGCTGTGGTTTCCAGCTTGTCGTTGGGTGCCATTTAAGATGAGTAAGGAATGAAGAGCTGTAGGGAGCCTTGTCTGACTGCAGCTCTTTCTATCTAGCATTTCACCACTTGGGATCCAGTGCAATTTCTGTTAACAAAATCTACTTTGGTAAACTTAAGGGTAAAACATTTCTGGAAATTTGGCTGTCTATTAAATGACTAGGCCTCAGAATCTTTGGTCAAGATTCTGGCACGCGTGCTGTTGACATGCCAGAGAGGTAGATAAGATGTGATAAAAAGTACTGCTACTATTGCCTGCCCACATATATAATTTCTTTGCTGCCTAAATACACCTATAGGCTTGTTCCGAACAGAGGTCAAAGTAACTCCATAAAAACATAGCACTTTTCTGTGTTATGTTCGACACAGATAAATAAGCCAAGACTTCATCGGGGGAAACCATATTTCTGCCAAATTGCGTTACAGGAGGCCAAAAAAATTCCTCTCAAAACATTCCTTGACACTTCTGAAGGGAATACTTGGACCGGTGCAAAATAATCTGTTCTTAGGGCGTAAAAGTTGAAGGTGAAAGAATAATTTTGCCTTTTCACCCAATAAGTCTCAATCTAGGTACAAGGAATAATCCAAACTGATTTCTAAAAACATAGAAGGAGCGTGGAAGGTAGGTATGATGTGGGAGAGCCAAAGCCTAAGAAGATTTCTGATCTGGACATCATACATTGCACGCAGGAGTAAAGTGAAATACAAGCTAGAAAGAGGACTGTGTAAGCAGATGTCCTCTTTGATAGCTCAAGTTTCTAACTAGTTCCCAGAAGAAAATGTTGCAAAATTCTCCTGCAGAACTTCTAGGGCTCCTCTGTAATGCTGAGCATACCTGAAGAAACGTATCATTATCCATCTCTGCATCTGCATTGCTGAGCAAGGCTCCGGTGGCATTCTAACAAAATAAATGAGCAGACGTGTTTAACTGCAGAAGCAAACTATCTTCACCATTTTATCTGGTTTCTTCCCTGAACTCCTCCTCCCACATCCGCTTTCCAGCTCAGCTTATGGTAATACGCCCTCCGACATCTCGTTCATTTTTCTTGGCTTGTGTTGTCCTCCTGACCTAACAGAGCTCAAGTCTTGTAATTCTTATTCTTCCTCAGGGTTCATGGGATGGTGTGGAATTTCTCATCCCTTCTGGCTCCAGATTAGAAGTCTGAAACAGTCAAATGGGTGTCTTTCTGAGGGCAGGATGAACTTCTGACTTTTCTCTTCTGGCCAACATGATGTTTATAAGGCTGGAAGCTGACTTGGGAAGCTGATTTTTTTTACTTATTTTAAAAAACCAAACCAAAACGCAAACCTTAGAGAGCTTGATACGGGAGGATGGTATATCTCTAGGTAAAAAGTTGCAAGTTTGAAATTGTCCAGCTGCACTGGTACGAGAAGACAGTTGTTTTCACGCTGTTGCTTACCTCTTGTGAATTTATGATGCTATTTTTATGAGAACACTGAAATGTTTCTTAGCATCAGTGAACGAATCATATCCCTGTGAGAAGCGTAATATGCATATTACATATAGACAGACTGAGAAAAGATCATTACTTTGCCTCAGGCTACAAAATAAGACAGTAATATAGTGGGAAGCTCAGTCTCGCAGCCTCCCGGTTTAACCAATGCATGACTCATGATACCGGCTTAAAATGCGCTAGGAATGAATGATGGTGAGTAAAGCTTAGGAAACGATTGGTCAGAACAGTGTGTCCTATTGAGGGTTTAATAACGTGTGACTTTCCCACCAGTTTTGAAATTAAACTAAAACTGTGGGGTTACGTTTTGCTTCTGGCAGTACCCCTGATGAATAAGCAAAGCAGATGTTTTTCTACACTGAATGACTTCCAGTGTCTTTATTTGCACATCAGTGTGTCAGAGTAGTCCGTTTGCTTGTTGTCTGGCTGCTTAGCACATCTTTTTTTTGTTACTCCCTTTTGCTGCCACTGGCTTGGCAATGAGGTGGCTGTAGGCTTTGTGTCCTCCTGAATGTGAAAACCTCTAACCATCCTCCTCACCAACATAGTAATATTTCTGTTCAAAGACAATCCTCATCCTAGAATTGCAAGAAAACGTCTCTAGGAAGATATTTTCTTTTTAATTGCAGGTAGAGTATGCACAAGTCTATGCTCAGTTTATTCCAAGCCCAGTTCGGTATCAAGGCTTAGGGGAACTTCAGATGGGATGTCAAATTCCTGATGTCCTCCTGATCCTGCCGCCCATTGCTTTCCTTCTCCTTCCTCAAGTGTAGTTTGAGGAGGATTTTTTAACTGACCTAAGATGAGAGCTGCTAGAAGAAAGTATTTGTGCATTCCCTTCTTTCTGGTTGTGTACCCCTGGGTTTTGGTGCTGGTGTTTGTGTAGCTGCTGGGTAAGTAAAATTAAGGAGTTGATCTTTCTGAAGACCGTTTTCTCCCCTCACTAGCAAGTCTTCCTCCAAACTATTTCCTCAATTACTCTGTGCACTTTTGCTAACTAATGTGTTCCAGCTTTGCCTCTTGCCAGTCTTCTGTGCTGATCTAACACACCAGTCCAACTGAAGACAAACCTGGTGAGAAACACAGATGGTTTTCTGTAGCATTAGTGATTTGAATGCCTGGTGGGAAGATTGCCTCGATAGCTCTGCGAATTGCAGGCTCAGATCCTCCATTCCCCAGAAGAGAAAGGAAATAGTTTGCTAAGGAAATGGAATCTCCTTCATCCCTCTCCCAAGCCTTCTTTATGTAATTCTCATGAAAAGTTGTGTCTTACAACCCTTCTCCCTGGGCTTCAGAGTAGCAACCTTAAGACTTTTGGTTCTGTGCATATGAAACGCCATCACAGAATATCCTTTGATGTATATACCTATTCAACTCGATATTTTAAAACACAGAACTCTTTAAAAATGGAGTGCTCAATTCTAACCAGAATTGGCAAATTCTCCAATGAAGTTTCATTTTTCTCCAGAGCTGTGTGACTGAATGTGAGAAGGGAAAAGAGAGTAATCATCAGTGAAAATAAACAAATAATGACTTAATACTCACAAATCTAACGGCGAAAGTGGTATTAATTATTCAGAGAGGGTGATTTATCTTAAAACTGAAGACTGGCAGCTGAAATGAGCAGATGTTTCTGCTTTGTCCCAGAGGGATGGAAATATGGAATTAGAGTAAAAATTGATACCACATAATGATCTGGGAGGCTGTGGAGGTCTATATAGTTGTTACTTGGGTCTGAAGTTTGTTTTGAATGACAGATGGAAACACTTTTTTCATTATTTGTACTGTTTCTAGTTTCTTCTGTATGATGTGTAGAGCCCGGACTGTAACATTGAGCACTCTTGCTGCGTATTTTGGACCAAATGTTTCCAGGAGTAAAAAAAAATGAAAAATGTTATTGATTAAAATGTTAATTTGAATTATGAAATCGTATCTGGTTTTGTCTTCCACATTTATTGTAAATTTCTTGTGATGCTTCAGCTAAGTTGCTTTTGTTTTTGTTGAAGGGAGTATTGTAAGCAAGCTATGGAAGTTCCAAAGAGGTTGAAGAGCACTAAAGAGTGCAGTATGGAAGCCATACAGTGTAGGTGGACTGGACCTGTGCCATCGTCTGGTCCAGACCCCGCTCACAGCAGGGCCAATCTTTAATATTAAAAAGAAATGCCAAGTGAGGCGAGGTGTGAGTGGTATCATCTTTGTTTTGCGACTTCCCTTTAGGTCAGCCCCTAAATTGGAGGCAGGCTTGGCTGCATGCTTCCACCCCAACTCTATCTCCTAGTTAACTTGCTTATACATACCTGCAAAGGCCTCATACGTGTGCCATAATTTTTCTTCAGTAATTACATTGCTTATATTTAGAAATTAAGGTGTGATAAAGGACGTAGGGTTATGATGGGGAAAGGGAAAACAAGTTGTGGGAGCTAAATAGCTTTACTAGAATGAGAGCCCTGAATCTGTTGCCTTAGTTAAGATGTTAACAAGGTGCAAGATGGACGCAGAAAACTTTGTTGATAGATAACCATTTTCTCCTCCTTTCATCTTTTCTTTTAAAAGAATATGTATTTAAAATTTTGACTAGTGGTTTAGCTCCTCAGCATTTCATCTGGTTAAAGTATGTGGCACCATCTTTGTTTGAAATGTGGGAAGATGATCTTGCTTTCAACCAAATCTAAATTCAAATCGATGTGTATTTGCATTTAGTGCTCATCCTACTCATCAGCCCGTGTATGCGAAAATAATCCAGATTTACTTGCACGCACGGGGAAAAGTTGCGGCATTTACAGTTACAGGTTTGTGTTTTTCTTCTTGTCCCTGAATTTTGGGATGTGAACTGTTACAATAGAGCTTATTAATATTATAAATATTCATATTATAAATAAATCATGCAATGCAACAGAAGGGTTGCCTAGCTCTGCTCTCTCATTGTAACATTTTCTTGTCTCGTTACACTGGTGATGTACAGAATTGCCACAGGCATGTCAGGATCTGCAGGCAACTACAAAAAAAGCCATGGAGTTTTGCCTGCCTCCAGCACTGTGCGTGTGTGGCCTTTGCAGACCCACGTTTGGAGTACGCTTTGTTTTTCTTTGATGGGACTCATGTCGGGCTTTATTGGACACAGAGACCAATAACCAACATGTCTTTGCTGTTTCTCTTGTAAAAATGCTAAGATCAGAACAGTTTGCCTTAAAGGTGTTGCAGGACAGCTGTTCTCTGTTCAATTCTTTTGTTCAGCCAAGAACCTGATCCTTTGGGGTTAAAACATCTAGAATTATTTGTCATTATTAAATGAAGTTGTATAGGTAATATGCTATGCTCAAGCTTTCAGGTACTATCTACTAGAATTCCTACTTTTTATCTGAGCTATGACAAAATGTATTTTGTCATGATACTTTTTATGCATTTTAGTTCACATTTTGCCTGGGCACCCTGAGAGCATTTCCTATCAGCATCCTCATCTCAGAGATTTTAATGATTTTTCTCTAACGTTTTCTGTAGAGGATCGGTTCTTTTCTGGAAGCTTGTTGCCGGGCAAACTTCATTATGCTGTTATTATTTAGTGGGGGGTTTTTTTCCGCGCTAAAGAACACCAGAACTTTTAAGGACTTAATTTTGTGGAAGTGATTGACCTTCCGTGGTGTTGAAAACCCACACATTTTCTTTGGGAAGATGGTTATATTTTATTTGTAGGACATCAGTCTGGAAAGACTGAGAGAACTGCTTGATAAGAACTTCTTCCAGCTACTTTTCTATACTGATGCCTAAAATAAAATTGTTAATAATTACCAATGCCTCTTCGCATGGCTTAATAATAGAACCTATGCTAGAACATCCTGTTAACGGAAGATTTCATATATCATTTCAAGAGAAATGGAATTTTGACAGCCTCGGGACTTGTCAAAACTGGCGAGTTTTAAAATTGTGATTTTTCGGTGGAAGGCGGTAGTTCATTTGCTTCAGCATTAGCAGTATTTGCATCGTGGACTTAAACACACTGCTGCTGACTATTATTCTGAACCAATGTCCACTCAACCTCTTAGCTTTAACCTAGACTCAAGTGCATGAAATTGTAGTAACAGGCCTTTTAACTCCGAAGTACGTACATTCTTTTATATTTTTCTGAAAAAGTAATTTTGGAATTATTATTTATACCCACCTTGTCCAGGAACATACTTCCTTTGTGTATGTAGCTCTCTACAACTACCTAAAGGAAGTTGTCGTGAGGCTGGTGTTGGTCTCTTCTCCCAAATTACTAATGATAGAATGAGAGGAAATGACCTCAAGTTGTGTCGGGGGGGGTTTAGATTAGATGTTAGGAAGAAATTCTCTACTGAGAGAGTGATTGGGCACTGGAACAGACAGTTCAGGGAGGTGGTGGAGTCACCATCCCTGGAGGTGTTTAAAGAAACGAGTGGATGTAGCACTTGAGGCTATGGTCTAGTGGCTCGAGAGATGTTAGGATGAAGGTTGAACTTGATGATCCTGGTGGCCCTTTCCAACCATAATGATTCTATGATTCCATGTGAAGTAAAAAAAAACCAAACCATGAGGCTGATGGGTGTTTGTTCTCCTTGGAAAAATGAGATTTTTGCCACATAATGAATTCTAAGTGAACAATTATTGCTGATCTTAGTATGACCTGTGGTTGTCAGATTGTGGCACAGATTTCTGTTCCTGCCAGCTAAATCAAAGTGACCAAGGGAAAGATAATTACATTTGGTGTTTGCAAGATCTAGTGATCTTTGTTCCTTTACCCAAATAATCTTGGTCTTCAGTCAAGAACATTCTTTTTTTTTGGTCTCAGCTTTCACGTTTTGTCTATAAAATGTGTTGCTGTTCTTATTTCTAGACACATTTTTATGTGCTTTTATTTATAGTATTTCCATCACACGTGTGTTTATGTGTACAAAAAATTTGCTGAGGCTCCATGCAGGTCGGTTTAGTTTACATGATTAGTGTGTGATTGTGCAAGAAATATTAAAATTGGAGGAGAAAAAAAAGCTTCTAGAGGAGATTATGGAATCCAGGAGACAGAAACTTGCTAATTTAGTCGTTGAAGACACAAGTGGTATTTTCACCCTCCATCCACTTGCTGGGTATTCTATAAATAGACTTTATTCATATCCCTCTAGGAGAAACGTGGCTGCAATTTATGGAAACCTCATCATGCTTCATGAAAAAGCTGAATGCTGCAGCTTTAACTGAAGTGCACTGGTTCATAAATGTTGCAATGGTACGAGCGGTACAAAAGTATACTTTTTCTTTCCTTTCTAGCAGGCGATATGATTTTATTGCTTGAAGATGATTCCTGCAGAGTTCAAAGAGAAAAAAACATGACCTCAATGAATTTTTGAAAGAAATTGATGCTGGCTAGTAAAAAGATATTCAAAATAATCTGAAAACCTGATTCACAAGGTGTGGTTTCAGTGGAACGTATACTTTTGTTAATTCTGCAATCAAGGGCCCCATCCTTGATTGCCTGTGAAGAACAGAACTTTGGAGAGAATCTTATGCTGGAACCCAGCTCTGGATAGCTGCAAATCTTAGAGCTTTCATGCATTAATGGTGGTGAAAGTGATTTTTTTTTTTTTGCTGAAGATGGAAGCTGTAGTCACAAGAAATTGTATTATTTCCCTATACAAGTGCACACATGCTGAGTAGAAATACTACCACGGTGAAACTGGTGCTTTTAGTGTCCCTGCAGCGTCCTTGGCAAAGTGCTTGATGGATTAGCAAGGGAGTGGTTCTATTAACGCAGATTAGGGGCAACTCATTCTTCAGAATAACAATTGATTAATGGTGCATTGTTATTTACCATTCCATGCATAACAAATTAAAGATTTAATAGAGTGATATTAAAGCCATATATTTTAAAAAAAAAAAAAAAGAAGAAGAAAAGGATTCACTGTAGTTTTAACTTGCGAGTTTTGAGCTTGAAGCACCCCTAGCTCTCTGATAGGTTCTCAGTACCTTCTGAGCCTTGGGTGGACACCAAGGATTCCGAGTTGGGTTTGAGGAGGCACTGAGTCTTTTAGCTCAGATCTTGTACGTTTAAGTGTAAATGCACCAACGTAAAGTAGGTGTGAGAGTACAGATGGAATATAGAGAGTATAATAATGCAAATAATGCTTTAAATGAGATATGGCCTACAACTGGCTTCCCTCATTCCCATGACTTGACTCCCACCTCTGGTTCTTCGAAAACTGAGAACAGCATATATACTTACTGCAAGGAAAGCATGTTGGGGTTGGGTTTTGGCTTTTCACTAAATGGAACAACCTAGGGTGTCAGGAACATATAAGAAAGCCCTAAAGAAATACTGAAACGAATGAAAAATTTGAAGGAAGAACCTTTTCTTTTTCTTTTTCTTTTTTTTTTTTTCCCCAGAAAATAATTAAGTATCATGAATATTTTGGTTACTCTGCAATAAGCAAATCCTTAAGGGATGAAATATGTTCTGTTTAGCTCTTTTGCAAATTTATAAAACTCATAATGTATTTGATTAAAACTAATGTATTGCTTACTTAAGCTGTGCACTAAATTCTACAAACGTAGTAAAAAGTAGCTGATAAATCCTAGAAGGTAAACTTGCCATCTGTCAAAATCTGAGGTAGGTACTATTGAGAATTAACAGAAGAGTGTTCAAAACTCAGTAGGAAGTTCGAAATACTGCAAAAAAAAGAAAAAGATCCTTATGTTACTGAGACCTTGGGCAGTGCTGGGACTTGGTATTTTTGCTTAGAATTGCGTTGTGTGTGTGATATTTCAAATAAAGGGGTGTGACAAAGGATGAGAGGGAAAGCAATACAGAAAATAGGGCAGAAATATGGAACTGGGGTTCTAAACTGACAACAGATTCTTGAAGGGATTTCTACTTGATTTATTTTAATACTTAAAAAATAGAATAGTCAGGATGATTTTACTTTCTTTTCCTGAAAATCTTTACTAGGTTCACAATGAAACAAAGATTTTCTTCCCTGGCTGTGGGTGAACAAATGCATGGGATCTTCTCAGTACAAACACTTACAAATAGTCAGCAAATTAGCTTATCAGTCCTTCTGCTGAATACATGAATTGCATATTAATTAGCTTATAATCAAGTCTTAAATAAAATGAGTTTATATAAATAATGCATGCGCTACAAATGCTGTTAATACAATGTTTTCCAATAGCCTGGTTCTTGAATGATCGTCTCTAGTCACCTGAAGTCCCCTTCTTACCTCTTTCTTTACTGAATTTTATTATATACCCTAGTGATTTTCCAACTCAGAAGTAGATAATGACATTATTGCTGTGGGTTTTGTTGCTGAAATTTTCTCAAAGCCCTTGAGCAAAGTGAAACTGAACCAAAATCGGTGGCATTCATCAGCAACAGCAAACAAACAGGATCACTCTTCACGTCAGAAAGAGTTTTAACGTTCCTTACAGTTCATAATGAAGTACCCGCTCTTTCCTCATCTTCTTCTCCCCAGTCTGTTCACTTGGCCATTCATTATACTGACATTTCTGCTGACCTGTGTTCCTTAAAATTATCTCATAGGTCTTTAGTTCCATTTTCCGGATTACCCCGAGGTGAAAATATTTGTCGTTCTCTTCAATGACAAAGGCTGTTAGAAACTCCAGCTAGTCTTAGTATAGCCTTAATCTGTAAATTCAGCTCCAAAAGCTTCAACAAGAAGAAATACTGAACAGAAAAAAGGGAATGTTGCAGTTGGAGTGAAAGAAAAATCAGCTGGAGGTTTTTGTACCTCATATCTGAAATCTTACATGATGCGGAAAAAATGACAAATGGTAATTCTGCTTGAAGAAGAGGGCACAGAAAGTTACTTTATAGGGTTAAGATCCCAGACAAAGTGGCAAATGAAATAAAAATCAGTCTGCTTGCATTTCAGATGAAATTTAAAAAGTAAATGGTAAAACATACGAACTTAAATCATTCTGGTTATTTCTGGAAATCTTTGTAGTTAATTCTGAAAACAGCGATTTCATTCATAGAATCATTATGGTTGGAAAGGACCACTGGGATCATCAAGTCCAACCTTCATCCTACCATCTCCCTGACCACTAGACCATAGCCTCAAGTGCTACATCCACTCATTTTTTAACACCTCCAGGGATGGTGACTCCACCACCTCCCTGGACAGTCTGTTCCAGTGCCCAACCACTCTCTCAGTAAAGAATTTCTTCCTAATATCTAATCTAAACCTCCCCTGATGCAACTTGAGGCCATGTCCTCTTGTTCTATCATTAGTAATTGGGAGAAGAGACCAACACCAGCCTCACGACAACTCCCTTCTAAACTTTTATTGTAACAAATCTTCATATTTGATAAAACAAAAGTATGATAGAAATGCAAGAAGGAGTTTTGGATTCCCTAATGCTAGTGTGCTTGGGGCCTGAAAGCTACTCCAAAAGTGGGAAAAAAAAGAAAGAAAGAAAAAAGCTGTTTTCTTTCTCTCGTTAAAATCAGTCATGGCTTTCCTTGGGCACGGCTCAGCACAGCACTTAGAGCAAATTAAGTTTGGAAGCCCTAAATTTTGCTGTCTTAGTATAATGTAATGCGTGGCACTCCTTTTGAGCCAAAGCATGTTCTACGAGAAGTTGCAAATTCCGAAGTTACGATGCAGATTTGTAAGAGATTTCTTTCAACGCAAGAGGAGCACAATAGTTCCTTATTTCAAGAGAAGAAGCTGGTAAGTTTGCCCAGCCATTTGATCACTATGCAGGGGAATATTCAAGAGCTTTTTGGCTTTTTAGCTATACTTATCAACTTAAATAAAATCCTGCCGTAAGAACCATCACCAGTTTCAAATTACAAACTTTATTTTAAGGTATTCAGAGCGAGGCTTTAGCTGCAACCTTGACTTCTAGTTCTATTCTGTGATGCACAGGGGCTTTAAAAAGAAGTTTGTGCCTGTTAAGACATACGTGCTTTCTTGAATGTCTCCTCTCAAGTTGATTTTAGCTGCGTGTCATGCCTGTAGAATACCCTGCGTAGCACATCTCAGCTGGTCAGGAATTTACTGATGCACCTCAGCCCGTGGGATCAGCACAGAGCAGCTAGGAAAGGCAATCTGGCAAGTCAGATCATCTGGAAAACAAGCCGTGAGCTGATTTTAGTTCAGAAATGTCAGGTTAGTCTTAAAAGTTAGCTGCTGTGGTATTTGCCTGGTGATGAAATGCTGGAAAACTTGTTTTCATGTGTCGACACTTTTCCCCATACAGGCTACTTACAGTTGTGCGTTGCAGTTCCATGAGTTAAAAACCATTGATAAGAGAAGAATGTGGAAGAATTAGGAGTGTGTCCACAGTTTGGAACAGTGTTGAAGATGATATGTATTGGAATGATTAATTTTCTTTGCAAAATTGCAAAAAAATCTATTTGAATTTAACTGTTTATTCCCACTTGGCAGTGGATCTGTACGTGATGGCTGGCACGAGTGTTTTTAAAAATACAAATCAAATTGGTTAACAAGGATTTAATCCCATGGAGATTTTTTTTTTTCTTCTGAAGACTTTATTTTTTCACTAGTAATACCAGCAGTATTTTAACAACTCTTCTCTTTAAATGAAATACTACTCATGGTTTTGTTCATAGAGCATTAAAAAAAAACAACTTTGCAGTATCTTTTTTACAAAGTTGAAATAGATGGTGTTGCACATAAGAACAGAAAGTAAAAATAGCCATTAGAGTATGAAATTGGGCACTTGCAGCTCAGAAGGCCAATCGTATCCTGGGCCGCATCAAAAGACCCATGAGCAGCAGGTTGAGGGAGGTGGTTCTGCTGCTCTGCTCTGGTGAGAGCCCACCTGGAGCACTGTGTCCAGCCCTGGAGCCCTCAGCAGAAGGAAGACGTGGACCTGCTGGAGTGGCTCCAGAGGGGGCCACAAACCATGGTCAGAGGACTGTAACACCTCTTGTGTTACAAGAGACCTCTGGAAGTCTATGGAGGCAGAAAAAAAATAAATAAAAAAAAAAAAAGAAGAATTTGGCTACTTATTCAAAGTAAGGTAGAAGCAGAGCTAAGACAAATGCTTTGGGCTCCTCTGAAGAAAGGCTAGGAAAGTTGGGGTTCTCCAGCCTGGAGTAGAGATGGCTCTGGGGAGACCTTATTGCAGCCTTTCCGTACTTAAAGGGGGCCTATAAGAAGATTGGAGAGGGAGTTTTTACCAAGGCCTGTAGTGACAAGACAAGGGGCAACAGTTTTAAACTGAAAAAAGGATAGATTTAGGTTGGATGGGATGAAGAAATTTGTTATGATGAGGGTGGTGAGACACAGGAATGGGTTGCCCAGAGAAGTTGTGAAAGCCATGTGGTTAGCAAGGTTCAAGGACAGGTTGGATGGGGCTTGGAGCAACCTGGTCACGTTAAAGATGTCCCTGCCCGTGGCAGGGGGTTGGATTAGATGGTCTTTAAAGGTCCCTTCTAACCCAGACCATTTGATGATTCTCTGAAATTGGAAAAGAAGTTTGAGTAGCCCATCACCCATTACCACAAATAACTTTTAATTTAAATAAATTTAAATTTAGTTTTAAAAAATTTAAATTTAATTTAAATATTTTCCCTTTTTTCTTAGCGTGTTCTCTCCAGATTAATTTTTTTAAGGCAAAGCTTTTCTGAGAATGTACTTTGAAGACTTAATGCAGTTATGACCGTATTGTGATTATTTTCCCATCAATTGTACTTTTCACTATTTTTAGTTATAAACTTCAATTTAATGTCATTAAGCCTTGTTTTAGAAGAGGAGATTAACTGAATTTTTCCCTGCTCAGTATGTACTTTATATTTAACTTCCAACTAATTCTGGCTGAATGAGTGAGCAACAGTATTTGTTGCAGTTCATTGTGTGGGTCCGGGAGAGTGAATTAAATTCAGCAAAGTATTCTTAAGGAAACCTTTTTTTTTTTTTTAACAATTAAAAACAAAGTGTAAAGTCACACTTACACTGAGTCAAAGTTCCCATGGCTTTTTTTGATTGTTTATTACATCTTTCCCCCTCCATTTTTTATTTTCTTTCTGTAGTTGCTATTCTACCTAAGAAAGCAAACCAAATAAGGTCATTTTCCCTCTAAATAATTCCTCAGGATAGACCCAATTTAGGTGTATTTTACTAGGCTTCAGTTGTTTACCCACTCTGGGTGTCAAGCATACATTGTAGAGATCAGTCATACTGTGGAAATATCTTCAAGGCATACAGGCTTCATCACAAAATGCTTCATAATGGATTGTCTTATCTGATAATTTAAGCTTCAATTCTCTAAATCCTTGGACAAGGGGTAATTTTACACCTAGAAGCATTCCTGTTGAACCTCATGGGTTGTTCACGTTATTCTCATACATCCCTTCCAGGTTTGGGGCATTCCCATGATTTAGTCTGTGCACAGACCTGGGAGCCCAAAGCATTTGTCTTAGCTCTGCTTCTACCTTACTTTGAATAAGTAGCCAAATTCTTCTATTTTTTTTTTTTATTTATTTTTTTTCTGCCTCCATAGACTTCCAGGTTTTTTTTTTTACCCTAGTGGCTTGGTTCTTTTGACTTCCAGCTGCCGATTAAGAAGTAAAACTGACTTTTGTTTCTGGTCTGAGAGAAACGCAGTGGGGGCCTTGTCAGCAAAGGCGAACACACTTTGACAAACGGGTTTTAAAGGTGTGGCAATTTTCGTGTTGAGAATTATTTAATAATTGTATAGCGTCGGTCTAATATTATATAGCGTCGGTCTAATATTATCAGATAGTCTTTAGATTGCACAGTGCCTTGATAGGCCTCCTAAATAGACTACGAATATCCAGACCTTGAATTTTTTGGGGGGTTCTGATGATATTTATAAGGGAAAATTCCGACGCTGTGTGTCAGAAAATTCCAAATTCTGCTCCAAGAAATCAGGAGCACAGCAATAAGATGTTTATCTGCCAGCTCCTCATTCTGTGCCTTATCCTGCAAGACCAGCTCTTCTCTCAGTTTATTGGAAAAATTGCTTTTGCCCGTATACCTCTTGCAGGAAAATTGACCTTTAGGAAGTCTCCTGCAGCTTCCCCAATTTATAAATCATTATTCGACGGCGTAATTCTTTCTACCCTGTGCGTAAACAGGAGAGAGATCTATAGAGACAGGTCCTGAAGGAGCCCTGTAATAAAATCAGAATTAAAACCAGAAGCAGTGTCAGACTTGAACGAATTCTTCTTTCTTAGGAATGCTCATTGAGGCATCTTATCCTGGTGCACACTGAGCCACACTATGACTTGCTTTATCTTGCTTATTTTTTTTGTTGGCTGTTTGCAGTCTGTAACTCTGCAGCAAAACTATCAGAAAAGGCATTACTTTAAGCTGTTTATTTTACTGTTTCTGTCTGTACCAAATTATTTCATGAAACAGTAGAAGAACTTATCTTCTAGGCACGATGGCTTTCTGTGTGCAGAGTAAAAATAATTTCTATGTTTCCTTTTTTTGCCTATTCTTCCTCTCGTAGGAAATTAGTTGACAGAATAGAATTTGAAAGGGGAAAAGCGCATAATCTCAAGAATCAGTTCTTTTCAAAATATGTTAGAAACCACACACAGCCATCAGCTCGAGTATAGGGGATATATGGGTGAAAGGGGCATGAAGGGCTACTGCTGTACTTCATACTTTCATGGGAGCACAAGAGTAGGTAACTATGTCCAAACCTTGGCTTTTAGCTCACCCTTGCCTCCTTTGCTATATTTTCTGCTTTAACTTTTGCCATCAAACTTGGCAAATTTGATAAATATATGAAATGAAGTGGTTTAGTCCAGGGTGTAAACCTAGGCACCTGCCTGATTTTGGTAAATTGGGGACGACAAAATCACATTTATTATATGAATTGTAATAATAGGTTGCTTATATAAATTGATTACATAAATTAGAATAATAGCTTGCTTTTTCTTCAGTTTAATATTCTTTTTTTTCCTGTGATTTTTAAAGGCAGCTGTTTCACAGTGGGAACATGCTGGTGTTATACCAGCAGCCTACTAGATCATAGAATCATAGAATGGTTTGGGCTGGAAGGGACCTCAAAGATCATCTAGTTTGTCTTGGGCAGGGACACCTCCCACTAGACCAGGTTGTTCATGGCCACATCCAACCTGGCCTTGAACACCTCCAGGGATGGAGCACCCACAACTCCCCAGCACAATCTGTTCCAGTGTCTCACCACCCTCAGGGTGAAGAATTTCCTTCTAATTTCCAATCTAAATCTCCCCTTTTCCAGTTTAAAGCCATTACCCCTTGTCCTATCACTACAGGCCTCTGTAAAAAGTCCCTCCCAAGCCTCCTTGTAGGCCCCCTTCCAATACAGAAGGCTGCAGTAAGTTCTCCCCTGAGCCTTCTCTTCTCCTGCAAAGGGGAGCAGGCAGAGGAACACCTTGTTGAAGCAGAGACTGCTGGAAAAGTGAGGAGAAGCTCCTCCAGCCCCTGTAGCCCAGCTGGGAATGGACGGAGTCTGCTGCCACTCCAAAAGGTGATACAAAAGGGTGACAAGCAGAAAGAAGAGCAATTGGAGAAGGCAGCAAGAGTTGTTTCAACCTCTATTTTCTTTCTTTCTCATCTGGTTGTTCTGAGTGAACTCTATTTGAAGTAAATTTCTAGTTCATATTGTAGGAAAAAGTAGTATTAGTGGTAATTCCAGCAGAAGTTGTGGGGGTTGTGGCCTGTCTCACTTCATGTCTGCGTTTGCAATTGTACTCATCCTTGCTTTCCCTGCTAGCTCTTACAGCAAATTGGGCTTTTATTACTATGACATATTCTTGCAAGTTTACAATTTACTATAGTAGTAGTTCATCCAAGAAAGGGAGCTTGGACTGAAGAGGTTTTTAGGGAAAGAAGATTCTTCTCTCTATTATACCCACGTGGGTCAGCGTTCAGCCCGTTCCCGTGGACAAAGCAATTCTTACTTTAGCGAAGAATTCAAGAGAGATCTATCTTAGTTTAAGTATCATAGGAAGTTTTTCTACAAAACCATCCATAAATTGTTTGTGAGTTACATTTAAACTTATTTCAAAGATATCTTTGGTAGTGGTGGAAGTTGTCAGATTTTTGGTCAAAATGTTTGCGTAATGCTGATTATTTTTTAGGTAGTCTTTAGGTGTTGCTGCTTGCAATGATGTGCAGTGCAATGTATGAAGAACCACAGAGATGATTTTATTTTGGTGCCACGTAACTGTCCTATTCTGGTTCATTATTAGTGCCCCGATACCCAGGAAAAGGTTTTAAAATACTACAAAACTTTATAAAACAGCATACTTACCATCTGCGTGGCTGCTTGACTGGCCAGATAGGATGGTTAACTCGGCAGAGTTCTCTTCAGAATTGAAGGTTAAGAGCCACCGTGTACAGCTGTGGTGTGAACGTGCGCTTTGAAATTCAGTCTTGCCAGCGGCGTGTTTAATGGGTTCGTATTCAACCAATTGTTTCCCATCAGAGCGTTTCTGAGCTGTGAGATTGATCTCTTGAGTGGTGATTATTCCCATGCACCTGCGTTTTACTGGTATACCTTGCTCAAGAAGCTTGGCACAAAGTCTGGCCCTTCTTTGGCAGGCAATGTGAAAAATAGAGGCATTCTTCAAATATTTAAAAAAAAAGAGTTGATTTTTCTTCTTTGCAGGTTTAAAATTGCCCAACTCTCAGAGAGCGCAGTACCGCTCTCAGACTCTTTCTAATGGCATTACCAGTTAGGGAAGTGGGCATAAAACACATGAACAAACATCTCTGGCAACGTCAGCAAAAAATAGTTCGAGGTTTTTAAACCAGTTTTTTAAATAGTTATTTTATTTTTTTCTTTTAATCAGAAATTTCCCAAATACTGATGAGCACAGCTTTAGCTTGCTGTTACTCGTTGGCTTCCCTATTCCTGAATTGATGTACTAGAGTGTTGATATTGGTGGCAGATCCTCTGATTTCAGTTACGTCATGACAGTTTTTCAGTACAGGAGAGCAGAACGACCCACACTGCGACACGAGCCTCGTGTCTGAAAGTGGGCTTTGGAGAACACACAAAGCTGTGCAGCTATAGCACGGCAAATAAAGAGAGAAAGCAAAAGAAAAAAAAGGAGAATTTAAAAAAAAAAAGAGAAAAAAGACTTTTTTTCATATGTATTTTATTGGAGCGAAGCCATAGTAACACAACTTTCACTTTGCAATGAGAATCCCCAAAATTGCCATTAATGTTTGGGATGTCTGAGCAAACCTTGTTGTATACAATGATAGAATCATAGAACGGTTTGGGTTGGAAGGGACCTCAAAGATCATCTAGTTACACAACCTAAACTGAGACCTCTGTGCACCTGAATTCCAAGAAATCATAACTGTTAAGAGAATAAATGATAATTTTTAGAATTAGACTGGAAGGTACGTACCTTGTTAACAAGATGCACGCGCTGTTTTGTTTGAGAAACTTAAAATGATGTTCCCTGCAGTAAGCATCAGTAGAAGTAAAAACAATGATCCTCTGAAGCTGAGGGACGGAGTAGGAGTGTGGGAGCTGGTTCAGTCCCTTTTTTTTTAATGTGTGCTGGTTTTAAGAGGCATCAAGTAAAAACGCTCGTCCTGGTTCCCAAAGCAAATAACAAAATATTCCTGCTCATAAAATATAAATGAGTTATAAATATATTTTTTGCACTCATCCCCATGAGTGGTCCATTATATTATGTGTGCATCTATTTTTTATTATTTTTACCTGCAGTCTGGCAGTGTTTGCACTCCTAGGAACAAGAAAAAAAGTTTTCCAGTGTCAATGGCAATAGAGATGGGTGAGGTGTAGATGAATAATGGAAATCGTTTCAGACCACCGATGTATTTTGCCCAGGATTTTGGTAGCAAAGGGAATAGATAGTTTTGAAGTTGAGCGGTGTTGCCAGAGGGCTCTGATGTGAGTAGAGACAACCTGGAGACATGAAGTAGGTGGTTCTTGTATGCGTTAATTCAGTCTTTCCTAAGCTACGTGTCAACTCCTTCAGCTCAGGGCTTTGTTACTAGGTAAGGTGGCAGAGGGCGGCTGTGAGCGCGCCCGGCTTTGAAGTAACGTGTCAAATACAACCACGGTTGTAAACATAGTAATTGCAGGGAAAAAAAATCCTATCCATTTAGCAGTATGGGATGTCAGAGGGAAAGCAGTGCATCTGCATACGTGTAGGCAGGTTTGCATAGCACAGAAAAAGGGGTTATTGCAGAATTCAGTACGTTCTTTGCATCCGAAGGTCTCAGAAAAGGACAAGGTAAAGAAATCATATTTTCGTTATGAAGCAGCCTGGTTCTTAACACCTCTGATCAGAGCCAGATAGCCAGTACAGGTTCAGAGGATTTTTACTGCAGTGCTCCAGCCATGCAGACCTGTTGCAAATTGTGTCGCTTGTGTGAGGAGTGAGATGGCTTAGAGAAAACAGGGAAGTTGTTATTTAACAATGGATTTTCTTAACACCTGAAGGAAGAGAGTATAATTTCAACCTGTTTTCTGAGGTATGAATTTGTAACGGTATTTTTAATTACAGTACATTTCAAGTGACGTTCTTTACAGTGCTGGTGGATGCTTCCCCTGGTGATACAATTTTTCTGGGGAAACAGTTCTGCAAATTTTTCAGGTCGTTTGGTAATCTCAGCTCCTGAAATAAGACTACGCTTGTCTGCTCTACAGGTTTGGAAGTCATTAGTTATCCTGGGTCAGCTGGCTTTGGCAAAGCAGAGGTTAAATATGATGTTTTATTACATTTAAATATGCTCTATGACATATATTGTGTGAAGTCCAATAGTTTATAACACCGTGTAGTCTCAGTTGGAATAATCTCTTAGCAATTCATTGTACCAGCGACTTGAAGCTGTCACTTGTTGGTAGGATGAGAGAACACTTGATCTGTGGGTTTTATTTGTTGCAAGCGTTCATTAGCATCATGAATTCTCCTTGGAGGAAAAAAAAATGGGAAAGCAGAAGATGTTGAGAGTATGTCATAGGGTGGAAAACCAATTTGGGGCTAGAAATGTGAATTACAGTGGGACGCTGTAGAGGGGTACTTTGAGTTTAGTGCACAAGAAAATATTATTATTAACCTACTGCAGGGTGTTGAGGGAAGAAATCTCCCGTCTGCAAATGGTATCTCCTACTTTGGCAGAAAGGTCACCATGGAAGGGAGATTATCAATAGAAAGTTCTGTGAGGTTTCTTTCCCAGATTTAAGCAGAGTATTGGCCAGCACAACCTCACTCTGAAGCTCCGCTGTCAGAAAAAAAATGCCTGCTTATTGTAGCCTGCTCCTGTAATGAGCACTTGCAGCTTTTTCTTTAAGACGGCTTTAAAAAATGTCCAAATTGCATTAATTTAGGATCTAAGTGAATTTATTTTTTGAACTATTTATCATAGTTCATGGTAATATGGGTCTAAATAAATGGGATTTTGTTATGATGAACTGGCAAATGAAATGCAAATTAGATCTTTTAAAAAAAATTAAAGCAGCGAGAGATATCATTGCAGTAAAATGCATTGATACTAAATACTTTTAGAAGAACCCCCAAATGCATATACAAGATATATCATTGATAACTAACAGAAGGTACCTAGTTAGTGCTAATTTCAGCACAGGAGGAAACAGTTGGCTGAAAGCCAGCAGAGGAAAGGTTTCAAGTCCTGGATATTGTGTCTAGTTTTTCTGCTTGTTAAAAAGTGGAATCACAGAATCACAGAATGGAAGCTTCAACATAGATTTAGAAAATTATTTTTTTATGATGCTGATATGTTGATTTTTTAAAATAACACAGGAAACGTTTTTTCTTTACTTTTACTTTTTCAAAACCTTAATTTTCTTTTTCATTTGAGCCCTGAGTGACAGAATAAAACTGAACACAAAAGCCACTATGACCTATAAGCTGAACTTTCAGGTAGTGGTTCAGATCTGAACCAACTCTAGTATCTCCCTTTCCAGTTTCAGACACTTCAGAAAATGAAGCAAAATGCCCGTAACAGCTTTTCTTTGCATTCATGTGATGTTAACTTTGCTTTATCTTACAGCATGCCAGAGTGTTCTGCACAAGTGGTACTGAGATGTAGGCATTCTTTTTGACAAGGATGGGAGGAGACATTTCAGAGACGTAAGGAGATTGATTTATCTTTTAATCGGTAGACCGGGATGGAGGAGGGTATTTGAAAATTAAGCAAATCTTGTCTTTCTAACAGCATTTAGACCTCTTTTAAGACCTCTTCTCAGATGGCCGCTTTCCTCCCGCCTTTAGCTTAGTGTGAGAGCTGGTGGAGTTCCTCTGCTCTTCAGTGTTCGTTTTTCGAGGAGCTGTTCAGAACTTTTTAGACCTCTTTTAAGACCTCTTCTCATCCAGTCAAATTTGGTTGAAATAATAAAAAGTATTAAAAAAGAAAACCTACTAGAAAGGGACAAATTAATTGGGAGACCATGTGATTGAATAAACCTTGTTTTATTATCAAGCATGATACACGTGAACAAATCTGAGCCAGATACATGGGGGTTTTTTGCCTTTTTTCTCTGTAGGCATTGTCATCCAACTCAAACTTGACTGGGTTGTGTCCATATTTTCACCCAGCCAATCAGTTAGCAGAAACATTAATTTTTTATGAATGTCACGCTATAATAAAATGACTTTGTCAGTTGACATAATAACTGTGAGCTTTTAAACAGATAGGATATCCTATGTTTTCTTTTGGGCCTACTTTCTTTCATCACAGAACATTTAATGAAAAATAGGACTGTTTATCAGTAAAGTCTTTTTTCCCCACCCATCCCGGTCAGATATCACCATCGTGTATGAGAATCCAATCGCTGTGACGGATTGTCCTCAGCAAGTATCGAGTGACACGATTTATATTTCTTAATAAGCCAAGGAAGGATTGTCGTTAGAGTTTTAATGGCCTTGCGGTTTGTTAAGGTGGTGTTACTTCAATTTGGCTGCAAGTTTTACTTTGGATAAAATAATTGGGAGCGGAAGGAAAGATGTCTAAAGTTGGGCCATTATGGTTGACCTCTGAAGTATTTTATCAGAGGTATCAAGTTTCTCTGATGAATTTTTAACCTCTGAAATGCCAGCTAATGAATTTGGAATTTTCTTATGACTTCAGTAAAATATACTGATCTTCTTGCTTGAATATTTGTAAATTTTTTCTGTTGCAAGGGGAAGATGTTAAGAACTACTACTATGCTCTTCAGGACTCTGCAATAAGTATGGAAAAAACCCAACTGGGCACCAATACTCAGTTCTTTTGATGGAATTTCTCAGACCTTCCCGTGCAGTGGGAAGCGTGGTGCTGAAAAAACTCTGGCCTTGAGGATACACTTTCTTAGCACCTCACTCAGTATTCACTAACAAAAAGCTGAAGTTTCCTTTTGGGTTTGCAAGCTCTGCTCTGTGAGCTGTTATAGGAGACCTGTGCTTGTGAGGGGAAATTGTAAGAATTCCTGTTCACTTAGTTCTTAGAAGTGTGAATTTGTATTTTACCAAAGTGTTTTTCCTCCTTCTCACTTTCATCTGAATTTCGGTCTCAGGAAGGAGCCTGCACTTTGTAAAATCTTTGCACTTTCTAAAATCCCTGCATTTTTTTCATAAAGCTCTGCTCATGGAGATGATGTATATACAGGCACAAAGAATTCAGCAGTAACATTCCCTATTTCTCCTTAATACTCTCATGTAAATTTTGCTCTAAAATGAGTGTAGAGCTGCACTCAGATTTTTCCTATAATGAGGCCTTGGTAATCCCAGTTTTTGAACTAGCATATGGCCACCTGTTTGCTGTGCTCCTGCATCTCCTAAAAGGAGGTTACAACCTAAAAGGAGGTTGTAGCGAGGCTGGTGTTGGTCTCTTCTCCCAAATTACTAATGATAGAACGAGAGGAAATGGCCTCAAGTTGCGTCAGGGAAGGTTTAGATTAGATATTAGGAAGAAATTCTTTACTGGGAGAGTGGCTGGGCACTGGAACAGACTGCCCAGGGAGGTGGTGGAGTCACCATCCCTGGAGGTGTTTAAAAAACGAATGGATGTAGCACTTGAGGCGATGGTCTAGTGGCTGGAGAGATGTTAGGATGAAGGTTGGACTTGATGATCCTGGTGGTCCTTTCCAACCATAATGATTCTATGATTCTCCTTCTCTTTGATTTTTCGGTTTCAAACCAACCAGCTTAAAGACATTTGGTGCTTTTTACTAAGAATCTGGTTAAGATAAGGGATTAAAACCAACTAGTATTTCAAGAATACTTAGCAGCTGTTCTCATGCGTATTTGCTGTCAGATAAAATAGCTGTATTTTGCTATGGCTTGTTTAGAAAATAAAAGCCTGTATCTTTCTATATAGTACTTTGTTTAGGTGGGGTGTATCACATTCTTTCTTTATGACCACTCTGTCTCCTTAGTTTTTGTTGGGGTCCATAACTGGAAAAGTAGGGCATTAATTCTGCGCTCAGCAGATTTGATCCACAGTCATTGGCAGTCAAGAAACATTGACTCACAAAAATAGCAATGTTCCTACAAAGCCATTTATTACTGTCTTTTAAGAATAGTCTCATATGGCAGAGCCATAATGATGAACCTGAAGTCCACCAAGAATGAGCACTGCACTCATACTCTGAAGTGGTCAATAACCTGTTTCCCATGATTGGGTTGTGAGGAATATCATGTATGCCACTTGTCTGCTCTTTCAATCAGCGGGATTTCCCAGGTGGGATTGTTGTTTGGCACTTTTAGTGATTTTTGTATGTGTGCTGCTCACCAAAGTGATAGTAATAGAAGTTTTGATATGTTGGTATGTCCACTTCATCGGTGGGAACTATTATCCGGAATAAAAGCGTAATAATTTTTGAATTAAAAAAGAATCTTACTACCCTTAAAGAAGGGGGAAAAGATCAATAAGCAGGAAATAGTCAAAAATAAATGCCTAATTTTTTTGGAGGTAGTGGCAAGCCTTTCTGTAGAGAGAAGAATCAGTAGATGATTTCTTTGGTGTGGTTTAGGAAGGCTGACATTCGCTTTCATGACACTTTAAGCTGAAGAAACGTGGTTTAGATTGTTCTACAGCAAATGTAGACCTCATTGGAAAACCACCTCCGGAAAACAGTTTTGAGTGGTTTGTTGTGAGACTGGAAGGATATGTTCAATGGAGCTCAGCAAAGACTGTTTCTGATGAGTATTTTCACTACCAGCCCAGCTGCTGGACTAGAAGACATTCCTATTAAATTCGGAGATGCAAGGAAGCTGGGAGAAATTGCAAGTGTGTCAGAATACAGAATTTAAAATTCAAAATTACTTGAAGAACTGAACTGGAAAATGTAAGGATTCTTATAGGAACAAGGACAAGCTATTAAGTTTAGATGGGAGCGCTTTGTTGCTTCTCCAGTGGGCCTTTCCAGTAGGGTATGGACTAATTAGAGGGAATTCAGAGTATAGTCACGATTATGATCAAGAAGAGGGAGGAGGGGAACATTTGGAGAGATGGTGTTTGTCTTCCCAAGTAACTGCTAGGTGTGATGGAGCCCTGCTGTCCTGGAGATGGCTGAACACCTGCCTGCCGATGGGAAGCGGTGAATGAATTTCTTATTTTGTTCGTTTACGCACAGCTTTTGCTGTCTTTATCTCTAACCAATGAGTTTTCTCACTTTTACCCTTCTGATTGTTCCCCCATCCCACTGAGAGGGGAGTGAGCAAGTGGCTGTGTGCAGCTTAGCTGCCAGCTGGCTTTAACTGCAACACCTCTGCCATAAAAAAGATGAGAAGGACAAAAAGAACAGATTATTTGTGTTTCTGGTTAAGACAAATGTTGAAATAAAGCTGCAGGAAAAGAGATTTATACAGGGTGTTTGAAGAGATTGTCTTGGCAGGCTGCGGTGGCTTTACCATGGAAGCCTCTGAGATCCAACTAGACCGAAATGTCTCGGGAATGATTAGGCGTAACAAGATCCTCTTGTGGGAAAAGGAAATGGAGCAGATGTCTTCTTCAGGATCAAGGTCTTCTGATTTTCATTTCAATTTCACAAGGTTGCTCAATGTGTTACACCAGAAATTTCTGTGATCATCCATCCTCACCATTTTAATTGGTGGGTGTGTGTTCAGGCATATAAACTTGTCAAGCTGCATCCTCCATTGTTGATGAGTGAATAAATTAGATCTTTTATTTTTACATTTATGAGACTATACAGGCTTCCTTCGCCTATCAAAACAGACACTTACACATTTACTAATGGCTTGTAGGAAGCAAATGAAGCTTGAATTCAGTTCTTTTAATTTTGACAACTGTTATTGATATGAAGTGCAATAAAACCAGCCTGTCTGTTGTCAGGCTTTTAGTTCTTTGGTGTGCTATTTCCAGCCTTTAATTTACAAGGATGATATAATTGACCTTGTATCCTTACAGGGCTGATGATTGGGAATAACTGACTGCAGTTATGGTTTAACTGGTAGCACCGTGCCATTGAGGATGAATGGACATGTGTCTTTAATCAATGTAGAGGCAGGTCTGGTTAAATGTTCTCTTAAAGACCTTTGGTACTTGACAGGCTTCTGATTGCACACATACGGACTGAAAAAAAAACCTTGAGAATGATGAGCAGTCATAAATTCAAAGGAAATGAAGCAGAAAATATACATTAATATCACTAGCACCAAATTTAGGTCCTCGCGGTAAATACGGAATATTTTACTTTATTCTTCATCTTAGCCCCAGGGTATTTGTGAAACAGCATGCTTTGTGGTGCAATAATTAGAATTATTTTAGTGTAATTACTGTTTCCTTCAGTTGGATCTGATTGCCACAAAAGTTGAAACAACTTCATTCTCGTTGTTTGCATCATGGACGTGAACATCCTTTGAAAAGAGTCCAAGGATAACTACTAAGTAGAAGTAAGCCTTGCGGAGCTCCCAAGGGCATAGCCACACAGGGTCAGATTTGTGTCAATTTAGCAAAATTGAGCTGCGTGTCAGTTGTATCACAGCTCAATTTTGGTGAGAAGATTACGCGAGCCCTGTGATTGACGTAGTGAAGGATATGACCTGGAGAATTTGAGACATCATAAAAACCACGTCTTGCTGACAATAATTTGATGCCTCCCCCTCCTCTATGCACATTTTTGAGCTGCGCCCCATCCTGCTACTCTTGCTGCAAAGACCTTGTTTGGGTATTTCTAATCAGAATTTGTATGCGATTATTTTTGATTATTAATTTAGAGAGTTATGTAAAGAGTAGGTTTTCTCAGATAAAGAAAGGTTATTGGCAGCTGTCAGCAAAGATTTTTTGCTAAATTTCCTATGAAGAAAGCCAAGCACAGTCACTTGGCAAGGAATAATCTAAAACAATTAAAAGCCCAAAGCTTTTCACTTGTAGCTCCAAATTGCCTTTTGCCGTTCCATTACACCAGCGTTATCATGCATCTTTCTTTTGTTTTGATGTGCTATAAACTATCCGTGTTGCTGACTGGCAGTTTAATGCCAGCCTTTCTCATTCCAGCACCATCCCTTGCTCCAAGCGCCTTTCATCACGCCCTCTCTGATTTTTTTATTCGCCCGTTGCTCGTAACTACTCATCCTGGAACTTCCCACCTCTCCTCCACTTGCTGGTGTGTACTGTATTTCTTCCTTTCTGTGCTTTTTGGCCATGCCTGTTTAAATGTAAAGGTAAGCAGCACAGGAGTAAGAGATCAGTTCTTCTCATCCCATTGTTGGTGCCTTGCTGCAATATTTGCTGGAGATAGATAACGGTTGGACTTGATGATCTTAAAGGTCCTTTCCAACCATAGCGATTCTGTGATTTGAGGGATGCGTCACTTCAGATGCCTTCTCTCCCTTGCTCCCTGGGACTGTGGTCCTCGCCAGGTTATCTTCCCTAGAAGAGTTTACTTTCCTGTTTATAAAAGCAAAGCCATATTCGCTAACATGTTGGTAGCTATCTACCGAAGCTTCGTTTCCCATTGTCTTGCCACGCATCTGCTGTTCCTCTTGCTTAGCGCCTGCATGGTCTCTTAAATCAACACATAGCTTTGCAAACAGATTTATTGTTGAAAATATATTATTAGTACTGTGCCTAACACAGTGCCTCTGGGTGGCACCACAACATGAATAATGATAATTATAATGAGTCGAGTCAGCCATTAAATCACTTCACCTTCAAATCTTGGCTACGTGTGGAAGCTTTTTTGATTTCTAGAGCTGACTTCTTCCAAATCTAAAATTCATTACTCTGTGCATTTTTCATCTCAACAGACGTGCTGGTGCTCAGAGAAAACCGGGCTGCAAAAAAGAAACCAAAAAAAGGCTTTAATTAAAAAGCAAATAGCATTTTTCAGCAGGGAAAAGAGGTGGTGAGATCTCCTCCAGGCTTTTCTCACTATAAAAAGATCCTTCTATTTTTGTTTCACTTGCCTTTTAAAATCCACCACCTACCTTATTTATTCATCCCCACGTGGAGTTTATTGAGCCAGTTGTAAGAGAGGTGTTCAAAATTAGCAGCTGTGCTGTGGCAGCCTGAAGGTGTGTGCGGCTTCCTTCTGTAAAAGCCAAATTGCAGGGCTCTGCACATCACTTGTACAGCTACTCAGCCAGGGTGGGGGTGAAGCTCTGATAGTACCAGTACCTTTTATTTTCAATATTTAATTGCCCAGTGTGTAAAGACCAATTGCATTTGTAGTAAGTAGAGCAGGTAAGACGGGGGGCGGGGGTGAGGTATTTTTTATTTTTTCAGAACAGACCAGGCTGATTGGAGAAGACAAATTGAAATGCTTCGATTCTAATCTCATTGCAATTTTCACAATTTCCTTTCGGATGATACCAGCTAGCGATTCCACTGTTGATATTCTGGGGAGAGTTAAGAAACTGAGCATACGTATCTCTGAAATTATTATTTGCTTCTTTGAATAAATAATGTCCTTATCGCGTTTCCAAACTTTGCGGAGCTGGCTGAGTTGTGGTAGAAGTCGTCTGAAATCTTTTTTTGTGCAGTTTACTCTTTTGTATTCAAAATCAAAGCGATGAAAGCCCTTAACAATTCATTAGCTGTTTGATGACCAATTTGAAATCGACTGTGATCTTTCATTGTACTTCACAAGAGCGTATCTTGCTCTGTTAGATTTAGCTGTAATTGGCATCTTTATTGGAAGTCTTAAGAAAATGAAATGGTGAGGTGGGCCCTGGGTGCTGATTAGACCCTCTTAATTACTGGACGCTTGTACTCCTGGGAGACTCAACTGGAGCTGTGACAAAGGGGAACTTTGCCCTCCTGCTCCTTTTTTTAATTATCTTTGCAAAAATACAGGAACTAACACTCTGCTGAGCTTTCAGTCCGCCGTCCTTCATATGAATAAAAAAAGAGAATTATTTTCTTGAAACCATTTTGATTTCCTTTTGAATGTTGGACAACATATTTCTAAGTGCTTCCTCAGGTGATGGAAGTTTCCGTGTGCTGGAACATGTCATCCATCCCATGGTGTGGTTTGATCTTCTCAGAGATGAAATCCTGGTTTTACTTGAGTTGGTAAGAATTTGATTTTTGGTTGAGTGACAATAAGGATTTCACCTTTGATGTCACATGTTAAGGTGGCCTGGCCATCAGCTCATGTAGTGAATGATGGTTCCTGGATTTAGGAAATAAGATGCCTCCACTATTTTTGCTTAATTGACATTTAAAATTATTACAAGGGCTATAGAGAAAACGTGTAAAACTTGCTCGTTCTTACAGTTTTGGAGTTGCTCTGAACTGTGCTGAAAATGCCACATTTTTCTCTGAAATTGTGGTTTATGAAATTCGAAAGTGACACAAATACCGGTTCTAAAATGACTACAAACTGTAGCTTCCTTGTTCTGAAAACTGTCATATTTTTCAAATAATGTTGGAAATTTTGAGGATTTCTTCATTAACAGGCACAATGTGGTTGCTGTGGAAAGCTCTGCTCTCTGTGTGGATGTTTTTAATGTCTCTTTGTACAGTCTCTCTTCAGATAAGATTTGACTTCTGAAATACTCCTCTTTACAGCTGTTTTGAAATGGAAATTTGCACTACACCATTTTCCAAGTGGCGTGGACATTACTTATGAATGCTCCTTTTTAAAATAGCATAAACTCCAATCAATTAATCTATCTTCTACATCAGGACTTTTCTTCATTCTCCCAACTAAGGACTGACTTGGTCCTTATGCTAACTCAGAATATCAAGTGCGATAAAACTGCACCTAGAGGTGATTTGACAGCCTTATTTTAAAAATTTTCTTTCTTTTTTATCTCATTACTTACGATAATCACATGTGAGGCCTTCTTTTTTGTTAGGATGTAGATGCTAGGTTGTAGTCCTTCAGAGGAGTCTCTACATAGCAGGCTGCTTTGCATTTAAAAGAATATAAAACCATGAGAGTTTGCAACCACATTTAACCTTCTGCCATAAAATATATGCATAAAACTTTAAGGCTTGTGGCTTAAAATCTTTTAGTCACAGAAAAGCTGAAGTCTCCAATTTTATTATAGACTTTTAGGTGCTTTTTAAGTCTTCTGAGAGACATTACTTTGCTCTTGTCTGGTGTACCTGAGTGCTTCCTCTAGTCCGTTAATACAGAATTATTAGCGGTTGCAGGGATGTTTGCATCCCGATTGATGCCATCTTGTTAAAAACTGCTGATAAAATGAGCTCTGAAATTGTACGATGAACAGTGTTGAAACAAGTAACCGTTGGAGTTGGAAGCTATACTCAGAATTGTTGTAGTGCTCGATAACGTGAACTTCAAAAAGTTCTTTTTCTCATCTGCGTTTTAAGTTGGTTAACCTTACTCCTACTGTATAAACTGGCACTGGATGTGTTGAATGATGATGCGATTTTTATGAGTAATTTATGTTACTAGATGGAGATATTTAAAATTTTACTTATTTGAACACGTATTGGCATTCTTTCATAGTGAACTTGGAGTTTCAAAGACGATGTCAGCTTGAATCATTAGGTGAGAATCTGAAGTGTGCCTCTGAGGTTACTGATGTTCATTTTACTGCCTTAGAGTTTATATTTTCTTGAGTTTAAAAGGTTTTTCTTCTCCTGTAGCTTGAAACAGACTATTCTACGTATACTGGGATATTTTAATTTATTAAAAAGGGGAGCATAACCACACTGCCTGTTTTATTTATATGTGTAGCATTGTCTCTAATTCTCTTCTGGTTTTAAATTCCTAAATTTGCACAGTGATGACAAACAAAAAAGAAGATGAAGAAAATGGGAATGGGAGCAGTCTCCAAGTAACTAACTGTCTTTTAATTGTCATCTTTCTGAAGTAGTTGCCTACAAATTACCTATGAATTGTTTAAGCATCTAAGCTGAACTGCAATAGTGGAAACAAACCCCAAAATCTTCTTTAGAAGAGTGTTTGCAGACCTATGGGGCATTAACGGTACTCTTAAGATTTGAAAAATGATACTTTCAAATCAGTCTCTGTAATTAAAAAATTATTAAAGGAAAAGAGGGGAAAATATAGTGTCAACAGAAGTTAACGATGTGTCTGGTATCCATGATATTAAATATGTATCACAGGTTTAAAATTTTCTTGGAAGTTGTCATAATGGAAGTACAAAGCACTGGAATTGTATATCAGTACTTAAAGTATTTTTGACTCGTTGGGAAAAGTGATGATCTCTCACAGGCTTCAACTGTTAGACTTGAGACTAATAACAGCATTTCTTCCCAGTGATGAATGGCCACTTAGGTTTTCCTTTCAGTTAAAATTACTTTGGTGGTGAAATGCTGCGGATTTAAAATTGGGAGAGGAGACCATTTATCCAGCCTTTGCTATTTGTTACATTTCTCCTTGAATTTTGTGTGGAAGAATGATCCCCTTTACACAAAAACAGATTGTAAGCATTAGACAATTTGGTATCATAAACTATATTTCTGCCTTTAAATATTCTGTTGGGAAAGAAGTAGTGACTATCTGAAGTTCTCCAGGAGCAGGAAGATCTATCTGTGATACCTAAAGTTCAGTAAATTGCATAGGAAAGTAAAAGCATCACAGAGCACTCAAGTACTTAAACTAGGAGGAACTGTGCAGTAGCTACTTAGTAAATCAAAAGTGAGATTCTCCTTTGCAGAAATAAGGTGGGAGAAGGAGGATGGGAGTTTTTGTGTCCTTTCCATTTTCCAGTGCAGTAGTTGCCCCCTTGGGCCCCACCAATTCACCTTCAGAGCGGTTGGGCCCTTCAGCAGGTGGTTGTTCACCTGCCCAGGTACCCGGTGGGATCAGCCATGCAGGCAGAGGAGACAGATTCATCTGACCCACGCGTTGTTTCCTAATGGCCTCCAGTTGTCTTCTAATCCCAGCCAATGGCTGGTGGCTCAGAAGGGAGTGTAAGGAACAAGGAGAACACAAGGTGATCCTTCCCATATATACGTGGGTGGGATTTACATTCCCAGCTTCTGGGAACAAGCAGGTTCAGGACTTTCTCGTGTGCTGCTGTTGGTGTAATGCCTCACAAATTAGTCTCATCTCTTTTTGAGCCTCTATGCTCCTGGCCCCTATCGTGTCCTGTGGTGATGAAGTCCCACAGTTCAGCTGCACTGTCTGGAATCTGTTTTCTAGGGTTTGCTTTACCTTCAGCACTCAATAACTTCGTGTCCCAGTTGTGTCATGTGGAACTGTGAAAGAGTTGCTCCCTTGTCATCTTTATTTTATAATTTGGGATTTTATCAGCTGTATAATCAAAATGCTAGGGTTTTTTTCTCATGTTACAAGTGCCATATTGAATCTTTTTTTTTTTTTTGTCATCTTGTTTTTTTCTTGTTCTGCTCTCTTTGAGATTGCTTTGCCTGCAGTGCCTGAGGTGGGGCAAACTATGAACTTCTGTACAGTAGCACACTGTGTTTTCTCTCTTACTTTCAATCCCATTCTTTATTAATGTTTTACGTGCTGTTTTCTTCTGTGTTGTCTGCTGAGCGTTCATGTTTCTTACAGTTCTTACAGAGCTGTCTACTACATATCCAAGATCTCTTACTGGAGCGGTAAGGACTAACTAAGAACTTGTCAGTGCTTCCATTATACTCAGACCATCTGCCTTCCACTGCACTTCAGCTGCCGTTTTATCACCCCATCGCTTATGTGGTTTATTGTGGTGTGTTGACCCTGGCTTGGACACCAGATGCCCACCAAAGCTGCTCTACCATTCCTCAACATAACAGGGGTGAGAAAATATTCCCCTCACCCCTCCCTTCTTCCCGAGCATAACTTTACTCCTGATCTTCTCTACCTCCTCCCCGACAGCAGCAGGGGACAGGGAATGGGGGTTTTGGCCCGTTCATCACATGTTGTTTTTGTTGCTCCTTCCTCTTCATGGGGAGGACTCCTCACACTCTTCCACTGCTCCAGCATGGAGTCCCTTCCATGGGGGACAGTCTTCCACGAACTTCTCTAGCATGAGCCTTTCCTGCAGGCTGTAGTTCTTCATGAACTGCTCCAGCGTGGGTCCCTTCCATGGGATGCAGTCCTTCAGGAACAGACTGCTCTCGCATGGGGTCCCCTGCAGGGTCACGAGTCCTGCCAGCAAACCTGCTCCAGTGTGGGCTTCTCTCTCCAGAGTCACAGCCTCCTTAGGGCATCCACCTGCTCTGGCATGTGGTTCTCCACAAGCTGCAGGTGGATATCTGCCCCACCGTTAACCTCCATGGGCTGCAGGACAGCTGGCCTCAACATGGTCTGCACCACAGGCTGCAGGGGAATCTCTTCTCCAGCACCTGGAGC
>VZZY01017667.1:0-20846 GCA_013400335.1 Eurystomus gularis
CTCCAGAGTCTTAGCCCATGGGTCATCAAACAGCACTGAATTTGTCCAGGGACTTTTAGGCTCTAATACTACCTCAAGCTCATTTTCATAATTTCAATTTAGTCTTTTAGTTACTCCGATAGGTTTGGATTAGCTAAGTGGAAATACTCAGCATGGACACACTATCATATTCATTGCACTGATCCTTTGAGATTGGTGCAGTTAACATTTTTCAAATCTCATTCGCAAAGAGCTTTATGTGAGCATAATGTTATCGTATGTAAAATCCAGCTAAGAGTGACATAGTTTAATGCTTTGTAAAATCTCCATTTTGCCAGCCAACCACACATAGCAAGTTCATCTGTCAAGGTGATCTGTACATCGTTGCTCACGGTGATTTATGCTGAAGGTTTGCGATTAAAGTCCTTTCTTTTTGTATGCTCCATGACCAGCATGCATAGCAACATGACATCAGCCCTCAAGATTCAGAGCTATTACAATTTTATTTTATCTTTCTATTGACACAATAACAGGCTATATACAGTAAAAGAAGCAAAAGTAAATATTAAATTCTGCTTTACCGGGGAAGGTATAATACACTGTGTCTTGAAATTCATACATCCAATCTTGCTACGTTAACTTTCTGAGACCTGAAACTCTAGGGAAGGTGTCAAAGGGATAGGGAAAAAAGGGGAGGAGATGTCCCTTGGACAAAAGCTTTGCATTCAAAATCAACCTCATGTGCTTGCTTCCACAGGATACTGGGAATTCATTGCCCCAAGATGCCTGTCTCTGAACCGGAATGTAGTCCATAATGCTCTCCTGATTTCCTGTCTCTGTGAACAGCCACAGCTCATAGAGTTGCCTGTTCTGCAACAGTAGTAGAAGTTTCACTCCACTGAAATAAATGAAACTGGCAAACAAAGGAAGATTCACATCTAAAGGAGGTAGGAATAGATGCTGGAATAATAAAAAATTGTATTTCAAAAAAAGGCCTTCATCTTGATGTTAGTTTAAGGCAAACCCCATTTAATTAATACAACTTTTTAAAAATTAAAACATTAATATGCAGTTTGCTTTTAAAATCAGCAATAACTGTATTTGATCATATATTAAAACGTTCATAACAAAACTGATGCCAGTTTATTAATATTTTGGACACAGTATAAGAATTCATGTGGAATTTTTAATGGGTTGACAGAGGTAGTAAGGAGTGCTCATCAAGTGTTACAGGTAATTACAGATGTAAATAAGTTCAGAAGTGCTTATTACAATCATAGAGCTCCTACTGTCTGATATTTACTTATCAGATATGTAATATGCTCTCCACATTCACAAATCTGTTATAAAACCTTTGCAAGTGGAAATTTATATACGAAGCATATCCAATATAATTTGACTGCTCTTTAAACCCAAGGAAACAGATTCAAAATTTACAGAAATTAAAGACACTATGCTGTACTGAAATATCTACCAAAAAAATTATGTTGCTTTACAGTGGGGCTCAAAGAGGAAATGTGCAGGTGCTAGACTTTAAAACAAATGCTAAAAGTAGAGTTTCCACAAAGAAAACTCTCAGGGATATTAGATACAAGATTTAATCATCTTTCTTCACCTCACCCAACTGTCTATATAATGAAGCTTTGCCATGTACCTATGCAATTTCAACATTCTGGTAGGAGTTAGAAACCTCATGCTGTTAAGTAAGACCTTCATAAAGATATGAATACTTTGTTAATAGTAATCAGCCTAATCCTGTCACTTTGTGTGATGGAACCCTAAGTCCCTGATTAAGCTTCTGTTTTCTACACAGTTGCTATACAGTGATGAGAAAAAATAATGAGCAGTACACAAGTTCAAGTCATGGTTACAAAGACAGTAAGACAACTTTAAAAAAAAGTCAAAAAGCACAACACCAGCAGTTACAGAAGCTACAAGTAAAGACTAAAGTGGTGAATTGTCAAAAACTCCTCACATGTCCAGGGTCCAAGTTTTGAAAAAAAACATCTGATCTGCATCAATAAAAATCCTTTCTGTCTTTTTTCATGCTTCACAGGGTTAGAACAGGAGATAAATGGGGAGAGAGAGGGAGAGAGAGATGATCCAAACCCAACTGGCAGCCTTTAGTGTGCGTTGCAGCTACCAAAAGTAAAAAAACTTTGCAAATTTGAATCTAGTTTCTCAGGGCCTTGCTCAGTCAGGTTTTAAAAATCTCCAAGGATGGAGTTTCCACAACTTCTCTGGGCAGAATGCTCTAGGGACTAAACACACTAGCTATTTTCTTTTTTTTTTTAAATTAGAATTTTCCTTGTTGCAACCAACTTGTAACTGTTCTCTTTTGTCCTATTCATATCTTCCAAGGGGTACTTCTGCTAAATCAGTCTTACTCAACCAAGCTTAGCTTTTAAAAGGAGATATTGGATAAAATTACTTTTGTTATATTATTTAGTAACCATAGTATTTGTTTTCTGTTTGGAAAGTACTCTATAGACCAGCAAACAAACCCAGTATCATTTATGTAAGCTTCTTTGTCCACGGGATTATTTTAGTTTTCCTGGCAAATCTCTAAGAAGCCTTTCTTACCCAATGTTGGCAGTTGTTAGGATAAGAAATGAAAGAAGATGCTATGTAAAGTACATTGAAAAAGAATAAATATATAAGTGGAATGCATAGTTATAAGAACACTAAGAACTGGGTCACTTTTAGTACACTTCAACATGAGTTGTATTTTGGGAGATGACAGAAGTGTTAGGATATTTCATATACAAAGTAGAAACAGCATTGCTTAGAAGTGTCAGTTCTTATTTCTGCCTATATTTTAGCATATGTTGCTACAACTACAGGTCCCACTAATAAGAAATCGGAAAAATGTAGATTCTTTTTTCTTTCCCTTAGAATGAGACATGAAAAATTCATATTATTGTCAAAGCTCTGCCCAACTATGGACCAAACAAAATATGTTGGGAAGAATGTCCTACTCACAAGTACTACAAAAAGCATGGCAAAATACTCCTAGCCATGAGAATATCACTTTCAAGATGTGAGCCTGTAGGGTTTTTCAGAATAGCAGCAGAAAACTTCTCTCTCTCTTTTTTTTTTCTCCTTTCTTCCTTGTGGGCTTATTTTGTTTGTAGCTAATAATAAGAGGGATTTTATTTAGCTCAGACCATGTGAAGCAAAATGTTAACAAAGCCCCCAACAATAACCCCTACACACAGAACCCAAGTGCCTGTTTTCCACAATGAAAATAGATAATTGCTCATGGACTTTTAAAATCAGAATTCTGTTATGGACACAAAACAAGTCAACAACAAAACTCACACATAGCAGCAGAGCCAGATAAATTTTAGTCCTCATTTAGGTGAAAGAAGAATTACAAAATGGGTTCTGCTCTTTGCCTTGCATTCAGACTCCCTCTTTTCCACTTGAAAGAGGTTGTTATTCCACCATCAGACCAATACTATCATACTCCAGTAGAAGTTTTTTGTTTACAAAGAATACACGTAGGTCCCCATTTCTGACTATCAGATATTTTCCAGGCCTAACATGATTTATGCACAAGGAACAAAAAGGAAAGAAGATTCCTCCTCCCTCTTAAAAGTATTAGTTCAGCTGAGTTCACTAAATGTTAAATAAAGGATAGTAACAACAAAACCTCAATTTTGAATAAGGTTGCTGGGTATCTCAAACAACTTTAATGCCAGGACGCCTGGTTATGTTGTGTCTCCACACAATGTGTGTTGTGCAACACAGAGAGTAGCACTGAAAAACTGTCTATATTAATACTAAGAGAGTTTCTCAAGTGGTGTCATTACAACTTAACTAAGAACAGAACCCTTCATCTACACAGATAGACATCACATACTGGCTGTCTTTAACTAAATAAACAGCAAAATAAATTTGAAGGAAAGAGCAATTCTTGCAAGGCAAGTTATAGGGCAAGGGGGGAAAGTAATATATTAAGGGTATTTATATCACATTTCAGCAGTGAATGGTGAAATTTAGCAAAACTATAAACTCAAATATGCATGCAAACATATATAGGAGCTCTAGGAATAAGAACGCTAATAGATATTATGAAATAAATGAAAAAAAATCCAACCTCCCATAAGCATAAGTAAATCTAGGAAATTAAAGAAAAAGTTAAAAAAAAAATCAAATTTTTGAAAGAATACTTTACTGAAATATAAGAGAGGAAAAGGTCTGAGTAAAGACAAGTGCTTATCTCTTCAGGAAATGGCACAATTTAATTTTGGTATAATTAGATTAATTGAATCATGAACATTTTTTGTCAAGTGAGGATGTTTTCTCTATTGAATTCAGCAAAATTTTTCTAAAACTACCTGACAGGAGGTTGTAGCAAGATGGGGGTCAGTTTGTTCTCTCATGTAGCAAGCAATAGGACAAGAGGAAATGGCCTCAAGTTGTGCAAGGGGAGGTTTAAATTTGATATTAAGGGAAATTTCTTCACAGAAAGGATTGTCCAAGCACTGGAACCGGCTGCCCAGGGAAATGGTGGAGTCACCATACCTGGGAGTACTTAAAAGATGTGTAGATGTGGTGCTGGGGGACTTGATGATCCTGAAGGTCTCTTCCAACCAAAAGAATTCTATGATTCTATCCAAAGAAATCTGGAACCTAAGTATTATATCATTTGGACAGAGTGAAGTGGAATATACAGAACATCTCTTCTTAATCTGACACTTCCATGGACAATGATTTCTACGTTGTTTCTATTTCTGGTCATTGTCAGGTATTTTTCAGGGCAGGTGCATCTGCCACAAGCAGTTTGCCCAAAACTACTCCTCAAAAAAAGAAACCAAAAATAGACACACTAAATAAAGTGAAACAATTAGACAGCAAATTATTAACCCTCAATAAAGAATAATTCTGAAAGACTAGAGGAGTTCATGTGTTGGTATTCTGTAAAATTCAGACTATATTATCACTTGATCTGAAGTGTACTTGCATGCATCTAATTCTATGTTACCTTCAGTTTACATCATTGTTTACTTCTCAGTTCCTTATTTTGATGCTGATATGAATCAATTTTCATAAAACTAACTGAAGCTCTACCAATTCAAACCTCAATTGATTATAAAGATTTTGTGTTTATATAAACACACTAAAAACATGCATAGCTAAGGTATTTTTTTCAATGTAGTCAGAAAGGTCAATGTCTAAAAATGGTAATTGTAAACAAGATAATATATCAGTGAGTCACTTGAGGCACTAAAGCAACAAACCTGGAGAATGACTGTATTGATATGACTCAGCAGTGAGCTCTGATGCTACTTTCTTGCACAAATGTAAAATCAGGCATTACCAGCCACACTGCCCCACAGAAATCTGTTTTGTAATGGAAGAATCTGTGCTTTTAGATATATCTGTCTGTAATCCCTGCTGATGACAACACAATTTATGGGCTCATATAGAGAAAAGAAACACTATACTCTCTGCCTCTGCCTTAGCAAATGCATACTGGCTGCTTGTACAACAAACTATTAGTCCTGTTTTCCTAGAGGCTTTTAAACATTTAAGTATTTAATGAACACTGTAAACAAAAGAAAAATAGTATTTGCAGGGAAGGGAATTAAAACAGTTGACAAGCACCAAATTCATTCTTTACTTGGAGACTATAATTTAATTCTGGCTGTATTTACACGTAAATTCACCATGATATAAGAACATAGAACTTCTTGGCCTCAGGAGTAAAAAATACCCTCCAGACAATTAATCTTTATTATATGAAAGAAAAAAAAAAGGATATGAAGTGAAAGAAATGCTATTGAGTGTGCTTTTCCAGCCAAAAGTTGGTAAAAGAATCAGGATCAAAAGAGTACAGTGTTCTGCATTTCCCAGGAGACAAAGGATTTATCACCATGTCTGCACTTCTCTAGAGGACGTATATATCAGGAATGCAAGAAAGTTCTGCTCTGTAGAAATAACCCCAAGAACTGGGAATCTGCAGAGACATTGCCTATCTCTTGCTCACCTCATCACTTGCTCCTTGAAGAACCATGTTCCCAGAAACTACAGGTCATCTTCTCCTAAGTAATCTCTCCCTGAGTAATGTAATCTGCATTAGAATCAGGTGCAACCACTAAGCAGTTCTGCAGGCTGGAGGAAGACTTTTTTTATCTTCCATTACCGCTATCAACAGCAGAGATCTCAGCAGATATCTGTCTTACTCCTCTTCTGACAAACTTAATGGATCTTTCAGAGAAATGCCTCACCATTATGATCATTTTATAATAGTACTAAACAATTCCCCTTCCAATAGGATGGTAATCAAATTTTAGCTTCAGGTATTGGAACCTGTAAGTGGGGTTAAATGCAAAAGACATGCATATGTGTTCTGTGATTTCCACAGGCTCCTGTTTGATTCTTTATTCAAAGTTCTGCCCCTAACTAATAAAAATGTTACTGGGTGATTACTTTATAGTAATCCTTCAATTTGCAGACATTCCAGATGACTTAGAATCAACAGTGGAATGTAAAAGAAATATATGTAAAAAGTAGATCTTTTAGAAACAGATTATAAGTCCTCATTTTTATGACACATCCTTAATGGAGACTGGATCACACAGGAAATGGCAATTTAAAAAATATATCTGTTTGCAGGTGTATAAAAATAGCTAAAAGAAACCACTAGAAGCATTGAATCTTAGCAACATGAAGAAACATGTTTTTCCTTGTAGTTTCCTGCTACATTACACTTGCACACTTCTTAGTGGCAGCCTTCGAGCTTTTGAATTTTAGGATACTGACAGCTATATCTGAAATATAAAGCCTCAACAAATGTATTTTTCATCTGGGTTCGTATACATTCAGCTCTGGGGTCTCCAGCACAAGAAACATACAGACCTGCTCAAGTGGGTCCAGAGAGGGCCATGAAGGTGATTGGGGGTCTGGAGCACCTCTCATATGAGGCCCAGCTGAAAGAGTTGGGGTTGTTCAGCCTAGAACGTTAGGGGTTGGAAGGGACCTCTGGAGATCATTGAGTCCAAGAGAAGAGAAGACTATGGCAGCAGAAGAGAAGACCTTATAGCAGCCTTCCCTTACCTAAAGGGGGCCTACACTAAAGCTAGAGAGGGATGTTTTACAAAAGCATGTAATGATAGGACAAGGTGTCCCTGCCTATGGCAGGGGGTTGGAACTAGATGATCTTTAAGGTCCCTTTCAACCCAAGCCATTCTATGATTCTTTTCTACACTAATACTTCGACAGAAGTGCCCCAAAGTAGTGGCCCTGTCCAGCGTTGCCCAATAGCTCCATGGAAAGGCAAAGCCTGGAAAATAGCGAAGACTGCCAATTTCACACAGGTATATCAAATACTATCCAGGGGAATTTTCAAGAGACACCAGTGGAAAATAAGAATTTTAAGGCGCCTTTCCATATACAGAACCTTAGTTATTGTGTTTGCAACTATACCTAGTTCATTTATCATTAATAACCTAGGAGATTAATTATGTAATTTCTGTTTCTTTAATATATGCCACATTACTGTGAGATCTTTAAAACAGCTGTATACTAATTGTTTAATTTAAGAAGTAGGAGACTGAACTGCATGCTAACTTTCTATGTGGGCAATATGCCAAACATTAGCAGATACACTAAAATATCTATTATATCAACAGAGCAAATTATGGAAGTAGTAGGATCACAATCTGTATTTGCCTAAGTTCCTTAAAACCCTACTTTTTATTCCACAGTAAGGTAGAAGGGCAGGGTAATAGGAGGAATGGGCAATCTGGTTATCTGTGGGAATTTTAAAATATATCTTTGGAGCATAAAGCATATCATGCAGCCCAAAAAGCCTTGACTTTGCTTTTCCCACTCCACCCTCATTGGGGTATTTTTCTAGCCTAATTTACAAAAGTTTTCTAACATCCCTAGGTTTCCTCGGTTCCCCATCATTCTTGACAGCCTTGAGATAAATGTAACAAAGACATGCAGCTAAGTAAAAAACATGACTAGGTAACCCAAAACAGCAAAATGTCACCTTTTATAAAAAAAATCTGTTACACTGAAATATATCTTTTCTTTAATTCTATGTTCAGTTCAAAACAGGTGAATTATAAGGGTATACAGTGTACCCTGGATACTATCCACATATTTACATACTAATTAAAAAGCCTTTCTTGAAGGATATTAAAGCATTTTGAAGATTTCTAGAAAGACTGACAGACATTTTGGACACTGATTTTCAGGAGATAATTAATCAGTCAGGATAATCAAAGATTCCAAAATTTTCAAAGCACAGTCAAAATATGGCCAGTCTATTCTTCAGGCGCAAACTCCAATTCCGGTTCCTTTGGATGTTAGAGCTACACTTCTGCTGTTACACGAAGTGATAAAATAATTTTGATCTGCATTTCTAGCATTAAAGGTTGTTTCAAATATGACTGCACTTGTAAAACATATAAATATCCCTTTTTGGGATATGTCCTTTGAAGATTTTTAAGATTTCAGAAAAAAAAGAAAATTAGAATGATTTTGATATCCATGCGGCCTAGATTGTAATGCTTGAATGTTTATGAGTTTCTTTCACAAAGAAAAAATACTCTGTGAAGAGGAAATTACAGAATGGGAAATTCAGCTTTCTTTCAAGTTTTTCATTTGTATAGAGCTGGTGAGCTCTATTTACAAGATTAGAAAGATAAATTTAAATCTACATTTTCTATCTTTCCATGTACAAATTTTCAGCTGGGCTGTTGCTGGCCTGTTACATGTATTGTATCCCTTCTCATACCAGAACATCTACTATGAAACACCAGTAACTAGAAGCCATTCTCCATCTATTGATATCTATGTATACATCAGAAGAATGGCATGAGAGCCATTTAAGAAAGTGTTCTGTATTGAGATACTGGTTTTATACAGACGAAAATCTGATCACTGATCACCCATGCATATCTCAATCAAAATAATCCAACATGATTGTGTTGTGATTTCAAATGAATGACATGAATGAATTTCTAAGGGATGAGCTACAAAACAGTAACACTAATGAGTCTTGTGCATTGGGAACTATTCTTAACATAGATTCGCAGAAACAAAAGATTGTCTCAGAGCACAACCCAAAAAAACACACAGTGATTAATTTATAAAGGAAAAAATAGTATAACAAAGTAGTCTATCAGTTAAGATGACACAATAAAATGAACCAAAAAAGGACCTTCTAAACTGTGCTTTCCTAGGTAACAGAAGACATATAAAAATCTTTTATTTTCTACTCTTGTTTTTACTAGTATATTCACAGTGTTAACCCTAGAAAATGGAATTCAAACAAAAGGGCATGTTGAGATTATTATTCTTACATAATTGAAGGATGCTTCACCTTTTAGACCATCATGACCTATATGTACCTTTGTTAGAATTTTTTCCTCAGTGCTAGAATTACCTTTCCTTGGCTTTCAGTAGGCAGGGACTTACTGTGTCTCCTGAGTGTTCTAGTGTTTGTCTACTTCAGTTTGACCTTCTTCATTCACTACTAAAGAGATATGATTCTGGAGGTGCTATTCTTCCCCCAGAGCAACTACTGAAACAGTGCTTCAGCAAAATGTAAAAGCAAACAGTACTGCTAGAAGGACTGTTTTAAGGAAAACAGAGCAAGTCTAAATCCCTTGCCATCATTACAAAATCCCACTACAATTTTCACAAGACTATAGGCCTGTATAAATTGTTTTTGAGCTCTTGTAAGTTATTCTTTTGCTTCCTCTGGATGAAACACATTCTGCATTGATGTATAAAAACTTAAGGTATTACTCTTTATTTGTTGCATCCATTCAGTTTCAACTAAGTGTTCAATATGCAGAATGAAGAATAAATAGAATGATCAACATAATTTACCATTGTTAGCAATTTGCTGTTTGATATTAATAGGCAGTTGCTAAATAATTTTAATTCTATTTCTGCTAGGTGCAAGACCCTTATTGCATTAAATTTCAACTTAACAATATAAAACATACACAACTGAGTATTACTCTTTAAGAGAAGCCCTAGATTTACTGGTATGCCTCCTTTTGCAGTTGACTTCATTGTGGCTATTCAGGGCAATTAGAATATCTTTTAGCTTTCAAAACAGCCCTAAGACTTGACTGCACCTCCATACTGTTAAGGGTGTAAGCAAACAAAAAGGCCAATTGGTCCCCAGGCTGAGGTTAGGCTAACGGGATAAGACATGAAAATATGCTAGACATGACAAGAGAAATCACCAGATGTGTTTGTTAGATAAACTGAGAAGCTGACAAAGTTACAGATAGTGCCATGAGGGATGGCAGGATTTTACCAGGTCTTAAATGGACTTATGTGAGAAACGGTCAAGCTTCACAGATCACCGATGGGAAGCACTGGACACCTTTGGAGAGTGGAGTCTTGGAAGGCCAGCAGAATCTTGGTAACTCTCTCTCTCATACTGTATAAGCCAAAATTGTCTAGGTAACAATAACAGAAATAAAAAATGTGGGTGTAGGTGTAACAAAGCTGCTCCAGTGGGGAGAATGTAGTTACTAGAGAGTTGTTTATTTGGGAGGAGAGCAGAGCAGAGAAAGGGAGGGACAAAGGTGACAAAAATGAAAGTCAGGAAAAAGGGTAATTAGAAACTCAAACCATGGAATCAGTGCTGCTTAGGGATACCTGCTGGAGATCCCTGCACAGCCTCCATCAGGAGAGTAAAGCTAAACATGTTCTGACTGTATTGCACAAATCAAACCTGCTTTTATGGCCAAAAGGGAAAGGGAGGAGGTGAAGGAAAGGGTTCATGGCTATCAGGAAGTTACACAGACAGTTGAACATATTGATATCCCTGTGTTGGTGCCTGTTTTAAGCCTGATGGTATCATCATCTAGCCCACTGCTTCCTAACATTTATGAATTCAGAAAAAAAAAAAATCAGGCATTGGTGCAGTTCTGTGGCTTTCAAGAACTATATTATGAAGTTTGGCTATCAACACATTAATTACGCAGAATCATAGAATCACAGAATGCCAGGTTGGAAGGGACCTCAAAGATCATCTAGTCCAACCTTTCAAGGTAAAAAAATGAAGTTTAAGTGAGATGGCCCAGCACCCTGTCAAGCTGAGTCTTAAAACTGTCCAATGTAGGGGAATCCACCACTTCCCCTGGGAGATTATTCCAATGTCTAATTGTTCTCCTTGTGAAGAATTTTCTTCTGGACTCCAATTGGAATCTCCCCAGAAGTAACTTGCAGCCATTAGCCTTTGTTTTCTCCATGTGACTCCTTGTAAAAAGGGAGTCTCCTCCCTCTTGATAGCCACCGTTCAAGTACTGGTACATGGTAATAAGTACATGGTACATCTTCTCAAGGCTGAACAAACCCAGATTTCTCAGCCTTTCTTCATACGGCAGGTCTTCCAGTTTCCTAATCATCCTCGTAGCCCTTCTCTGGACCCTTGCCAGCCTGTCTGCATCTTTTTTTGTATAGTGGAGATCAAAACTGAACACAGTACTTAAGGTGTGGCCTGACCAGTGCTGAGTAAAGTGGGATAATGACTTCTTTTTCTNAAGTGGGATAATGACTTCTTTTTCTTTGCTGGTGATGCCCTTGTTAATGCAACCCACCACCCTGCCGGCCTTCTTTGCCACTGCAGTGCACTGTTCACTTGTGTTGAGTCTGCTACCCACCAAGACTTCCAGGTCCCTTTCCTTAGGGCTGCTCTCCAGCCAGGTGGATCCCAGTCTGATCTGCATTTGTGGGTTACATGTTCCCAGGTGCAAGACCTTACACTTGTCCCTGTTGAACTTCATAAGGTTCCTGCTAACCCACTCTTCTAGCCTGTGCAGATCTTCCTGGAGGGCGCCTCTGCCTTCTGGAGTGTCAACTACTCCACTTAGTGTCATCAGGGTGCCCTTAATCCCAGCATCCATGTCAGTTATGAAGATATTAAACAGTACTGGACCCAATATTGATCCCCTGGAGACCCCACTTGTGATCGGTTGCCATTTTGAAAATGAACCACTTACCACCACCTGCTGGGTAGGGCCTGTCAGCCAGTTCCCCATCCACCACACAGACCATTTGTCTTATCATCATACAGCATCATACACCAGCATTCTAGTCTTGGGACACAAAGATTCAGGATACTTACTGAAGCATTTCCTCATTTCAATCTGTTGTCCATTTCCCAAGTCCAGGAAGTATAACCATTAGATACTTATCCTTCCCAGTTTAAGGAGCCCGATTGTTTGCAAGGAAATGGAAATAAAAGAAGCTTTTGAAGTACAGGGCAATCTTTGTCCAACGAAAACCAATCCAGAACATCTCATTATCATAACATTTTCAGTATGGAGCATGCAGAACTGACCTTTTTTTTTCTGATTCAGTATGAAGCCAAATGTAATAGTCTTAACCAGTCAAGCCACATACAGTGAAGTGACATTTCTCCTTCTGGAAATTAATAAATAGTCATGCAGTTGCAGCTTGAGCTTGTTCTTCTTTACTATCAGTTCCTTAATATGCCTCAAATGCACAGTCTCCGAAGTCTGCAATAGTCACTGATCTACAGAGAAGCAGCTTCATTACCACCCATGTCGAGGTTCTATTCCCCAGCCACTCTTTTACATACAAACTAAAATGTTTGTGACAAGAAAGTGCATGGGGTCTTTTCCGGATAGCCTTTGTTGCTGGTCTGTAACAAATTCTGTGTGTTTCATAAGACCACTGAAGAAACTGACAAAGCATGGATAAGAGGAACAAAATAAATATTTTTAAGACAGAGAAATAAAGACAGATAGAGCATTTACCTATGAACACTAGTGGATTGCTATTTTAACTACATTTCATTTATATTCAGCTTCCAACTGGGTTGAACTGACTAGTGACTTACAATGAGACACACAATGCATTTCAAAAAACAGTCCCTGTATACACATGGTAACATAAATGTCTTTTAAATCAAATACATAAAACTCTATTGACACCAATATTACCTCAGCAGGAAAAGACCCACCACTCCCCCCAAAACTCAACAATAAAACCCCCAAACTGTAACTACAGGCGAACTTCAAAGAAATGAACCAGTACTTTAAACAGTCTGCAAAACAAAACTGAAATGTCCTTCTTCAAAAAGCCTTTTGGTTAGTATATTAATTGCCTGTGAGACCATAATGGTATAAAAACACTAGCAGAAGCAGACAGTGTGATTCCAATACTACTTATCACATACATTAGTTACTAGGAAAAGGGAGAGGGCAAAATGAAATCACTTGCTAATTTTTAAAATTAATTTATGCCTTTATGAAATATAAACACATTATAGACAAGACTGAGACCACATAATTGAAAATTAATTTTGGCATGGAGTGGTATAAAGGCAAGGTTAAGACTTTGGGATGACTGTTAATGAAACCATAATGCAAATCAGCATATAAATATATAAAAAGGTAACCAAACCAGACACACATTTCATTTACACAACTAATTCTCAAGTGAGTGCATTACTAATGTAATTCCAGAGGTCATGCATGCGTGCATGCATCTGTTACTCCTTCTTTATCAAGAGCTCAATAATGTCATTATTCAGAAGACTGGTACTGTTTTAAACCAGCATTATTCCTGAAAACTGATTCTATCTCAACAAAGGTACCCCATTAGTTTTAAAAAAGGCAACTTCTCTTTTGCTTTCTGCATTATACAATGTGTATAAAATCACACTGGCAACCAGAGCATAGAAAGGACATTAGAGGAGTACATATATTTTTATTCTCTTTGATTTACAGCTAGCAAGAAGGGCTTCTGTCATGTAATTGCCTAGATTTCCACAGAATTCATGAATAGCAATTTGATAAGCATTAGAGTAAATGCATTTAAAATACCATTTACTGTACCTCTTGCATCTTTTTATTTCCTACATTCTTTCACCATTTATCAGCAAAATAAACAATGAAGAATTAAATATAAAATCAATGCCCATTTCATTCCCCAAAAGTAAACTCTACAACCTGAGCATTCATTACTGTAGTTGGGATATGTAGAAAAGCCTAGGTGGCTTAAGTGATGTATTGTTTCTAACTCAAGGCAGGGAATAAGAGAATTAAGATGGTAAAAAACTGGTTAGTGAAGCAACCGCAACTACAGCTGATACTCTTTTCTCCTCTCTTCAGAATATTAAAAATGAGAATGGTTATTTATTGCTACAGTGATAGCTGGTGATACACCAGGATACTGATAAAACTCTCTTGCCATTCGCTAATTACATATCTGGGGAAAGGCAAAAACCAGTTGCTGGGAGACTAAGGATACTTTTAATCCTCAGATACACCATGCCAGTAAGGTCTATGTTCTCCAAGCTTCACCTTTGTGCAGATATGTGAGTCCAATCACAATATTTTATATGAGAAACAGCAAAACTTCTCTATTTTCCCCATATTGCTAGGTTTCTTACACACTAGCATACTGCCTTTAAAAAATACAGGCCTCGCTTGTATTTAAAGAGGTCAAACGTTTATGAAAAGCATTCTCACTATAGTCTTTCCGCAGGATGAAAGACTGTCCTTTCCCTTAAGATTGCCTATTAAAATGTTGCCTGTTCTCATTTTTGAAAGCTAGCATGCCCTAAGGACTCAAGCTGTTCGGTATTCTGCAGAAGGGCTACGCTCACATATTTGGAATGCACATCTTGTGTTTCATTGTAAATACTATTTCCTTTCAGGTTTAGGTATATGGTAAGGAGACAAGCTCTTTATCAGCTATTCCTTCAGTAATGTTCAAATATATGGAACACATAGGAGGATTTCAAATAGAAGATCAATTAAAGTTTTTATTATAAAGGTCTCGCTATCATAAAAGTCCATTTTAAGTTTGTTAGACCATTCCCAAATTTTAATTATTTGGTCATAAATGCTCTGTGATAATTATTTGCTTCAACTTGCTGTTTTCCTCTCAAAAAGGTTTCAGGCCAAAAAATGCAGCTTTTTAGAAGGACGGACAAAGATGAATACAAAGCTCGCCTAATACAATCTGTGGCCTTTTTCAGTCATTCAGAAACTTTTGAGTAAAACTGAAATGTGGTAGGAAATTAATAATAGCTATATACTATTTTCTCTTTAAGTTTAAATAGTTTTCCTATTTTTACTCATTAATCTTCTTCAGGAAAAAAACAGAATTTGTGGATGACCAACAAGACATCCTTGATCAATATTAATGGCTAAGATTTCAGAAAAAATTTCCCTAGTATATACACTTAACCCAGCACCCACTAAAACTAGAAAGATCCAAGCCATCTCCAGAAGGCATATTGATGATCACATCAATTTATAAGAATTAAGACTTTTTTTCTCTCTCATTTTGGCTGCTGCAAGGTAGCATCCATCTCTCCTCTGTTGGTTACTTTCTTCCAGAAAAGCAAGCTCACTGAGTCAAGTACAGAAAGAAAGGAATTGGACAAAGACTTTGGAAGGAGAATGAAAAAATAGCATAAGAATAAACCACAATTAAATTGAATTTATTGATGGAAAAAGTGAAAGTGTGAGTAGGGGAGGAGAGACAGAGTTGACTAGACTGGCCTAAAAGTGAAAGCTAGAGACATCATGGGAGGCCAGGAAGACTGGATGCTGAAGAAAGGAAATGACCGTGAGCATCTGGCCAAGGGAAGACTGAAATTTTGGAAGGCTTATCTTGAAGAAGTTGTACCAGGACTGAAGGTGAGAGAGATGGATGCAAGGCAAATCAGAAAAGAATCTGTAGCACCAGGAAAATGAAATCACGTTAAAAAAAAGGCAAGAACACAGAGGAGAAACATGTTGAGAAGAATGGATTGAGAGTAGACAATGATTATAGATGTAGGAGAGAACTGTAAAGTCATGGAGAAGAACAAGTGGTAGGTGGATAATGCACACAGGAAGAGTCAAAGAAGGTACACAGAGCTAGCTGGACATGAAAATGAGAAACTGCTGTCTAGGAAAGGACTCAGCCTGGCTAGGCAAGGAAACTACAAACAGGTAAACAGATGAAAGAAATATCTGTTTAGCAAATGGGGCAGCAGAGAACTAACTCAGGCAACAAGAGAAAGCAAGAAAAACAGTTTGACAAGACTAGGAGGAGAACAACTAAATTAATTGGTTAAAATGAGTTACACTCCCTTCCAGATCTCAGAAGAACCAATTACTTCTGATTTCTCTCTGGGCTTTGCCTGTACACAAAACGATGATGCATCAGATTGGCTCGGTTTTGATATGAAGGTTGGATGCAAAAATTCTAATCCTGCCGATAGAGCTTTCTAAAGGGTTGTCACAGTGATTCCATTTCATGCTTTTTTTCCTGTTTTGTCCAGGATGGTGCCACAGCACAGCCTCAGGTTATATAGCTGTTGCATGTAGGATTTTCTACCTCATTTGTTACAGAAGTTGGAAAGCACACGTAGGAAAGTAGTAAACAGGAAAGGTAAGCAATGGTTGTGAAAAAATATTGCCCTCAATAAGCAGCTATCTTTCCTCTTACTTCTATCACAAAGTATCTACTTGATGATAGCTAGTAACAGAAACCAAGCATACTCCAGTCAGTTACCAAGTACACAGTCCTCATTTTCAAGGTGACTTGGCACACCAGGGATCTAATATGTAACAGGGCTAACATGAAAATCAGGACACAAAATGCCACATCACAACCGAGGCTGTTCACATTACTGGATGTTTTTCCCTTTTACTTCTGTGCTTCAGCATGGCATATGCAGAAGCAGATGAAGGGAATTACAGATGTGAAAAGAAATAAAGAAACTTTCATAGGGCATTCTCATATGCACCATACGGAAGGCCACATGGAAGTGGGTAATTCTGTACTCACGGCAGTAAATTAGGCTTATGGCTACATTTTTGAGTGGCAAAGAAAAATACAAAGCATTGAGTAACCACTTACTAAGTATGCATTTTGTACACTAAATGAAATGGATACTTGCAGGGCATATGGGAATGGAGAACAGTTATTTAATTAGACAGCTTCTACTGCATACACTAAATTAAAGTTGCAAAAGCATTCTTATGCCTTATATTTCCTAATGTTTGACTTTGCAACCATAGCAGAGTTTTGCATGTCTAATAAAAATATAAAACGTGAGCATGACTGGAAATACAATAGTGGTAGTGCATTGTGCTGATAGCCATATCCAACAGTGCAACCATACTAGAGTTTTTCTAGACTGAGCTCTTCTGATATTGCTTGAGAAAGCCATTTAGAATCTATAATCTGCTCACAAGATACAAACAAAAAATTTCAGCTGTTTATGGATTACAAAAGAAGGTTTCCTCCAGACAGACTTCAGTCAAACCACAACAAATTCCTAAATGGAAAAAGGGAGTCCCCTTAAAAACAAAACTCATAAAAATACATATCATGCCCACGTGTATTGACTTTAGATCACCAGCATTGCAAAGGAAAGAATTTTAATTGTTCTGTAAAACCCAAGCCACTCTGTGATTATTTTTTTTTATATTTGAGAGCAAGAGCAGTTTAAACTGCTCTAGTGAATAGCCTGAAATGAATTACACATAATAGGAAGCCAAGAACACACACATAAAAAAGACTACGGTCTAGAAAACAACATTTCTTTCTACTGTGACATTGACACATAAGACAAAAGTGATCCTTTTACCACTCTCTTGCAAGGAGATTTTATTTTTTTTGAGCTTTCTGCTGCTCTAGTGAATGCTATTCTTACTATGAATGGTACTCCTCCCAGATATCTGATCAAAACAACAATCATAAAGCATTTTTTTCTTTAAGGACAGTTGTCTTCCTCAAAACATACTCTGAGAGCTTGGAGCCAATGGACTTGATGTAATATTCAGTGTGCAGTGAACTAAGCCTGCAAGATTCACTTCAATTTTTGGTTTAGTCATACAAGTAAAGATTTACTTGTAATTATTCAGGAATGATTATTTTTTATTTCATCATAATTAATTTCTACGCCATTATTCAATGAGAAAGTATTTAAAATTAGTATCGATTAAAGCTATTGTCCTTTTCCCTTGCCCCTCATTTCTTCCTCTGTGCTGCAAAATACTAACTTGTGAATTGGGCTCAAACATCTGCTTCAGGAATCACAACTGTGAACCTGATCATAGAGGAGATTCAAATTAAAAGAATATTTTTGCAGGCTCTTTCTAAATCTGCATCTTGAATACACCAAAACTGCTACAGAATTTTTTGCAATGTGAAAACATGGACTGAATCATCCTGCCACAATAATGATCAGAAAAACGCAGAATGCTCTTTCACTAATAAGCCAGAAAATTGCCCAGTCTCATGTAGACCTCTTTCCACTCTGGAATCACAGATTATTATTCATTCACCAACACACCCGGTTAACATTGTAGTTTCCTCCCCTCATCTTCTTATTTGCTGCTACCATGGATAACGCTGTACCAGTCAGGTCCTTGAAACTACTTAGGAAGCCATGCTCTAAGTCAGATGAACAAGGTCAAATTAAAAACCCCCAAATTATCAGTCATGTCTGAAAGCCCACCGAGGAGATGGGTTCACAAACTGCTACATTGGCAAAATGGTGGACATGACCTGGAGCTGAACTGGAGGCGTCTGCCTTTCCCATCATAAAAATTTCAAAATATATCCCCAAATAACTTGAGGAAACACACAGGTATTCACTTACTTAATGACCATAATGCCAGTGGGAAATAAGAGAGCTTGCAAGCCTGGACAATGCATGAAGCCTGTAGTCCAGTTTCCTCCATGCATAAGATTAAGCCTAAGAGAGTGGGCCTAGGTTCAGTTGCACAAATACATTTTGGTGTGCCTGGGAAAGGTGGTAGAAACACTAAAAAGGCAGAGAGGATCACATTGTGTCAGCCAGAGAACATTTTTTAAATGACAGTGATAAAAAGCTGAGGTAAAGTAAGCTTTTGTTACAATTCTGACTGAAAGAAACTTGAAAATGTAAGAAAAGAAACCATCTCTCTTGCCTAGTTCCCACTGGGCCCAGGGCAAGAGGGCTCTGGCCGTTCAGTACAAAGAGGACTGCTATGAAGGAACATCAAACTGAATCAGTAGACTGCAACAACCATCTCTGCTTTGCACGAAAACAGACTGTAAGCCTCCAAATTTCAGCCAAGCATTCAGGACAATCATCAGGGTGAATTTTTTTTTGATGTTTTTAACACCAGTGTTAGTCATTTCTATACAACAACAGACAATAATATTTAAGTGGCATGATTCGAAAAAAAATGTGTGGGTGCTGTAATCAAAAGTCTACCATTCATTTCTATTGCACATGTACATTTTATCACTTGCTTTTAATTTAATAGTCTACTGAGAAAGCAAGCCTTCTTTGGTTTTGTTAGTTTTACTTTTATTTTGTTGATTCTGTTTTTTAAGGAGACACTGAAAACGAAGACACTGTAGTCCTTCACACAGCATTTAAATGAACCAGTGTAATGTTTGAAGTTCACACATCACTGAGATAACGAGGTCATTTTGTTATTGCTGCTTTGGTTTAGGTGAATTAAAACATTTTGTTTCCTATGTATAGAGTGCATCTTCCTTTTGTCCCCAAACACACGTAGTAGAATCTTTAAGTTATGTCAAAAGGAAATCAAAACAAGAAAAAAAAAATCAATTAATGTAAAACCTTCATCACAGACTAAGACAAGTCTTCTTAACTGTGGTCTGCTCACAATAGCCATAATAAAATGGCTACTCAACTTGCATATAAGAATAATTTATAGATGCATATTAAGATGCCCAAATTTCACATCTGCATAACATGGAATAAAATTAATGACCTCCAAAACAAAACTTCTCTTCACACTAACATAATTTCTTCTAGCCCTTACCAGTAGTATGTAAGGATACAGCACAGAATGCAGAACAGGTATTACAGAGTATGGCTAGATTAGCCAACAGTGGAGCTCATTTACTTCATCACTTACAATGACTTCACAACTGTGCAGCAGTGGATGGAAGTGAGGTCTCCTACACTGGTATGTAACACAATCATACTAGCATCTGTCCTTCCCATAAGATGGACATAGTTTAGTTATGTTCTTCTCCAGCCCAATAACGGAATTTTCCTTCTCATGGGAAGAATCCTCTCTGGAATCATAAAGAAAGCACAGGGGGGTTGTGAATTTATGATTACAAGACAAAACAGAAACTGTGATGCGTGTTTCAAAAAATATTTATGCTAACTCCACAGGAGGTTTTCAAAGTGTCCTCTACCTTTTGCCAATATTAGGAGCAATTAAATCATAGTTTCCAGGGACAGTTTGTCAAATTTCACTTTTAGTCAGCAACACCTTTGAGTGTCTTCCTTCTGTAAGTGTGAACCTTAGAGTCAGTTAAATTAGGGTTTAGGAATTTTTTTTCCTGTTTTCTTAAAGCCTTAGCTTGTGGATTAAGAATTAGTTGGCCAATCTTAGCCCTAAGGGACTCTCAAAAGCTTAGTTATATATTTACAAAGCTACATGTTTATAAGGGAACTGCTGACATACTGGTAAATACACCAACACAAAGGTAACAGTGGGATATGATTGCATTTAAAGATACGCTTCTCTTCTAGCAGGGGAATTGCTTACTGCTGTAGACACTGCTTAATCTACTAATAATACTATGGTAACAGCTGTAGATACAGTCTATCTTTCTAAAAAGCAGATATAAACCAAGAACAGAGTTTCATCTTCTTGGATCAAGCAAAACAAAAGGACAGACAAACACAAATAAACAACTACAAGCAAAGACAGTCCTACCAAACAGTTTTTAGTCATACAAACTCTGGAAGAGGATCCTCATTGCCCCCATCATGACTCATGACTTTTCTCTCCTCATGACTCTTGCCCAGGTTGCAAGAGGCAACCTTTTTTCTTCTGAAAAAGTTGCCAACAAAACACGGGAGGAAT
>VZZY01017668.1:0-26938 GCA_013400335.1 Eurystomus gularis
AGAATTACCTGGCTCCACACAAATTTAACCCTGTCCTGGCCAGACACTTGATGTAATTAATACAGCAGCCCTAAGACTATAAGCATGATCACATTATTTTTCAAAATCAGAGAGAGAAAGTAGAAACTTTTGCTGAATCCTTGAGGAACTTTTAAGGACACAGAAGAGTTAATGTAGAGCTCATTAATAAAAGTGTATTTCTGTACATGCTAGCTGGGAGAAATCCAGTATTCTCCATATAATGACCTTCTACCTCCTTGATCTAAGTGGAAGCAGATCAGACTCAACAGAACACGATGTACCTGCCAAGGAAGGGCCTTCAGGCTGTTCTTCACTGAACCAGTGTTTCCAGAAAAGTAATTTGAAAGGATAATATAAACTACATTTCCAAAAATAACGTAAATTCAGTCTTCATAAACTATTAATCAAGTCTGCTTTAATGGCATCATTATATTTGGCATTATGCATGTGCTAATAGCATCTAATGCACAGATGCTTTTTTTTGACTGTTGAATGAATAATGATCTGGGATTCAGGTTTCCTTAATGGTTCCTTAATATCAACCACTTTGGCTAGAGCTGCGAATAAAAATACATGGCAATTCTTTTATACAAGCAGCATGGAAAATGTGCATATTTGTAATCAAGGTAGAATTTGACAATATAGACTTAATGACTTTTACTGAAGAGGGGATGATTATGAAGAGCACTGCTTCCAGCATATATATGGAGTGCTGTCACATTAAAAAGTGATGGGAGAATAAGCGAAGTATTGATAAGATACTAGGAATTTACACAGCAAAAATGAACTGCTTTTTTCCTGAAATAAATTACTTCTTAGAAACTCATCAAAAGAAGGCAAGAAAGCAAAGACAGAACCAGAATTTTATATGTTTTCTGCCATGAAGCACAGTATGTACAAAAGACAGGAAAAAACAAACAAACAAACAAACAAACAAAAGACCACAGAGTAGAGGACTGTACAACATATGTATAACTATCCTACTGATTCATGAAGTTAGCATGAGTAAGTCAGTTAACGCTGTTGCTACACAATTCCTATCTGTGAAATTTGTGTCTGTCATCAATATAATACATAACTTTTACAAACACTTGTTGGACTTTTTCTGCCATGGAGAAAAAGATGTAAAAAAAAGTCAACAAACAAACCAAAACCCATGAGTAAAAAAGAACACAGATCTGTTCTGTAGTGCCACCAGGAATCTGGCTTCAGCATGCACAGGCATATAAAATCGCTTAAATACAGCTAGGCAAGCATGAAAAAGCCACCTGTGAATGAGTCAAGACTTAGTTCAGCTTGTATATGCCCAAACCTAAAGCACAAGCCCCTGAGAATATATTACTATCAGAAGTAGCTAAGTTAAAGATAATACAAGTATGATTACTTGTAGTACAACCACAAGCTGTGTTGTTGTACATAGGCATTGGTATAATTTTAACAAATGTTCCTAGTAGTTACACTTGTTTATAGAATCATAGAATGGTTTGGGTTGAGAAAGGACCTTAAAGATCATCTAGTTCCAACCCACCTGCTATGGGCAGGGACACATTCCACTAGACCAGTTTGCTTAGTCCCATCCAACTTGGCATTGCACATTTCCAGAGATGGGGCATCCACAACTTCTCTGGGCAACATGTTCCAGTATCTCATCACTCTCACAGTGAAGAACTTCTTCCTTACATCTGATACAAATCTACCCTCTACCAGTTTAAAACTATTACCCCTCATCCTATCACTATACACTCTGATAAAGAGTCCCTTGACCTCTTTCCTGTAAGCCTCCTTTAAGTACTGGATGGCTTCTATAAGGTATGCCTGGAGTCCTTCTATTCTCTAGGCTGAACAACCCCAACTTTCTCAGTCTGTCTTCATAGCAGAGGTGTTCCAACCCTCTGATCATCTTTGTGGCCTCTGGACCCACTCCAACTGGTCCATGTCCTTCTTTGTTGAGAGAACCAGAGCTGAATACATTATTCCAGGTACTCATGAGAGTGGAGTAGAGGGAGAGAATCACCTCCTTCGACATGCTGGCCACACTTGTTGCACCCCAGGACATGATTGGCTTTCTGGGTTGCGAGCACACTTTGCCTGGTCATATTCAGTTTTTCATCCACCAACACCCCAAAGTCCTTCTTCACAGGGCTGCTCTCGATCCACTCATCACCCAGATGTGCTTGGGATTGCCTGAACCCAATTGCAGAATCTTGCCTTTGACCTTGTTGATCTTTATGAGGTTTGCACAGACCCACCTCTCAAGCATTTCCAAGGTTTTATGCAGATGTACAGATCATAATGAGATAAGGCAAGCCTGCATTTGTAAGCAGACTAATACATCAGAACTAGTCAAACTCACTCTTAGTAGTGCAACTCTGTGCTTTCAGATGGCCTACCATGCTGGTATATGTCAGTAACTCATTATGAGGAAGGAAATTTAGCCTCCTTTGGAGATGATTTTACAGAAGAGTTAACTCTGCATACTAACATACTCACTAGTGAGGGTGTCCACACTATGAAATGACAGTCGTTGAGACAGTGTGTGACAAGACCATTGAAGTTAATACATACATAGACTGAATTGTCTGTACAGGGGCTTGATATAAGATCTACGTTTGAGTATACAGATTGGCTTAGGTTTGTAATAAATACCAGTCCTTGGTTATGTAGCTGCTAGAGAGATAATCAGAATAAAAAGAATCATTAAAGACAAACCTTAGTTTTGTCACTTAAGTAGTTATGACAGTACATACAAGGAAAAGATCAAGTATGAAGTATGATCAGTGACAACTGTACTTTTGAAAAACAAAGCACGAATACAAAAAAAGTATCAAACTTAGATTGTGAAAGCAGAAATTAGATTTGGAAGCTTAAAGCTATAGTCTAAAAAGGAACTCAAAAGGTTAAGGAATGTTCTTATCATGGGGCTTGATTTCTCACCTACACACATATACAATTATTGAGGGGAATATCTCAAGTAAATGTGTTCTAATGTTAATTAATTTTGTCAGACTGAAAGATTGGGTTCTGTTAAATTTGCGGATCATTAGTCTCTTATCTTTTCATTATGGCCTCCTGAGAGGAACCGTCATAAAGTTAAATGAACACAGTAGGAAATTATTACAAGCCTCCTTTCCCTTTCACCCTACCTCCCTCACTGGAGGAGACAAGGTATCAGTGCATTCATTCCATGCAACAAATTATAAATATCTTACATAATTTAAAGTCTGTAAGGATCTGATTTATTTTGCCATTTTATAAGTGCCGTGATTAATGAGAAAGATGTAATGTAAGGGTTTTCCCCAATACCAAAGGTATCAAGCCCACGTTACAGCTTGGATGCCAGTGTTTAAACAGAAGATCAAAAAAAGGAAAATATTTGAAAGGAAAAAAGTTAACAATCTGTTGCACTTCAATAAATGAAAATTAACACCCCTCCACCCCAATTTCACAGCTAAAACAAGTGTTGTGCACAAAACCAAAATGTTCGTGCCCAGAAATACATGTTCTACTCCTTAGCCCTGAGCTTATTTTTATGTTTAACTGAAAGACCATTCAGTACTTCAGAGAAGTACACAAGTACAGCAGTAACAAAATAATCACAAAATTCATTTCTTGTAAATCATACAGCCAGAAAATAAACTCTAAGAAAGAGTGATCATTCACAGACTAAAATAAGCCCACAGCATTTCTTGTAAATGTTGCAATACACAACTTCTATTCACCCTAGGAAAAGAAGTAGCTTTTTAAAATGCAGAACTCTATTTTATTTGGAATCACATTTTGACCTACTAGGCTCTTCAGCTGTATTCGTCACAAATGTGTTTCAGAATTCTGTTTGCTTGCTTGTTTCCTTTTTTGTTTGCATATCTTGCCTGCTTTAAAATATATTACAAGTATCTAAAAATAGAGGGACAGAAAAGGAAGTTTCACACACAAGAGATTGAATGACCTGAATGTTTGTGCTTCTGCACTTTATCTCCTTCAAACAGTTGCCTCCTTGGCATGAGGTATAATTCACTGAAATAAAAGGACACAAAGTGCAGCTACTAGTAATAAGGAGAAGAAAGCAATTAAGCATCCATAAATGCAATTTGAAAGGTTCATGGTGTACAAAAAGAATTTATATTTAATACCAAACAAAACAGACATACTTGACTGTTAGCTAAAAGTTACGGTATTTTCTAGTCTTTATTTTTTTCTCTTCACCAGGTGGGTGGGATGGGAGAAAATTCAATTTCGCTCATTGTCCCTGAGATTTCAACATTGAGATAAGCGAAAGTCATGCACTTCCTGATAAGCTGGCCAGCCATTTTCATGTTCATTGGTTGAAGCTTGTGGCAAGATACTGCAATCAGAAGCCATTACTAAAAGCAAAACTCAGCAGTCATTTTAATCAGACGTCAGCAGAGTCAGCTTCAAGTGTGTTAAGTGGATACATTATTTCAGAAATCTGCCACTGTGATTTTAGTAGTGTTCTTGAAGGGAAACAACATGATACTATGTAAAATCAATAATGAGAAAATCAATTACTTCTTTGGATGGATGTCACACTTGATTGTATAAATACACTGGCCATTGCTTATTCAACTATAGCTGTGGTTAATAACTCACATGATGTGCAGATAAAGTGAGTACCTGCTGACCTTAAGCTATAAAGAGAATGTACAGTTTAAAAAAATAGAATATGATTCTGATCTCTTGTTGTTTTCATGCCTACAGAGCTTTACTAATGTAATTTATTGCTGAATGCCTCTATACAACTGAACACAGAAAGAGACCTCAGGCATATGTAAGTCTACAAAGAAACGTGCAATAGTGCCCTGCTTCACCAGGCAGCAATTCTTTCCAGTCTTGGGAGTTATTTAGTACATTTTCTGAATAGAAGATGAGAAGCAAAGATCTTCCAACTTCTTGAGACAAGTAACTGGCAAAATTCTCTATTTTGCCACAATTTAAGCCTGAATTCCGATTTACTTATGTAAGTAAGAGTTTAACTCTGAAGAATATTGCTGCAGCAGTTTTGGATTATATGGTGCCTGTGATCCGGCCTTATGCTATCAGCAGATACAGGTACTTATGTACACCACTGTTATTTTCCTCAAGTCTAGCCTTCTAGTTTAAACTACCTTCTGCAGTATTCTGCACAAAGCTGCAAGACAGGACCCTGAAATGACAGAGCAAAAGCCACACATTCAGACTTGGCATTAATGAACAAACTAAATCGGTTGAAACACAAACCAAATGAAAGGAGAAATATTTTGGCCACAGTGAGTTGGTTTAAGCCAGGAACTGGCTGAAAATCCTTTGCAAATCATAGATTTAGCACTACTAGAGATCTGTTATTTCTTGGTACCCCATTCCTTTAGTTTCACTTCTGCCCTTAATTCATTAGAACTTGTAAGCATGGCACAAAATTACCAAAATACTGAAAGGAAATGTCTCACTGTACTTGAGTCTTCACAAGCAGCAAAGACTATTGAATTCAGGAAAGGAGAACATCCTCAGAATTCAGAAAATCTCTGTAAATATGAATTTGGCTGGCTCCTGTTACAATCCATCTGCTGCTCCAGCTACAGAGACCTGAGGGGCAGGATAAGGTGTCATAGAATCATAGAATCATTCAGGTTGGAAAAGACCCCCAGGATCATCTAGTCCAACCTTTGCCCAACATCTCCCTAACCCCTAGACCATGTCTCAAAGCACCACATCTACCCATTTTTTAAACACCTCCAGGGATGATGACTCCACCCCCTCCTGGGCAGCCTGTTCCAATGGCTAATCACTCTTTCAGTGAAGAACTTCTTCCTGATATCCAATCTAAACCTCCCCTGCCACAACTTGAGCCCATTACCTCTTGTCCTGCCATTAGTTACTTGGGAGAAGAGACCAGCACCAGCCTCACTACAACCTCCTTTTAGGTAGTTGTAGAGAGCAATGTGGTCTCCTCTCAGCCTCCTCTTCTCCAAGCTAAACAATCCCAGATCCCTCAGGCGCTTGTCATATGACATATTCTCTAGACCCCTCACCAGCTTTGTTGCCTTTCTCTGCACCTGCTCCAGCACCTTGATGTCCTCCTTACAATGTGGCTCCCCAAACTGGACACAGCACTCCAGGTGCGGTCTCGCGAGTACTTAGTACAGGGGCACAATCACCTCCCTACTCCTGCTGGTCACACCATTTCTGATACAGGCCAGGATGCCATTGGCCACCTGGCACACTGCTGGCTCATGCTCAGCCGGCTCTTCACCAGCACCCTCATGTCCTTTTCCACCAGGCAGCTTTCCAGCCACACTTACCTAAGCCTGTAGTGTTGCTGGAGGTTATTATGATGGAAGTGCAGGACCCAGCACTTGGCTTTGTTAAACCTCATACAATTGGCCTCAGCCCATTGGTCCAGCCTGTCCAAATCCTTTGCAGAGCCTTCCTACTCTCAAGCAGATTGACACACCCATGATTTTGTGTCATCTGCAAATTTAGTGAAGGAGTAGTCAGTCCCCTCATCCAGGTCATCGATAAAGATATTAAACAACACTGGCCACAGAACTGATCCCTGGGGGACCCTGGTAGCTTCCTTCCTCTCATGAACTGGTAGCTGGTTTCTTTAGTTCATATTTGTTTCACCTTACTTAGGTGCAGGATTCAGCTAAAAGCAAGGATAAGTGTAAAGGGTCATAAATAATCTACTCCACATATCTATCCCTCTTCACTCCCCAAGGCTCTCACCGACTTAGGACAACTGGGCTCCTATTTTACAGACCTCTGGAAGATGATGAAAGACCCTAATAAATATCTCCTTATTCCTCTGGCACAAAGACTCATGGCATTTTTGTTTTGGAGTTGTCGAGCAAGAAAATGAATTGAAGAAAACATACTTGGTAGATTTCAAACAGACCTCTAGCTGTTCCCGGTTTTGTGAAGGATACACCTTGGTCCAGGAGCATTTGCAGTTGAAGGTATGGTCAAAACTTCGTACTCAAATCATTTCTCTGAAGGAATTAGTGAACTGGAAGGCACTTCTACATGCTCAAAATACATCTCTTTCATAAAGACTTAACAACACTTCATTGCTCTATATTTAGCTTTTAATTAATATAGAAATCTGAAACTGACAAAAAAAGATATTATATGATGACCATCCAAAAGACAGAAGCAATCCTAAAATAATTCTTTCTAAGTTCTTGTTATCTGTGTTCCTCTTCAGCATCTTTTATTATTTGTTTAAGAAACTTTAATAAGTTGCAATAAAAGCTACTCATAATTATTAAACTAAAAATTAAAATCTTGAGAGCAGTCATTACAGGCTAGCTTTAGGGAAACCTATGGTTGGCAGATTAAACTGTCACTTTACTTTCAGCCATGAACCATACTTCTCCTTGTCCTCTTTCTCTCAATCTCTTTCTCAGCCCCTCTCTCTCTCTTTCCTTCTACATATTGGACTTATTTATGTGTGTGTGCATTTAAACATGTACTTACAGGATCTATTCCATATTTGAGCTAATCAACAGCAAAATATTGACCTCCAGATATTAGCATCAATATCATAAAAGTTGAAGAAAACATCTCCAAAGAAATAAGACTTTCAAAAATTGCTTAATAAATCAATCAAGAAATATAATGAACACATAAAGAGTAAAGGAATGCAGAAACATGGCAAAGTAATGTACTACTGTGCACATGTAAGTACTTAAAATGTGGGTAGAGAATTAAATAAAAAAAACAAATTAAATAAAAAACCCCACAAATGTAAAAATTCAGAAAGGCTGTTCAATGACTAATCTTTAACAAGTAGTAGGATCTCTCTCTGAATGGAGGTTCATGGACAGAATGTAATTACTATTTCAGTGTTTTACTGTTTTAAAAAAAATATATTAGTAAAATATTTTTACTTTATTTGATAACAAACTTGGTATAAATTATGTAAACACATATCTTAAAACCAAAGAAAGTATAAAGAACATTTATTGGCTGATAGGCCAATCAAGTCCTCTCTGCCCCATTCATCTGACTTTTCTTCACTGATCATCAGATTACTGCTTAGCTTCACAAATGCTAAGATGACATTAACTACCTATAACAGCTATAGATACATCCTAAACTACTGGTGTGTTCCTATCCTACCTCAACTATATCATGTTTCTCTATTACAGACTTAGAATCACTGAATCATAGAATCATTTATGCTGGAAAAGATCTTTAAGATCATTGAGTCAAGTTGTTAACCCAGCACTGCCAAGTCCACCACTAAACCATTTGTCTAAGTGCCACATGTAAACATCTTTTAAATACCTCCAGGGATCGTGACTCCACCAATTCCCTTGGCAGCCTGTTCCAGTTCTTGATAACCTTTCAGTGAATAATGTTTTTCCTAATATCCAATTTAAACCTCCCCTCGTGCAATCTGAGGCCATTTTCTGTTGCCTATCATTTGTTATTTGGGAGAAAAGACCAGCCCCACCTTGCTACAACCTCCTTTCAGGTAGTTGTAGACAGGGATAAGGTCATCACTGAGCCTCCTTTTCTTCAGGCTAAAAAACCCAAAACAATTCCCTCAGCTGCTTCTCATAAGATTTGTACTCTAGATCCTTCATCAACTTTGTTGCCTTTCTTGGACACACTCCAGCCGCTCAATGTCCTTCCTGAAGTGAGGGGCCCAAAACTGAACCTGGTATTTGCAGTGATACCTTACCAGTGTCAAGTACCGGTGGACACTCACTTCCTAGTCCTGCAGGCCACACTGTTTCTGATACAAGCCATGATGTCATTAGCCTTCTTGGCCACCTGGGCACACTGCTGGCTCATATTCAGCTAGCTTTGACCAATATCCCCACATCCTTTTCTGCCAGGTAGTTTTCCAGTCACTCTTCCCCAGGCCTGTAGTGTTGCATGGGGTTGCTCTGACTCAAGCTAAGGATCCAGCACTTGGCCTTGTTGAACATCATACCATTGGTCTTGTCCCATGAATCCTATCCAGATCCCTCTGTACAGCCTTCCTACCCTCAAGAAGATCAACACTCCTTCCCAGCTTGGTGTCATCTGTAAACTTACTGAGGGTACACTTGATTCCCTCATCCAGATCATTGATAAAGATATTAAACAGAACTGACTCCAATACTGAGCCCTGGGGAACACTGCTTGTGACCGACTGCCAACAGGGTTTAATTCCATTCACCGCAACTCTTTGGGCTCAGCCATCCAGCTGTTTTTTTTACCCAGAGATGAGTATATCCATCCAAGCCATGAGCAGTCAGTTTCTCCAGGAGAATGCTGTGGGAAATGGTGTCAAAGGCTTTACTAACATCCAGGTAGACAACACCCACAGCCTTCCCTCATCTACTAAGTGGATCACTTTGTCACAGAAGGAGATCGGGTTAGTCAGGTAGAATCTGCCTTTCATAAACCTGTGCTGAATGGGCCTAATTGCCTGGCTGTCCTGTACGTTGCTGTGTGATGGCACTAAAGATGATCTGTTCCATAACCTTCCTCAGCAGAGGGGTCAGGCTGACAGGCTTATAGTTCCCCAGATCCTCCTTCCAGCCCTTCTTGTACATGGGCATCATGTTTGCCAGATTCCAGTCAACTGGAACCTTCCCAGTTAGCCAGGTTTGACTTGTGTGAGTCTAAATGGTGCAGCAGGTCACTAACCATTTCCCTTTGGATAATGGGGGCTTCTTTCTGCTCCCCATCCTCATCTTCTAGTTCAGATGGCTGAGTATCTGGTGAACAATTGGTCTTACCATTATAGAGTGAAGGCATTACATACCTCAGCCAGTCAAGCTGGAAGAGCTTCAGCACCCTCCCTGCATGGCCTTCCACACAAACTTCCTCACAAACTGCTGCACCATGCCCTGGCTGCACCATGCTGTGTTTGCCCACAGTGGTCACTCTGGCTCCCTAAGGGCTTCTTTCATACATGGTGAAGGGCTTGGCCACTGTTGCTCCTGGACCTACCCAGTTACTGTCAGATGCTGCTGAGTGAGCTGCGGGCTCCTGACAGCTCTCTGACTCCCCCTGAGTTTCCCTTGGTTCAGGGGAACCACACTGGAGCACTCCTCTGTGGATCGTGCTGACACCAGAGCTGCTCACCTCAGTAACTGAGTGTTTTTTTCAGTTACACTGCATTTAAAACTCCTGCCATTGCTTCTATATTATCTTATACTGTTACTATATATATATCTATGGAAGAACAGAGAGGTAGTGGAGTTTCTGTCTCTGGAGACATTCAAAACTCGCCTGGACACATTCCTGTGCAACCTGCTGTGGGTGAACCTGCTCTGGCAGGGGGGTTGGACTAGATGATCTCCAGAGGTCCCTTCTGATCCCTACCATTCTGTGATTCCCTGTGATCTTGTGATTCTGTGATTCTGCAAACTTAAGACAAAATGAGAAGCCTGTGTAAAGTCTCATTACCTTTTCCTTTCAAAAAGCCATTCAGCACGAGACCTGTGCAGCACAGCTCACCATTCACACCACCTGCAGCTCCAAGCTATAGCAAATGGAGCCGAGAGGGGTAGACTACAGGCTTGGACAAGTGGGATGTCCTGCTTAATACGGAGAACGATATTGCATCCCAGAGTGTGTTGGATTCCTTTCACCTGTTCTTGTGGAGCAGTACCATACCCCTCCAGCAACATGACTGGAATACCATGTGTCAGCTTTGTCACACATAGACGACAATTTAGCAATGCTTTAAAAATCAAATGCTCTCTGTAAGCTACTTGGCCACACCAGCATTGGCAGTAGTCCTATGTTACACATTCTTCTAACAGCTCTCCCAGGCTTAACAATGCCCAGTGGCTTTACATCCAATATTCAAAGAAGAAAAATATTTAGTCAACGTAGTGTTACATAAAGATGTGAATGCTCTAGAAGTCTCCTGATCTTTCCCAAGCTATTTATCACAGAGTTACATTCCTCTTTCTCCTTTGAAGATATATATATAAAAGAAAGTTCAGACAGGTAACAAATAAATTGTAAAAGATAGACTTCAGTATTTGGCCATACTGATCCAGACCAAAGGTACACCAAGCCCAACATCTTGTCTCCAAAGCTGGTCGGTAACAACTGCTTAGGGAAAGCACGTAGGAATATGACAATAAAGGGAAAATTCTCAATCAGATCCCCTTTCTAGAAACCTCAGATAGTTACAAGACTTTACCAGCAAAGCAGATGACCCAACAGTCTCCCAAAATGTCAAAGGAAGTTGGTTCAGCTAGAGCAGAAGCTGCTGTCATTTGGAACAGATGGAGTGCAAGGGCCTGACCATGTAGCTCTCTTGCTGTAGGAGGCAGACTCTGGGAGCAAGGGCAGTTAACCACTCTGCTCTGTACAAGCGACCAGAAGTTAGAGTTATCATTAGATTATACTAACAGGGCAGCACTAACCGAACTTTATCAGGAGCTGCTACACATCCCAAGAGTCAGTATTCCCTTCACAGTTAAACCTTTACAAAACTGCAAAGTTTACTGCTATTTATCAAGGACAGTTGTATTTGATGCAGATACCAAGTCACTGGCAGCAGGGGGCTGCAGTGTGGTCTCTGTGAGAAGTCAGGGCTCCCCCATACCAGACATGGCCAGTTCCAGCTGGCTTTAACGGATCCACCATAAGGCACAGCTGAGCCCTGTAGCCAAGATGGGGGCACCTCTGGGAAAGCATATTTAAGAAAAGGCAAAGAAGTCCTCACAGAGAGAGGAGGAGGGAACAAAAGGAGTGAGAGATTACAGTAAGGTCAGAAGAGGAGGAGGAGATACAGAACGAGCTGGAGCAAATGTTCACACTGCAGCACACACAGTCCATGCTGGAGCAGGATAACAAAGTGAGAAGGAAGCAGCAGCAACAAGACAGTGCTGTGGACTGACGTTAACCAGCCCCATCCTCCCAGTGCTGCTCCCTCCTCAGCTTTGTACACTTGATAAAGCATGGCAATTGATAGACACTTATCGTTGACGTACCTTTGGTAGCATACTATCAGAAAGCAAGATAAGAAAACCCACTGAAATAACAAATTATTTGAAAAATTAATTAAACTTGAAAAAAGCAACACCCTATCTGCAAGTCAACAGCTACAAACCAGCACTAAAATATAATGTTGGGAACCTGGTTGTACTAAAGCAACTCCTTGCACACATTGAAGGGTAATTGAACAGGGTCATATACACCTATTGTTCAAGTGATAAATGTTACAAGTGTACAGAGCAGAAGGTATTAAACTTCCTTAGAGGACAGAGTGCAGTATTAGACTAAGGTTGTCACATTATGATTACACATAAATTATAGTGGCAACAAGGGGAGGACTAAGTCTGCTGAGCTGAGATTAGCAACAAAAAAATCCTACTAAATGTGTGCATGTGATGAGGGTTTGATGACTTAATACATCTTCTAAAGTTCCTAAGTTATTCCCTACAAATAGCCAGATGATTTTTCAGGGGTAGGTTCAGAGAGATTATAAGACTAAGATCAATATAATTCACACCACTAATGCTTGCCTAACACAGGCTAGGCACATTTATAGTGAAAATGAAAGTTTCATTTGAGTCTCTGTGGAATCAACTGTATTATGAATCAAGTCTAAAGTTACATTAAGAGAAACAAGATGTTGCTGCTGCAGAGCCACACTTTTCTTAGCCTACTGTTCATCCCAGTGGTATTAAGAATTGGTTTAACTTATTTTTAAAAAGCCATGAGAACTATGTAAAGCAATGCCTAGCTCATGAAAACACTGACATGTGTCATTTAAAAATATAATACATTCAAAAAAAGACTACTACATGTACTTTCAAATTAAAAGCCCTGTCCACATTTCTTTTGGAAGGTGACAACTCACATCACAAGGATCATAAATCATCATACTATTATCAATGCAATGGGCACTTTCAGCTGACTGACAGGTTGTTCTACCCAGGGACAATGATGAAGAGCTATACAACAGTATTAGTCAGGAGGCAAAAATAGATCTTGATCTAAGGAGACAAGACATGAAAATTTGCTGCACAGTGAGACTGTATTGTACCTGAAGGAAGCTTTTGAATCTAGCTTCTGTTCTGGATAATTTTTATAATTAAAAAGAGGAAAATATCTGTGCCAGAAAACACAAGCAAGGCTCTTGGAAGCGGAACAGCTCATCTAACTGAGATCAGCGGGTGAGTCACGCCATTTGCTATTTACCTGATTTTGATTTTTACATACTCATTTGTTTGCAAAGGATTAACTTGGAAAAGGGACCAAGGAGCAACAAGGTCTGGAATAGCAGCACAAGATTTGTCAGGAAGATATGTCTTTATGGCTCAGCAGATCTTAATATCTTAAATAATTCATTTAAAACTATATCGTTCTAATAAGAAAATTACTGACTAACCTAAAATACATCTGACCAGCTTTCAATATGTGCACACTAACTACATGTCTGTAGGAAAAAAAAAAAAAGGATGTTTGTTTTAACATTTTAACAAACACTTCACTCATCATATATTGAATTATTACATTAGAAACTTTGGATAAGATTATTCACTGCTATAAACCAGTAAAGCTTATTGTTCTTTTTTTCATAATTACAATTTTCTATAATTCTAGACAGAATAATTACTATTCATGCAGTTGTTTCCTCTTGATAAATATTTTATTATTATTATTCATCTCATTTAACTTTTTCTTCTTACTAATTCTGCTCGTCAAAAGGATCATAATTACTGAAACTATATCCCGTCTCCCAGAAATTACTAACAATAAAACAACTGACATATTACCATATTTTCTGTTTAAAGTGAAAAAAGTTGAATAAAAGAGGAAGTTATTACAGAACAAATTTCAGCCTAGATACAATCCCTGCAAAATCAAGCAAATTTTAAAACACAAAACAACCCTTTGAAATTCTGGAGGAAAGCCATCAGTATTTTAAGTAGGGTTAGTGTTCAAATATTCTAAGATATTATCCCATCATATATTACTAAGCATGGTATAAATACTTTCAAAATAATAATAAAGGAATTTCTTAATCTAAGAGAAGTTGAAAACTGGGTAAAATCCCCTTTCTAGTATAAAAGAAATACTGTTTAAAAAACAGACTTTTAAAAAATTTTCTGGTTTTGTATTTTCTAGAGACTATGTATCCTTCAGCTCACGATATCCTTTAAAATAGATTTCAAGATGGATCTTTTTACCATTCTTTTCCCTCTCACAAACAGCATTATTACCACCATTCGCTTAAATGACAGTTTTTATGAATTCTGCCTACTTAAATACACAAATCCAAGTTTGTCCTTATGCTTTTGCCTCCTACCTCTCCTTTTCCCTTCAGATTATTAAGAGAGGCAATCTTTTTTCATCATCTCTGGCTGGAATGAAAATGTAGAGGTTTAGATTTCAAAAGGCCTCCTACTGTAGATTTTTTGAGATTCAGCCACTAGTGTTTTCCTGTTATTCAGTGTGAAACAGTGGTAGGCATTAATGGGTTGTTTTACATTGTGATTTAAGAGGAAGGTTTCATAAAAGAAAATAGACAATAATGCAAGGGTATATACAGCCTTGACATGAAGAAAAAGCAAAGCAAATAAAACGAGCTCTGGACAAACAGAAGTGAGAAGCTCACATATGTCTTTTTTTCCTTGAAGACAATTGTGACAAACAGCAACCAAAGCTTAATAAAATTTCAGTGACTATGCTTATTAGAGAACAAGGATTTTTATTCACACTTCAGGCAGTGCCCATTCTCAGCTCCTTTTACAAATTCTGCATATACATTTTATTTTTGAAAAATGTAATTTCATCCTGCAGTGGCAAGTTTCTTTTTTGTTGTTGGTTTTTTTTGCATGACAATAATCTCTTGTAAATCTGAAATATGAGAAAAAAAACACCTATGACCTGTAGAACAAATCTTCTGTGGCAGAATACACAAGGCTGAGCTCCATATGTAAAACAGTGAGACTCATACATACAAACCTGTATTTCCAAATTCTTAGATAAATAACCCAATAAATGACTATATGAGTCAAATAGAGCAATATTTCTACAGAAAAGTGATCTATCACATATGCTTTGGTCACACTGAACCTCCACATAGCCTGTTCCCATCACCAATATCTTAACACTCTCCACCCAACCCAGCCTGCCTTGCCCCCTCTATAATTGTACATTATCAATGATATTTGTGTTAGCCTTCAGATTATGTATGTATTCACCATGCATGAGTAACAGGAATCATGAATTTAATATTATTTGGTAGCATTTACTGTGAGTTCAACATATTTCTCTATTCTCTATAGCTCAGCTGGAACCATGTATGCAAGGATCCGAGTCAATAAGAAAACAGCAAAACAACTGTTAAGATTTGCACTAATTTGATGTCTAGCTTGATTTCCATTTTTGTTACAAACTGAACATTTCCTGTAAAGTACACACACGAACTTTCAGAAGAAAGCTTGAGTGACTGATTTCTTCTCCATATCCTTATCATACTGGGTTTTCATATGTCACTCTTTGGTTTTAGTTTAATTTTTTTTTCAGGTGGACTTCATAGGTGATACAGGCTTCCATTAAAAATAGAAAGGAAAAGGGGGAAAAAATATATTGGAGATTTCAGATGCATTTTTACAGGTGGTACTAAAAGTGAAATATGGTAACCTTGATTGTCTTGTCTTTTCTGAATGTCCTGTACTAAGGAGTGTCTACATCCATATCTCAACCAACAACCACCACCAATAAATAATCAAAACTTGTTAGAATCATAGAATATCTCAAGTTGGAAGGGACCTATAAGGATTATTGAGTCCTGCTCCTAGTAGGACTACCTAATACTAGATCATATGACTGAAAGCATCATCCATATACTCCTTGAATTCTAATAGGCTTGGTGCCGTGACCACTTCCCTGCAGAACCTGTTCCAGTGACCAATCTTCCTCTCAGTGAGGAACCTTTCCTAATGTCTAGTCTGAACTTCCACTGATGCAACTTCATTCCGTTTCCTCATGTCCTACTGCTCATCACCAGAAGGAGAAGATTAGCACCTCCTCCTCCAGTTTCCCACTTGAGGAAGTTGTAGGCTATGGTGAGGTCACCCCTCAACCTTCTCTTCTCTAAACTGAACAAGCCAAGTGACCTCAAGCTAATCCTTGTAAGTCTTGTCCTCAAGTCTTTTCACCATCTTGGTTGCCCTCATCTGGACACACTCTAATAGTTTGATCTTCTTACACTGAGGCACCCAAAACTGAATACAGTATTCAAGGTGGGGCTGCTCTAGTGCAGTGTACAGTGGACAATAACTTTCCCAGACTGGCAAGCTATGCCGTGCTTAATGGTCCCCAGGACACTGCTGGCCCTTTTGGCTGCCAGGGCACACTGTTGATTCATATTCAGATTCCTACCACCCAAACCCCCAGACTTCAGTCCTGAACAACCTAGCCCTAAAGCTCTAGGTTTGAAATTAATCTGAGGCAGTGGCTTATCTCTTCCTCCCATGCTCAGACAGCAGACATCCCACTCATTTGAAAGCCAGTGGTTTGTATGGATATAATCCCAGAAAAATTTGGCATCTCACCAATTCTTCCTGACTTCTACCACCCATGAGAGAACCAAAGCTGCCAGCTGCAGCCTGGTGGTTCCTCTGTTCTGGGACAGAGTGCCAGAGACATGAGGGCTCTGTGCAGCCCTTTTACCTCGTACATGTAGGAGAGTTCCTCATATGCAGCAGCTTTAGTGTGGGCTCAGAAAAAAGGCCTTGGGGACTTAGAAGACAGAATTCTATAGATTTGCTGGCCCACATATATAAGAGTCTTCATGATGCATTAACACAGGAAGAGAGTCTGTTTTGTCACAAAACTTACTTATAGTACCAGATTTTGTGCTAAAGGTTATTTTCATGTACCCTGAAGAGATTTATTTCAAGCCTGCCATGTACTGGTACTATTTAATTGTACAGCTGAAACAGGAGCTATCAAAAGACAAATGAAACCTAAAAATTGGTTATAAAACAAATATACAGCAAGAGAAATCAGTGGTTTAAGAGAAAGAAAAAAAAAGTTAAATTGATTTCAGGGATGTTTAAGATTTTACTTTAATGGTTTTTAGGCCTTTAGTAGATAATTATTATTATGGCAGGTTTTCCATTTAATTGACATGCATGAGAAAGGCTCAGCACATACCAACCTAATTTCTAACTAAATTTTGGATTTGGAACAAATCCTCTTGATACATGAGAGATGATGGATAAATCTCTTCTCAGCAATAACGTAAATAGAAGTGTTTATACAATATATAATGCTATTTTGGACATAGGCAAAATATAATACACGGCAAAATTGAAGATTTCATAATGAAAAACATTCATCCAAAGTGGCTGTTCGCTTTGCGAAGCACTAGCTTTTCAATTTTGATTTCTAAAACATAATCTGTTTTGCCTATTATATTTAATATAATTTTTCCAGCTTGTGGACCCAGGAAAGAATTCAGATGCTCATTATTGCTTAAGAATTTTTATGATTAATTATACCTATATAGTAATGCAACTCCACAGACCCATTTTAAAAATTATGTAGGCATTTGTAAAAGAAGAAAAAAGTACCTGAAGAGACATTCAGACCAGGCAGGTGTGAATTTTTGCACTAGCGACTCTAATAATAATAAATAAAATAAATAAAATTTTCGCTCACATTTTTAATCCCCTGGAAAATTGCTAAATGGTGCAAGATATTGCCTTACCTACGACATTTCCCTGACATTTCTCTTTTCAACTTTGAGCATCAGAACTTTTAGTTAAAACAAAAAAGTAGACAAGGAGCCAAGGAAGGAAGGAAAAAAAAAAGGCAGAAATGCACATACAGATGAGACTATTAAGGAATAAACTTTCACTGTTCTCCCAGAAGGGCTGTTTCTTTGATGTCAGAGAACCTTCTGTGATGGAGGTCTTCTCTGAAATACTTAAGGTGATGTGGATTTATACAGCTTTGTAACAAGATCTTGGAAAATGAGAGACAAAAGCTGATGTTAGAGGTAATTTGGTAGGTGACTAACTGCATTGTGCAACCAGACACTTGTACTAAAAAGAAATGAGCCATAAGAGACAAAAGGGCCAAACTGCTTCTTTTGGCAACATTATCAGCTACCTCTGGCCTCTGATAGTGGAAGGTAAAATTTATTTGCTCTGGACTGTTCAGTAAAGGAAATATGATTCTGAATGTCAGTACTGACTGCCATGATACTACATGTAAGAAATAGTTATTAGACTGTTTTAACAACTAAACTTACTATTTTCCCAATTAGACTATTCTCTAGCAAAAAGGACTTGGAGAATTATCTTCAAATTTAAGCAAAGCACATGGTTCACTGTGCATTTCACAAGATTAATCAGATGCATAAAATTAAGCATGGCCTTTGTTGAACCAAAGACTTACTGAAGGTCAATTAGATATGTGTAAAGACAAGCATATTTTCAGGACCATTCATTAAAACCTCACTGATTAAAAGATATTAACTGACAAAGATCAAGAAAAAAAATGTGGTATAGAAGAACACAAAAGTACCACACTAGACAAGCATTGGGGAGGTTGGGGGAAGTATTCATAAAAGAAGGCTTCTGCATTCTGCATCAACTACGTATAAGAAAAACTAAAAATCTCCAAATAATATTTTATGATGTTTAATCTTAAATGCAAGGTCATCATAGTTACCTGCACCTAATATCTGAGGGTGTTCTAACTGGAAATATAAATAATAAAAGTGCTATTAGATTATTTTTTTATATATAGGGCCTTTCATTTGCCGACATCAAATACTTTCAGACCTTTATTTAATTTCATAGTAAAGCAAGGAGTAAGGCTACCATAAATGAGGAAGACTGATATTTGATGAATATGTAAATTAAATGTATGAAGTAATACATTTTGCATAGTCCAAATTTGAATAGAGATACATAATTTAAAGGGGATATTCCCTAGTAATGTTTTAATTTTATGAATAATCCTTTTTTTTTCAGAAAAAGGCATCCGTATATATGACATCCATAAAATGTGTTATTAATAATTATTTTAATATCTTTGTCAGTTTTTTGTTGGCTTTTAATAGCATACTACATTATATTGTTGCTATATATACTTTTAATTTTCTCACAAGCTATTTGTATATATTATCTGGCATTATTTTAAAAAATCTTAATACAATAAATGCATCTTTTAACATTTTAAAAATAATGACTATTCAAAAGAAACATTTTCAGGTATTTTGAAATAATATATATACTGAATACTTAGAAGGGTATCAAAAGCAAAGTGCTGCAGAGTACTTACAGGCAGATCACAGTTCCACAGGTAAATACAGCAACTAAATGTTGGTGATTAGTAAAATTTCTGATTATGGTGAATACGTATTTATTGTGCTTGGATACTTAAAAGATTATCAGAGCTCTCAGACAATCTATTTACTTTTGTTTTCCTGTTTGGAATACATGTTTGAGTAATTGAGTTTTCATTCCTCTTTAGGCTCTACAACTGATTAAAATTGTGTGGAGTGCAGATATCCCACTTTCCGCGAAGTTGCCAGATATTAGGAAAGCAACTCAAAAGCTTATTTTCAATCCATTTTAAAAATCAGATTCTTGCACTATGCTTTGCCAAATCTAAAAGAGAAATATTTCATCCTTTCTCATGCCTGGGCTACATTATAAATGTTGTACTAGTAAAAAAGTAGAGGGAAAAAGATAACTGACTTAAATTTTTATATGGTTTTAAATGGGAAGAGATGCTTTGTCTTGCCGAGGATTTTATAGTTCTTACTTCTCTACATAAAGATGAATTTGATGGAGGCAACTCATACAATCTCCTTGGAAGGAGAGAAATAATGCTATACAACCTTGTTGAACTTCAAGCAACTACATCAGCTTTCAACCCAAAGATACCCAGTATTACCAGAGACATTCCACTCTGCCTAGTTCTTTTTTATTTACTGTAAAAATGAATATATAGAAATGGGAGTGGGTTCAGAGAATAAGCAATTTAAGGAGCTCAATAAATTCATTTTTTAAAAGAAATTGAACAATGATAGAACTCCAAATGTAGGCAGAAAAATAACACTTCAAACTATAGTAGGGAAACACATTACAACGACTAGAATTAGAAGGAGGAAGCCTTCTTAAAATAAACCAAAGGGATTTAAAAAAAAATGAAGGTAAATTAATTGTTGATACTGCTTCTTGAGGAACATTGTAACTTACCTATCACTGAATCTTTAAATCAGGACCAGAAAACTTTCTTTAAAGTATGAGGAAGAAAACCTTTACCTCTTGAAATCACTTGGAAATGTAGCCATTGACATAAAAGGTCAATATTTATTCCTGTATGTGCTAACCCGTATCTCAAAAAAAAAGGTGCAAGCACAGAGATAAGGTGAACCAGGCTAAGACAAGGAGAAAGGCCTGTGAAGGACAACAAATGACAGTACAGGTGCAAGAATCCATGCCAGCCTGAGCAATGCTATTTTGGAGGAAAATGCTATACCCCTCTACATCTTTACTCTCTTGCCTCCCTGTCCTTGCCTCCCTGATGGTTGAATAATTTCATGCCTCCTAAAGACTTGCTGTGACTAGTCCATTAGAAGGCTGATTAAAGAGGTCTGCTAACCAATTTAATTGCATTTATCTTATGTTAAAGAGGATTGTCTTCCTCAGGTATCAGTACTGGGACCAGTCCTGTTTAACATCTTTGTCAGCAACATGAACAGTGGGATTGAGTGCACCCTCAGCAAGTTTGCGGACAACACCAAGCTGTGTGGTGTGGTTGACATGCTGGAGGGAAGGGATGCCATCCAGAGGGACCTTGACAGGCTTGAGAGGTGGACTCATGCCAACCTCATGAAGTACAACAAGGCCAAATGCAAGGCCAATCCCAAGCACGGATACAGAATCGGCAATGAGTGGATTGAGAGCAGCCCTGAGGAGAAAGACATGGGGTTGCTGGTTGATGAAGAGCTCAACATGAGACAGCAATGTGTCAGTGCAGCCTGGAAAGCCAACCATATCCTGGGTCAAGGGAGATGATTCTGGTCCTCTACTCCAATCTTGTGAAACCCCACCTGAAGTACTGAGCCCAGCTCTGGAGCCCCCAGCACAGGAAGGCCATGGGTGTGTTGGAGAGCATGCAGAGGAGGGTTACAAAGATGATTAAAGGGCTGGAACACCTCTTCTGTGAAGACAGGCTGAGAGAGTTGGGCTTGTTCAGCCAGTAGAAGAGAAGGCTCCAGGGACACATTACTGCAGCCTTCCAGTATTTGAAGGGGGCCTACAAGAAGGCTGGGGAGGAACTTTTTACAAAGGCCAGTATTGATAGGATGAGAGGTAATGGGTTGAAACTGGAAGAGGGTAGATTTAGACTGGAAATTAGAAGGGTATTCTTTACCCTGAGGGTGGTGAGACACAGGAACAGGTTGCCCAGGGAGGTTGTGGATTTTCCATCCCTGGAAGTGTTCAAGGCCAGGTTGGATGCGACCTTGAGCGACCTGGTCTAGTGGGAGGTGTCCCTGCCATGGGAAGGGGCTTGGAGCTAGGTGATCTTTGAGGTCCCTTCCAACCCAAACCGTTCTATGATTCTATGATTCTATTATTTATTCTGAGCCTGTAGTTTAAACTGCAAATATACTGACCAGAACATTGCTCTCCCTGCACTCACTTTAGATTATAAGCAGCATCTCACTAATCGACAAAATTCTCCAGCCCAGATAAAGAACATGACAAGGAATGAGGAACCTGTCCCTGGGAGTTGACATGACTACCTCGTAGGGTGGTCAGGAATCTCCAACACCAGATTATTTTCCCTGTCAATAATGCATCAAGTGTATTTCTTTTGTCAGTCAAATATTGATCTAGTCATATCTGATTTTAAAGATCTGCTCCTTCACAGAATCTGTGTTGAAAATTCTTTCTTTTCTGCCATCAACAAAAATAGATGGCTGAACTCCTAGTAAATCCATTATTTGTAGTCCTTTTATTGCAGTGGGTCATTATTTGTACATTTTCTTATTGATAACCTGAAGAGCTCAGATTAAATTCTGACTAAATCAAATCAATGAGATTCATAGAAACAATGGGAAAAGCAAGTTGAGCACTAAATATCATTCTGGTAATTTTTCATATATGTTCAGTGACAGCCTTGTAGATATTACAATTAAATTTTTCATTCTCCAGTGAAAGTATCAATAAAGTCTCAAGGGTATCCCTCATTTTATGGCCCTCAGTACATGCACACCCAATCACACACTCATATGCAATTGTTAGAATACATTAGAAAGTTGAATTTGTATGAAAATACTTAGATGGAAAGAAGCTAGTAAACTCACACAGAGTCTAAATGTAAGAAAATTGTATATTTATATAATTGTATGTTTATATATACTATAACATCAAAATATTCATAAATATATTTATATTCTATAACTCATCTTTGGTCATAATCTTTTTATGTTCATTATGTGTACAGATGTTAAGAAGATGTTACTCTTCATACACCTTGACACTATTTAAATATGGATTTGCAAGGTGACTTGCCAGCTCCTTCAGCACCCATGGGTGTATCCTATCAGGACCCATGGACTTATGGGTGTCCAGTTTACTTAATTGCTCTTTAACTTGATCCTCCTCAACCAAGAGGAAGTCTTCCTTTGCCCAGGCTTTCTCTGTTTCCTCTAAAGTCTGGGACTCCTGAGGGCCGACCTGAGCAGTGAAGACTGAAGCAAAGAAGGCATTCAGTAACTTCGCCTTCTCAAAGTCACTCTGCCTTCTCTCTCCTCGTCAGAACTCTCTGTTTCAGCATCTCCTAATTGTTCTGAATTGAATAAATGTAGCCATTGTTTTTGTGGAAAGGCTAGAACCTCTTGTAACACTTGCATACTTAAGAATAAGCCAAATCTGAAGTCCTTATTGAGTTTAAGTACTCCTTGAAAAAAGTAACAATAATGATTCAGATAAGAAAATATTTTCACTGAAGAAAAAACCGTAGAATTTAGAATTCCATTGAAATGCCATTTATTCTATTTTCAATTGCTTGGACAAACCCCATTTTTATGATGGAGAAGAATCAAGCTAAAAACATCCAATGAGCCCTACATAACTCTTAATCCAGTTCCTATGAGAATTTCACTTGAAAATCAAAATTTCATAAATATATGTGGAAAAAAAATTGAAACCAGGACATGTAAGAAGTTTACAAAAACAGGCTTCTCTCAGGGAATATAATCCCTCTTCCTAGCACCAACTTCCTTTCTTCCTTTTGTAAAGAATGACAAAATATCAGTTTCCACAGCATAAGTTTTCTGCTTAAATATATAAAATTACAGGCTTATAGCTGAAACTTTTAATAAACTTAAATACAAAGAGATGCAAGATTCCCACAGCATTATTATATTGAATGTACTTTATGCTAGTCTATGTCTGTCAGTGGCAACAGTTTTCATCTAGTGAAGTCTTGTTATCTTCATCATGACCAGAGTCGCACTGTATCAAAAAATAAGTTAATGCTAGAAAAATTAACTAGAACCCTTAAACATATCATAATTCCAAAATCTGTGGAACTTAAAATAAGACATAAATGACAATCTTTATTATATAATAAAAATTACTCAATACACCAAAGTGCTGGACTGCTATAAGAAGACCTCAGAGATACTGTGAAAATTTATGAAACTTTTCCACACTTCAAATTCTGTTTCTTGTTTTGGTTTTGGTTGGGTTTTATTTTCAGAGGAGTATTTGAATCTCTACATACAACCTTCATCACACTAATAATATTAAATTCTCTGCTATCCATTACAGCTCAATACTACAGCCAAATATGCCTTTTGGATACTCATCTGCAGGGCCTGTTGACAGCTACTTGAAATCTCAACAATTAGAGAGGTTATAGTGAAATGATGCTCTAGCCTCAAGCTGCTTCTTATATAAATAAGAGAAGAAACACTGAGCAAATCAAGTTGCACCTTCTTGCATAAATTCCAGGTAGGTAATCTGATTCATAAAATATTCTTCACTACTTACTGAGAGAACATATTAAAACTTCACATTGATTAATGTAAAATTCTCCAGCCATTTTCTGTTTAATAAAAAATTTTGACTTATCAAACCTAAGAGAACCTCTGAAGTTATTTGCATGTGTCATTCGATTAATGTTCAAAATGGAAAAAAAAATCAGAGCTAGCCAATGCTGTTTAATAACCACCCATGAAAGAAAGGATCAGAATATTGGGAATTCCCTAGGTTTATGCAGAAACTTTCTGAGACTTCATAAGGTCAGCTGAATAGGCTGACAATCACTACCTACATATCTCCTCTCAGTAAAGTGTCCTAATCAAATTAAATAAAAACCAGACCATTTCACACTCCCTAGTATTGTTTGTATATGCATTTGCCTAAGAAAAAAAAATTAAAAACATAGAGGTATGTTCTGAAAAACAGAGATATAATGGTCATGGTTGGGCGAAACAAAAGAACAGACCCAATGGTTAGAAACAAGCATATAAATTCAAATTTCAAAAAAGTTGTGCATAGTTTCAGAAATTGAAGTAATTCACCATGGAACAATCTGCGAAAGGAAGTGATTTCTCCATCATTAGAAATCCTGAACTTGAGATCTCACACACTCTTAAAACATATGCTATACTTCCAACACACTCCTTCAACTTAGAGAGAATACCAGACAAAATTGTCTGTCTGGTGTGGCATAGGCTACAATGGCTATAACAGCTTCTTCTGGCCTTGAAATCTATTGCTTATGAATTACAGTATCTCGAATGAAAGCAAATTTTGTGTGACCTCCTTGAAATACTAGCTCTTGAAATAGCCATATTCACTCCCCAGAGGTATATATATCAAAAAGAGCTGAACTGGATGTAGTAACATCATGTTCTCAGAGCCAGGCTTTGTCTGTTGGGCACAATCCTCCAGCAGTCAATTGCACAAAGAGATTATGAAAGTCCACTGGTGTTGAGGGCAGAAAAAAATGATCCCTTCAGTATCTCCAGTTCTCTTCTGGGCTTCTCCTTTGTCCTCAGTGTGCACTAAAAGGACCAATACGCTCTCCCACAAACTCAGTCACTGGGTCTGGAGATCTAAGTAAAACCTAAAAAGTACACAAGACACAGTATGGTTTATTTCCCCAGAAATAGCAACATGAAATTCACTGAATAGACCCCTCAACAAAATACCCTCTAGGGGAATCGGCATCTGTGAAAAGTGATACATAGAACAACAAAATAAATGCTGCTTGAAAATAACAGAAATCTAATCAGTCAAAGCTTCACTGATAAAAGTGAAGCAAAAATGGAACAGTAAGTCATTGATAACCTTTGATATAATTGGATTAATTTGCATGGAAGTCATAGCAATTACACCTGCTCATACCAAATCTCATTTTCTTCAAATGTTTTTCATAGCTGACATGTTATTAATTATTCACTTTCCAGTAGTGCATCTAGAAGCCCCAGTGTTCATTAGTGTGCCAGATACTACACAAACTCGGGAAAGAATGATTAGGTCTAGTATTCAGAGTGTTTCCATTAGTTATTAACCTATAGTATAAAATACTGTTTCCCAAAAAGTATACGTCTTCAATTTCATTAATAGAATATCACCTCTATGCACAAATATTATGATTGCAATGTCATCAGGATTATCTACAACCAATCAATTATTTTTTTAGCATTCACTTTCCAATGCATATCAGAAATCCCAAGATTCACAAAAAGTGAAAATAAATTAATTGAAAACATCACAGGAAATTTCTGGTCTACTTTCAGAGTCATTGCTCATCCTACTCTTAGTAATACCACAAATCTGACTTCATAAGCACACAATAAGCGTGAAATAAATTGTTGCCCATAATGAACTACCTTCACACTGTTCTAGTATTTACTTTCAACATAAATTTACCAAAATTAAATTCTAATAATGCAATGCTATACACTTGATGTTCTCATGCAGAAATAAAGATAAATCTTTTTTCGGTTAAGGTAGAAAAATATATATCCTCAGTCACTATCCTATTTGTAACGTTTGTGTCTCTTTATTGGTGCAAGTGTAATAACTATTAAGGTGGTTCCCATGTCTTCGCATGTTGATTGGTATTCCTTATAGGAATAGGAAAAGCCTTTATACATTGGTATATAGCCAAGCTTCATGCAATACTTAAAATTGTTATTTCTATTTTCCTTGGCCTTTTTTTTTTCTTTTACCTTTAGGACTTCATTCCTAATCACGGCAGTAAATCAGAAATTTACTAGAAAGCTCTTCAGACTTTGACAGATTGGATTAATCATCCTGAAGAAATGTTCCAAGAATGCTTTTTGGTTTCACTATCTTTCTTCTAATCTTTAAGCATTGACTGATATCAGAAAAGGAAAAAAAAATGTTTGTAACAATAAATTTGAGCACACAACCCTCTTTCCACTTAAAAATGCCTACTACCCAGATTCATAGATTAAGCATATGCATATATACATTGAAATTCTTCTTCTACGATATTTACAATAACAATTCAGTTCAATCTGTTTCTTGTAGAAAGTGCATATAAAGGAGAATTTAGCACACTCAGAACTGAAGTGGTAATTGGAAAATAGCAATTTCTTGCAGTATTTTCCCAAATGTATTAAATAATAATTGTTATTCTTCCTATATTGGCAATACATCTGTTCTTCATACAAGTCTGTTCTGTTGTTAGTAGAGGAACTTTTTAGAAACATATTTACAATTTTAAGCACTGGTTTTCTGCAAAATTATTTTTTAGTTTTGAGGTGGGTTTATTTTTCTTTAATCAAATTAGTTATTAATAATGACATGAAATTTTAAAAGCCTTATTATTGTAACCAAAAGGAAAACAATTATGATTTTCAAAGCTAAATGGAACAAAATTTATAATTGAGATCTAAAAGTGGCCAGAAAAAAAAAAAAGTAAAAAT
>VZZY01017670.1:0-10086 GCA_013400335.1 Eurystomus gularis
CCTTTCAGGTTTATGCTGTTCCCAATAGGAATGCATATTCAAGGACACATTGGAGACATCTTCTTTTCTTCCAACAAAAGATGAAATGCTGTAAAACACCTCACTGCCAACATCTCCATTTGCTACCTCTGCCTGTAGAGAAAGCAAGACTCAACAGTGAATGAAATAGAAGGAAAATGACTATGCACAGCCACCAAATAAAAGCCCTTTTTTTTGGTTACCAATGCAAATGACTGTTTTTAGATTCTCAAGGCTAGCTTAATGCGTGTCATTTATTAACTGAAGCATTACACTTCTGTAATACATTTTTTTATTTTTATTTATACTATTTGCATACATCTGTCTAACACATGTATAGATCTAATTCCCTAGGATATTTGTATCTGGTAGAGCAAGAAAAAAGACTAGATGTAGCAATACCAGATGTAGCAGTACAAGATGCAGTAACAGAATTACAAAAATATATAGCTGCAAAACTAGTACGAGATGTAATATTTTTAAGACCTGTTTAGTCATTCTACTTTCTTCCTTGTGTCTGTAGTACTGTTTTATTTTTCTGACATGCCATAGTGCATAAACGCTGCCAAATTACTATTTTCTCTACAGTATTAAATAGTTTTTCTTCTTGATGATAAACAAATTAAGGTTTGAAGACATACTTGCATTTGTTAAATTCATACTTGCATTTGTTAAATTTACACAGAAAAAGAAAGGAGAGAAAAACGTTCTTGGGCAATTCTGTGTTTGCATAAAGAATCTCAGATGGTTGTGACTCATTTTCTTTCCGGCTTTCATTCTCATTGGCAATTGCTGGGTTTTTCATGATATTACTGACATTTTTCTTAAGAGAGTTCTCCTTCCTTGAAGGTTCACCTTCCAGAACAACTTTTCATCTGAGGCTGTAGGAGAGCGAACTGGAGTATATGTCTACAGCTCGATGATACACACACACATTACAGCTCTGTCTTCAACAGAAACCAGTCTGAATGACAGACAAATGTATTAGGAACTCAGCCAAATCTTTTACCAGAAAAATAAAAACATGCAACTTTGAACTAGAGTCCCTCATTTGCCTGAACAAATTGTGTTTGATTCATTAACTGGAGTTAAACAATAGCAGTTCTGGTAAGATTTCACTGTCAGACTGCCACTTTGGCCTTTTGCTGTGTACCAGCAAGGTTCTTTCATTATTTTTTTTAATAGTTGTCTCACATATTTTGATCAGAACTCTGTATCTTAAAATAGATGTTTAGATTTAGACCTTTGACATTAAATCCTCTTATTCTTTGTTCCACCTTGTCCACATGATAATATTGCCATTCTATTATCTTCTTTTTGTTGGTACTATGTCAGTTACAACATTGCTACTTAAGAGTATAATCAAAGCAAAAGCATTATAAAAAAGTTCTGTTAAGTGAATCAATATTTTCTGTTTAAAATTATGCCCTAATATTTACTGTTATGCTTCAACTGGAAATTATTCTATGGCAATCCACATTCTAAAAGCATCCTTAATGACACCTGTTAATTATACATTCTGTGTCTAAATATTTGCCCAATATTTGCCAAGCTTAAAGGGAAATTTTAATATTCATATGCAGGTGTGCATACAGATTAACTCCTAAAAAACCTTCTCAACTTAATTTTTGCAAAGATAAGTAAAGAAAGTTTATGTCAGAGTCTCTTCTTAAATTTCCTGACTTTTCACCTGTGCAAAAATTAAGGCCTAGGAAATTGCACGAGGCTAAATGAGAGAAGAATATAGTCCTTAGTTTTTATGCTGGGGAATTTAATGAAGTTTTAAGCAAAGTCTAGAATACATATACTGTAATGAATGCAAGACTAGTAACAAATTATAGCTTATTAGTGAGTTGAGATGATACAATGCCCAGTGTGGTACCATCAGCAAATCAGCAAGAATATGAAGGCAAAAGGGAAAGGGTGGGAGTCAGAAGAAAAGAAAGAACAGGCGGCAGGAGTAAGACTTAGGGTAGCGTATTTGTTAAGGACCATCAGCAGTATCATCTCACAGAACAGTATTGCAGTACTTCTATCACAGCTGTAGCATTATATTTGCACTCTTCAGTCCCCTGTTTCAGTTGTCTCTGAAATCTGTCCTGTTAGTGCTTGACTTTCTGCGGTTTTGGGAGCTAAGGAAACTCTCAGAGTTGCTCCATCATATCACTGTGTTTTACCCAACGTACGCTACAGTTAAAGTCCAGGACTAAAATCCTGGGATTTTGCCAATGACTTCAGCAGGGACAGGTATTCATACCTGAAGCTTTGAAGAGTCCTTACCATCAAGACCTGCACAGCCAGAGTTCAAAGTGCAGAGAGCTTAGGGAGCCATTGCTTTGCCTTGTGTCGCTGGGCACTACTGAAAAGAGCCTGGCTCTGTCCTCTTTTCATGTTCACTTTAGGTGTTTATATATATTTATGAGGTTCCACTCTGAGCGTTCTCTTCTCCCAGCTAAGCAGTCCCAGCTTCCTCAGCCTTTCCTCGTATTTGAAGTGCTCCCATCCCTTTCTCAACCTTGAGATCCTTTGCTGAACTCTCTCCAGTACGTTCATATCTCTCTTGTACTAGGAAGCCCAGAATTGGACACAGTGTTCCAAGTGTGGCCTTACCAGTGCTGAGTAGAAGGGAAGAAGATTGAATTCATCTTATTTAAACTCAGCATTCTTTGTTGCTCTTCCTTTCAAAATCTGCTATAGCATATTGTATTAAGGCTAAATGAAGAATTCTTTTGGATGTCTCACTTTTCCTTTTCAGATACATCTATCACACTTACTATTTTCTAATGGGAATAAAAACCCAAAACTGCAGGTTCTTTTAAAAATCACTGTTACTGGACATCATCCAGGCTGCTCAGATTTCACACAATGCATGCTTACTTTTGAATCCACCATCAATATGATCATTTCCATTTCCTGTCCTTGTTGGATAATCTTCCTTTAATCATATACACAATTTCTTCTATTAAAACAGAGGGAAAAGTACTAAGACCTGTGACATTTGATGTCACTTAATCTTCACCTAATCCTCAGGATATGGGCCTGCTTATCCCTTTCATGTTCTCTCTACAGTACTGTGGTTAGAAACCTTCTTAGAATTTCCTTCAGTTTCTTTAAAGGATCTAGCTCAAATAGCTATTTGGCCATTCTCTCTGTATTTTTGTACTTCCTGACCTATAGATGGATAACTTTCTCATTTCAGTAAATTCCCTGATTACCTGCAATGCCCTGTGCTAGGTGTTTAGTAGTCCAGGCAGGTCCATAGTTCTTTGCTATCTACATACTTCTTCTGCTTGAAACTCAAGCCCAGATCACTGAAATTTCATCTTCATGTGATTCCATGTCTCCTTCACATTTCAGTCCATGGATGCTCGTTCACTGCTTCACAGCCTCAAAATTTGGTCTCCTGAAATCTGAAGCTTTAATTATTGCCAACCTATTGTCTATCCTGCACTTGAACCTGAACTGTGGCAGTTTTGAATCTACCTGCGCTCACGCATTCCCAGATTACTTTCTCAAACAACTTTCCTCACTGTTCAGTCCCCACTCTTAAATTGAGATTCATGGTTTTTAAAGTAAAAGTAACAGTAATTCTACCTGGTAAAGAAATCTGTTCTGTATTGTCTCCAAGAATACTTGAGCTGCTGTCATGGTAGGATTGATTACTACCATAACCTCTTACCGTTTTTTTGTGTCAAAACTGTATCTAGGAAATCTAAAATTTCCCATAACTCAGATGAGTATGTATTTTTCTCATTGTTTCAAAGAGTTTTTAAATCCCTACTCAACTCTGTTTTGCAGATTATAAGAACTCTCCAATGTGGTAGGTGAGTGTTCTTCTTCTTTTAAAAATAAGCTCTTCTTCAAGTGATTTCTAACTAATTGTTCTCTTACATGCAGGAAATATAGAGATAGAAACTTTCAGTTATGATACCTGACGTAAGTAAAAAGGAGTCATCGGATTAGTAAAGATTGCACATGAAAAAAATGTTTGATGAATAATACTCAGGCCACTCCCATATCAGCCCCTCATATGCAATTTTATTATGCATCTTTGGTGTAAGGCAAAATAAAGCTATGCAGAACAAATTCTTCCCGCTTAAAAATACTCAACAAGCTATTTTCATTCTGTTATAATTGAATTTTTTTCCACTTAGATGTACTACTGTCTTAAATAATTTTCTTAATATGTAACTAGGAAAATAGAGAAGAAAACATGATATAGAACAAAATACAGATGTTAAATGTTCCCTATGAGCTTTTTAAAATGCAAGAAATCACATTTGTCTCATATCACTGACCACCTCACCTCTGCGAGATTTCTAGGAAAATTCAACAGACAGACTTTATAAGAGGAGAATAAAATTAAACTGTTTTAACATATCCTATTGAAGGTCTATTAAATTTACCCTATCTCTCAGAACAGAAGGTAACTGATGTTTAAGGGAAGTATAAGCAGCAAAGCATGTGTGGCATGTGTGTACTCTCCAACTCTGCCAATAAGCATTTAGGGACTTCCAAAGTCAAGGGTTCAGGCTCATGTCTCTAGCAACCACTGAGGAGTATACCCTGTATTATTTTTGTCTTATCCTTTTTCTGACATATTTATGATTCTGTCTCCCATACTACGACAGCACTGAGTGACAACATTTGATCATTTACTGTAGAAAGGAGTGCCTTCTTTTATTTGTTTTATGTCTATTGCCTGATATTTCCTTTGATACCTTCCAAATTCCCAGCTTGCAAGAAACTCTAGCTAAATGTTCTCTATTTTTCTCTATATGTCACTTGTTACATTGCAAATGTCTTGTCACAGTCCTTTTCCTCACACACCTGACCTTCCACCCACTGTGTTTCATTGCTGATACTATATTTAGTTTCATTATATGAAAAACTCTCATTTTTATTTCCATTTTTGATAGCTTCTATACCTCCGGTAGATGTTTTCTGAGATGACTGGACCAACATGCAGTATTCAAAGTGTAACTCCATGGATTTATGGAGTAGCATGATTGTGTTTTCTATTTTGCATCCTCTCTTTCTTTCCTAACAATTTTTAAGATACCACTTGCTTTTCAAATGCCCCTGAGTAATGACTCAAGATTTTCTGAGAAATAACAGTAACCTTTTCTGAGAAATAACAGTAACCTTTACGGTGAGGGGTTTCTGCGCTGAAAGCTGGTTATGTTTTTTCTTGTAATTCAGGACCGAGTGTGTACACTTCCAGCAAACAAATACTTATACTTTGGTGACAGTGAAGATTAGTTGGTTACAAATACCACTAGTTCTTACCACAGCTACCACTTGACTGTCTAGATCATATCACTTACGATAGATCACTCTCTGTTATTTCTTATATCAAAAGAAAGGAGGAAAACGTAGTATTTAGAGGAACCTGTTAAACATATAAAAAATTGTGCTGAAATTCCTATTTATAAGATATATTTTGAAATGTACTGCTGAATTTTCCACATGAGGTTAGTTTAAGACACTTCATCACCAACCTTTTAAATTCTTTTGTTTTGGACCAAGTTTTTGATCTAATTTTGAAGAAGTTACTTTTTTCCGTGAGCTCTTTTCTTCCTTTCATTATTGGTTCTGGCCTGAACATGGCAAGAAAAACTTTCAATATTTCCTTCATTGTCACATAGAGGTAGAATATTCTGGTTCCTCACAGCCAAATAAACTGACATGGTAGTTACTGTCTTCCTGGCATTTCACCCGAAGAGACATTTTTTAATCCAAGTGTTAAATACGCCCATGAAATATTAAATAAATTACTTCAATTTAATTTAAACATTCACGATCTGTATTTAAACTCATTTTAGTGAAACAAAACCTATTTAATAATTTCTAAAAATATATTTTTGTATAAAGATCTGTAAGTATACCTATTTAAATGACAAAGAAAGAATTTATCTAGCATTTGTTTGAAACAGCACAATCAAACAGCTGATTACTTCCCAGTTCCAAAAAGCATAAGAAAATCAAGATCTGCTGTGACAATAGGTACACTCAGATCCTGAAAAGTGCACCTTTTACTGGGCAAATAGTGGTTTTCATACAGAAATAACAATGAGAATTACTAAGTGCAAACAAGAAAAGTTAGAGTACAGAAGGTACAAACATTTAGATTAAAGCAATTTCAAAACCAGAGATTTCATCTTAAATTTCAGAGTATGCTTGCATTTTATTATGGCGAAAAAGAGAAGTGCAAAAGCATGAGGCTATAAGCTCCAGAGTCTCATTCAATCCAGCTCTTGTGTGGGAATGAGTAATGTCTAAAGCTTTAGACCACTGATAATAATTATTCTCTAAATTAAAGATGAGCTTCTTTGATGATTAAGAAAGCCAAATTTTCCAAGCTAATTAATTTCTCAGTTAGGGTCATTGTTGTTTATTGTTCAGGTAATTAGCATGCCTGACCTAAATTAAGAACATTTAGCACATTTCATTAACAGTGCACAGTAACAGAAACCCCTGAACAAAGTACATGCTGGGCCTCTGTCTTCTGAGGTGGCCTACCAAGGAAGGAAATCTCACATCTAAGAACGCTTCCAACATAAACATCTGGCTGCTCGTTCTTTGTTACTCGACTAGCAAAGGTTGCACCATCCTGCTGCACAGGGAAAAGTGGCCTCCATGTTTTCCCAACCCCTTGTCCATATTCTATTGCGACACATGTTGCGAGGAGTGGAGCACAGCTAGGCAGAAAAGTACTGTGAACTACCTAAGGGAGCGGTCAGAACTGGTTTGCTCTTCTAGCTCAATGGTCTGCTGTCCTCAGCAGTAGCAAGTAGCTGGTTTTTATAGAAAAAAAGTAGAAATCAGAAAATACTGAACGTTCCTTCCTGTCATATACCCTGCCAGCTTCCAACTAGAAGCATTTTACAACTTTCTGATTTGAAGGTGGCATTGCTTTTAATATCCATGGTCTAATTACTCTGGTACTTGGATTATAAGCAGCAGTAAGCAGTCCTTCCCAACTCATCTTCTCTGTATCATTGCCAGTTGTGTAGACCTCCACTACACCACTGCTGTTTTCCAAGCTCAGTAATCCTGCTCCACTTAGTCTTCCCAACCACGATCTTTTCCTGTTGCTTTTTTTTGTACCATTTTTCTTCTACTACTCCTTTCACAAATTGGAAACTGCTTTTAATACACAAAGGTACCTGCGGTTACAGAGAACATATAGAATTAAACATAAAGAGGTTTATGTTGTTTCTTTACAAATAATTGGTGCTGGTTTATTTCCCTTTGATTGATACTTGTCACTGAGCTCATGATACTTCCAGAGAAATATCCCAAATCTATTCTCAGCAAGGTAATGGCACAGCTAGAGACTGTCATTCTGTTCTTACCACTTTAGGTAATCTTTCCATTATTATATTAATTTAAAATTTCAGTTATTGATTTTTCACTCGCTCACTCAATATGGTAATATTCTTATGTAACTTAGGGTAGTCTGCCTTAGATTTGGCTGTCATCAATATGACTAATTCTCAACTGTTACTGTGTTACTATTAATCTCCTTTCCCACATCTTTTACGAATATCTGGACAGATTCCAGCTGTTAACCTCCCCTACAGCTGAACTTCTGTAAGTCTTGTTTGCCCCATTTTAAACCACTTATGATCACAGCAAAACCTCTCCTCCTATTGCAATTTTCACCAGGATTTTTCTGGTGATGGGCTTTATCAAACTTTTGGAACTCTCCTGCAATGACTAGGTGAAACTTCGCAATACGCTTATTATGGAGTCCAGCAATACACTGCAGTTGATTTGTGAAATATAACTTCCCTCTACAAAAGTCACTCTAATTCTTCTCCAATATTTCATATGTATTCATGTGCTCACTGAACCAACACTTTAATAATCCCTTATACTAAGTGGGCTCCAAGCTAACCAACAATTTTTTCCCCTAAATTTTTTTTTTTTTTTTTTAAGTTTTTGTCCAAGTCTATGAAGTGTAATGCTATCAAAGTTTGACTTAACACTGTAGGAGGATTCACTGTGCAATAGTGTGACTCTGTTATGGGCATATGTATGGTCTCTGTGCCCAAAGTAGAATGAAACAAAGGACTGCTTTTCCCCTCACATAAGGTCATAGATACATAGCAAACAGGGCAGGGATTTACTGCAGTTACACAACAGAACTCTTCTGATGGGCTGGTCAGCCCATTTTCAAATACCTCTCTGCTGCACAAATGCTTCCTGGTGATGAAGGCAGCATGAATGACTCTAAAAAGTGCTGCGACTCAAAGGCGTTTACTCACTCAGGTGGAATTTCCAACCGGAGTTTTGAACAGCAGGACATCTTCGCTACTGACGCTACGGAAGGCTCCAGATTTTCTAGGAGAAGCTTATGGAAGCACATGAACAACCAACCACGTTGTGCCAGACCCAATGGCCTATCCAGTCCAGCATGGTCTCTCCAGCTGGGGACGTAAGCAGATGCGCAGGAAAAGTATTTGCCTAGTCTCCCCTTGAACTCCTGCAGAATTCTCGCAACCATAAATGGAGCTTCATGTTCAGTGCAGCACTCTAGTGTGTTATTGCAAGTACTTAACGGCATGTAGGAGGAGGAAAACACAAGTGGTACGAAGCCAGGCCAGAGTTTTAAGACTGTTAATTATGGCTTTGGAATAGGCAGTCTGGGTCAACCAACTCTAGGCACCTATTCTGACAGATGTGGGTTTGTCCCACACTGACACTAAAAAGCCCAAGACGTAAAGTTCCGACCACAGGGTTAGTATTCTGGGTTATTATGTTTGGAAATTACTGCAGGTCCAGACAAATTCATTCCCTTTCGATGTCCACAATTACTTGAACAGAGCATAATGAATTAAAATACTTAGAAACAGGCCCCATGCTTTCCCACCCAGCTGCGAAACCCACCATGGTAAAGTGAAGGGCTGGGTACAGCTGCAGGGGACAGCGGGAGGCTGTGGGTGAGCTGCTTATGTAGGACACGCCGGGTGAAGGTAACTGAAAGACAGGGATACAAGGTTGCTCCTTCAAACAAATCAGGCTTTACCAGTTCAAACAAAAAAATGAAGCATTGCAGCCCTTTTTCCTCTGCTCTCCCTGAGTCTGTATGATGGAGCTTGGTGTAATGTTGTATGTTTATGGTGCAACCATCAGCAGACCAGCCTGTAATACCAACGTGCCACAAGGTACTGCAGGACACAGTTGTGAATGTTATCATCGGTTATCATAGGTTGCCACAGGTTATCAGTGTCCCCAGGAACTCTTTCAATCCACCTCTCTCTTTCCTAGCACACCGGGCCCAGGATACCCTTGTTTGTTACCATTCCACACCTCTATGGATTGCAAACGTTGACGAGAGGGGGCCATGGCCCTGGTTCCAGGCATTCCAGCATTTCTGATGCCCACACAAATGTGAAAGTGTCCCACTGCAACTGCCTGATGGTTGCATCTCTCCCTACTTTCTTGCTACCTACAGTACCAGTGGCCTCAAGAACGGAATGTCTCATGCTTTCAGATGCAACAAGGTCATCGATCCCCCTTATTAGTTTGAAATCGCGAGAAACCTGAAGGGTTTTTTTAGAATTTATGCTTCTTAATGGTTCATTTAAATGTAAGCAAACATTGAAATGTATCTACCAAGCCACTTCATCTCCTTTTTCATGTGCTTTATGACTGGCAGATAAAAAGGGTTACAAATGGGGTAATAATTGTATCTGAAGGAAAGCATACAATGCAAATTCCTCCCTCTACTAGCTTGCGATGGAAACACCATGGCCCACTCGGGCTGAAAAGTCTTCAACGTCAGGGTGTTTCCTCGGAAAGCCCACTCCTGCACGCGCCACCACATTTCTGGGATTATTATTATTATTATTATTATTATTTCTGCTTTTGCTCACCCGAAGCCACCCTGCAACCGAGGAGACACAGGCGACCCCATGAAACAGAACCGACCAACCCTCCCAAAGAAGAAATCCTGCCGAGAACCCGAAGGTTTCGCTTTGCGGTAACCACCCGCACTCCTCCGGCCGGGCCTACGCGGAGGGGTCGGGGCCCGCCTGCGCGGCACGACGGCGGGGCAGG
>VZZY01017670.1:10490-38218 GCA_013400335.1 Eurystomus gularis
GTGGATCTGCGGGTGTGAGCGCAGCCGGCTTTCCCCGCGGCCGCGGGCCTTGCGAGGAGCGGGGTGCGCATCGCGGGGGAGAGCTTCGGGAAGGGCAGGGGAGCGGCTGGGGTGAGTGTCAGGGTGGCGGGGGGAGCTGGACACGGGCTCTGGTCGTCGGTGCGGCTGCTGGTTTATTCATGGCAAAAAAGGGAGAGCGCGGTTCGTTTTCTTTCAATCCCCCCATCCCGACGTTTGTCCCTTGTCCGTGGGAAGGGTGGTGCGGAGCGGGGTGGGCTCCCCTGGAGAGCTGGCTGAGCCTTCAGCAATTCCAGCGCTTTCCTTTAGCCTCGATTTATTGCATTTGTGCGTAATTATCAGCTACAAGAAGGGCCGTTGTCGGGGAGAGCGAGGGAGTTCTCTCTCTTTTTTTTGTTACTGGATGAGTGCAAGTGGTTTGTCTTTTGTTTCTTACCTCCTTTTCTGCCCTATTATCATTGCGTTCGGAAAAAAAGAAGGCAGATGTTTGTGCGAGCCTGAGAGAAAAATGCTTGGTGGTGTTGAAGCGCTGAATTTATTATTTTGATGTTAATTATATATGTACATTTTAATGAAAGTGTTGCTATTCCAGACACTGTGCATTCCTGCCTCTGCTAGGATATTAATAAAACCCAAGCGAGTTTACTCATACATCTAATTTAAAAAAAAAAAAAAAAAGAAAAAAAAATTCCCCTGTCAAGTAGGAAAAAAACAACACCCAAACCCAAAAAACTGCTGGATTGTCTTTGTGTCCAGTGAAAGGACATCACTGTTTATTTTTACCTAATGTTTCCTTATATCTTTATATCCATGAATAATTACCATCTACATTTGTTTAACTCCTCAATAGTTCTTCGTCTGACCTAAGACTAACTTGACATTCCTATTTTCAAAATCAGATGTCATTGATTCTTAGGACAATGTAATAAGATGGTGTGATTTTAATAACTTAAAAATTAATACAACTTCTATCTGAGGAAGAGTGTTTTATTAAGTATCTCTTAATAAGAAAGGCAGAGATATGTAAAGTGTTTTCTGTTACATATATATATACACAAAGATATAAGGAACAGTATGAAGAGCTTTGATGATGCAGACACAGCCTTGAAATTACTTTAATGCAATGATTAGATTTCAGCTTTCTTTTTTTTTAGCTGATCATGGTTTTTCTGAAGGTTCCTAATTTCTTAAAGATTTTAAAGTATCTTTATTTGAATGTTTTCTTAATAAGAATCACAAGTAATTTTCAGCATTTCCATTAGCTATTTACTACTTTATACCTTTAATCCTAAAGGTATGTGCAAAAAAAAAAATTGCTTTCCTTTTTGCTAGACTTTCATCCTGAAAGAATAAATGCACTTAAAAGGATGAATACATTTATTTACATTTCTCTATTTCTTTGTTTAACTGGCTGTGTGATTTTTGGATTACAGTTTTAAAGGTCTGGATAGAAACTAGGCAAGATACATATATAGATATATACACACACATATATAATCTTGGGTCAGATATATACTAAATTGCTCTGTGCTGGGGAAAATCTTTGTACTTCCATATGACTCTTTTAATAAAAAAGGTCTGGCTGTCTACTACTCATCTGAATTTTGAGGAGGACCCCATTTTGTAAAGTCATTACGTGGAAGTGGAGTGCTGTGATACACAACATTTTATTTGTGTCACATCTAATTGCTGAAGCTAGATTTAATTAGTTTGTTGAGAATGTACTTTGAAGATGCAAAGCGATATGTAAGTGCAAGTGTCGTCATATGGCTTTAATAAAACTCTTGGTCCTTTATTGTTAAGCATCACCACAGTTCTACCAAACTGAATGTTGGTAGATTGAACCTTAGTAATTGGAGACCTTGGATTTAAATTGGCCGAGAACGCTACTGCAGGGAGTGCACAGCAAAGCAGTATTTTATCTTTCCACTACTAAAATGATGGTGTAGGTGAAGTCTTGTAGTCAAAGGAAACTCTTGCTGTTCACATCAGTGCTGCTGTCATTTTAGAAAAAAAAAAGGGAAACCACAAGCCGTGGAGAGATCCAGGAGCAGCAGTTTGAAACTTTGAAACTTTTTTTGAAACTTTGCGAGCTGTGCTGCATAGTACCTGATTTTTTTTTGCTGAAAAGTGCTCTCTGTGCCCTTCCACTGGCTTGTCTTAAAAAAGAAACCAGCCAAAGGCAGCTTCAGTGTCTGTAGGTATTATTCAAAAGACTATGTAATTATTTTTATTTTCCTGATTTCTTAATTTGTTTTCTAGGTACTGAGTTTGTGCTGTGAAGCTTGCAAGAAAGTAGTTTTTCGTGTTCCTTCCGAACTAGAGGCTGAGAAGTTAGTTGGCAGAGGTGAGAAACTGCGAGAGGCCTGTCTTAACAATACGACATTGCACCTTTGCTGGAGATGCTGTTAACAGTGGAGGAGACTTTTTTTTTTTAATGGAATGAGTGGATGAGTGGACAGCCAGTTAAACAGCTGGATCAGCCTTTTTACGAAGGATACGCCCTGTGTTTGTTACGGATTTGGACGCTGGCTACGTGCATCCATTTGGCTTTTGCGTAAACAGCTATTGTCAGCTTAGAGCATTTATTTTAAAATTAGAGTGGCAGAGCTTAATGTTTTCAAAATTTGGAGTCTAGGGCTTAGTACTTCCATAGGTGCCTTGATATTCCCAAGTGCACCCATAACCCACAGAGTCGTATGAAGGCAGTAAGTCATTTGGATTAATGGAGAAGAAAAAAAAGAAGACAAACCCCACACAACCAAACACCCAGAAGCTGCTGCTCTGTGAAACACAGATGTGAGTGCTCAGCGGAGCTGGGGCTTTCAGGGCATGCACGTGGCAAAGGTGTCCCACATGCACATTTGGCTGGGAGAGGACTCCTGTCTGACTGGACCATCTGTCTCGGTTTAGGGCCATGTGCAGGTGACTGAGAGGAACAGGGGAGATCAGAAGACGTCCACTCCTTTTTATTTTTTTTCAGACCAGTCTTTGAAAGGCAGCTTTTAAAGGTGTGGCATAGGCGCTGCTACAGGGTTCTGTGCTGCCTGAGACTGAATTTGAGGATTCCGAGGTGCCCTGAGTGAGTCCTAGGACAACAGAGAATGTGGTCCAAATCTGCAGTTCTAACCCACATTCCTGCAGAAGGAACAGATAAAGTGGATTGGTAGTTCATCATGATACAAGTGCACAGAAAATCTAGTTTTAAAAATGAAAGTTCATTGACCTTACTGTGAAATTTTAAAATGAAAAAGGTTGTTACAGCCGTTTTAGGTATTTAGCATGTTCTCAGAGACTTTAGTATTTCTCTGTGTAAATAAACTTGATTTATATCAAAACAAAACTTCATGTTATTACAGTGCTATGGAAGAAATTGCATAACGTTGAACTTAAAAACATTTAACAAAACCTTTATAGCTTGAATGACATTACTTAAATATTTATTGAGGAAGCAGAATATATTTTACATCGATACAAGGACCATACATTGACAATAAAATTACTCAGGATTTTCCTGGTTGTATGGTTTTTATATTTCTGACTTATGCAACGTATATGAGAGGCTCTAAAGGAGAAAAGATCCCACAGAGCTGTCACTGCCTGAACATAATGTTGACTTGCGTAACCATCAGAAATAAAATCTCCAGTTTGGTATTTTTGGAAATGCGGTGCTGTAATAAGCAGCGGTATGAGACACCTTTAAGAGAGGCAGTGATATTCTCCTCAGTAGTAAATTTTCATTGTACAGATGGACAAGGGAAATGAGTCTCTGCTGCAGTAGTATTGAAAGTCTGAGAAATGTTTAATGGAGCACTTAAAAGAAAGACTTAAGAAGAGGAAGGAAGAAATCACGTCACATTTAAAAATTATGCTTCCTATCTGCTCTTGTATTCCTGAAAGAGAAATTTATTGACTGAAAAGATAATCTACATAAATGGGGTAGGATTCTGAATCTTCTCTAATGTGGGAATTTTGCAGTCAGCCTTCACAGAACAAGGTACCATCCACTATAATACCATTGAAGGAGTATTGGAAAGTTTTAATCCTGAGAACATAACACTGACACTTTTTGTACTCTGCAAGGGTCATTTGTCTAAAGTTAAGGTCTCTGGCCTTCATCTTTTTCAGGGCGCCAAATAGTTCTTAGTGCTGTGGTCCTACTGCAGTTCATTATGATTATCCTGATTTTTCTGTTTCTCCAGCTATAGTGCTGAATTACACACTGATGAACCAAGTTTATTGAAGTGCATTAAAGTTTATTATAGCCACAAATGATAGCGAATGCAGTAAAAAATACTAGAGAAGTATGCTGGACTTACCTGGTACTTCCTAAAAACTGCATGGGATTCTATCATATATATATTAAAAAATTGCCAATTGTTTGTTCTGGAGTTAGTCTTTATCTCTTCCATCTGTCTGCCTCATAATTTGAAGGTCTTTGTCCTCCCAAGACTATTAAATCACATAGTACCAGTCAGTGCTTTCCTCCTGAGGGCAAAACTTCCAAGATAAAACATCTCCATTGGGCATATGCATTAATTAATCGTCTTCACTGATTTTGTGGGACACGGAGCACAAGGCAAATGTAATAGCTACTGATGCAATAATAAGCGTGTCTACAATGCTTTTTGCATTTAAATGTGTTAGTTCATGTCCAATGCTTCCATAATTTTACCAGTGCAATTGTGTGTTGTTGAAAAATATCCATGAAGTACCCATGTCCTTTAGAAAACACTTACAAACAGAAGAGTGGGAATCAATGTAAATTTGTCAAATAAATGCGTTAATAAATGCATTAATAAATGCAAATAAATAAGTGCATAAATGGGTTCCAGTATTTACATTTGTGATGCTTAAATACTGAATGACTAAATTTTTTATTAGACTCCATGTGTCAGTAAATAGAATTTTTATTTAGGGAATTTTTTTGTTTGTTTTGTGAGGGGTGTCATTTTTTTGCAGTTTGAGTTACCGTCTGAATATTTTTTCTTACAGTTGATTTGAAAGAATGCCTTCAGTCTGCAGACTTTATCAGTTCCAGTGATGGGAACTTCAAAATTCTAGAGGATGGTTCTGTATACACAACATCTGCTGTTTCTTTGTCTGCTGAGAAAAAGACTTTTACCATATTACTTAAAGACATTCAAGAGCAAGTACAAAAGAAAATACATGTTAGCTTGGTGGAAGAAGAAGAAAAGGTGAGCTTCTAATACCAACATACCTTACTTAGCGAAATACTTAGTCTCACAGAGTGAAATACTTAGTTTCACAGAGTACAGCTTCATGCGAGGTAACTGTAGTTGAATTTTGGATTTAAAATAATCAGGCGAAGCCTTCTGGTGTAGAGTGTATTTTTATTCAGCTGTTGCTGATTATTGTGTGGCTCAAGTCAGCAGCTTCCTTTCTGAAACGGGAGGTGCTAGTGAGAAGCTTAATCAGGAACGTTGAGAATTTTAAAAGCCGTGTTTCAGGGATTTGTGCAAAGTATTACAACGAATGAAGAAACTCTTGGAATACTACCACAAGTATAATCAGAAATGAAGACCTTGGAAAAACACGTGGTCAGTGTGGAAACTGGAACTGAGGGGAAGAAGGATGGAAACGCAGGAGAGTAGTTAAGCAAAAATATACACAGTTAAGGATATATGGATATATTCTTACTTGTCTTTTTATCTTTTAGCCCCAGACACAGAAGACCAGGCACGCTAGAGATACAGTTCTCAAGCGAACCAAAAGAAGGTGGGGCCCTATTCCGTCCGTTATGATAGAGAACTCACTGGGACCTTTTCCCCTACAAATTCAGCAGGTATGTTTTATACAGGTCCTAATTTTATGACACAAGCTAGTTTTCTATGTGACCTTTATGATAAAAGAGGAAGAAAAGTGAGCTCTCCTACTGATGCCATTCTTGCTGTTATTCCTGTCTTGTTCTGTCCTGTTCACTGTGTATCTTGTGATCTTGTAGCTGAAATAATTGTCGTCATAGTTGGGATAAACTGGAAATGTGCGAAAGTTATAAAAAGGAGAGAGGCATACTATCAGAAGAGAGCTCTTCAGTCTGGAAATCAGTGGAGTGTGTAATTTTAAAAAAAGCAAACAACAAACAAACCTCCAAAAAATGTTGCCTAGAAGGTGGTTTTGTAGACACAGGATGGGGGAAATCTTAACCTGCACGTCGACATTCTTCCTGGAGCTCGAGGTGCATACCTGTAGCACTGAAGCCTGAGTATGGCCTGTATTATTAGGAAAAGTACCTACTGTAAGAAAACATGTAGGCGTGAAAGAGAAATGCAGGAACTAAAGTTATCATAGATCCATCTAGCCTTCACTAGATTACAGAGTGGCTGGTAGTATAGAGACAAGTGTAATAACAGAGTCTATGCAGAGCAATCATTCTTCTACTAATCTTACCTTCCTAACTTCTGGCGTGCAGTAGGTAAGGAAAGTATTTGGGGAGGAGGGTGTTTATAAATAGATAACTGCTAACAATACCTGCTTGGTGCTTCTAATGAAATGCTGAGAGGCTATCGGAATTGACGTCTCTCTGAAATATACTCTAAGTGGTCTTCTCTCTTTTTTTTTCCTTCTTTCTTTCCCTCTTTCTTTTGCTTTTCTCTTCTAGTTGCAAACCACAGTCTCAATGAGTGCACTAAACCCCAAATCTCTTTAACAGGTACAGAAATAATGAGCTATCTCTATCTGAATGTACATTGTGTGTTCAGTATTCTAGAGATTAGATTTCAAACTAGTTTTTAAATGCACACTGTCATTTCTTTAACTGTTTGATAGCCCCAACCATTTCTGAGTTTGAATTAACTACCCCTTGTCTTGTACACACGTTGTAAAGGCAGGCAGTTACATGGCAAGCTGTTCTCTCGTTCTGTGAAATTTAAGCTGCTAAAGAAGTAGAAATAAATCAAGCTTTGTTTGTGGTTGTTTTTTTTTGTTTTGTTTGTTTGTTTGTTTTTTCTGAAGGGTTCCTGCTTTTGCTAAATATGATCATGAAAAGGGGGAAAAATGTATTAGAATAATGCTGCTGTTTTTCTCTGGGCTTAAAAATGCATTCTTTATAGGTCCAGTCAGACACAGCTCAGAACTACACCATTTATTATTCTGCAAGTGGACCAGGAATTGATCAAGATCCAAAGGGTTTGTTTTACATAGAAAGAGAAACTGGAAATATCTTTGCTACTCGTGCAGTAGACCGTGAACAATATCCAAGCTTTCAGGTACAGACCTAAATTATGTAAAGATTTTTTTTTTTCTCCTGTCATGTGTATATTTGAAAGCTGGGTTACAAGGGAAACTGGGAGCAGACAAGATCTGCAATCAGCTCTCTGTTCCGAGTAGTATCTTTGGTGTGGTAGAGATCAAATGAGTGCCAAAGAAATAGCTGGTCATCTAGATCTTGAGAGTAGTTTTGCTTTTCACTGCTTAGACTCCCATTACAGCATTAATGTAGTGAGCTATTGGATTTGCATCGCTTTTGGGAAGAGTTTAAAGTTATTCCAGAGTTTTTCAGGCAAGGTTGAACAGGTCTGCATAAAAAAAATAATGAGAAACTCTAGAGGGCTGTGGTTTTTTTGAGCCTCTCTTTCCCAAGCTGTTGGGTTTTGGTATTCTGTTAAGAAGGTGCACTGCTCTCTCTACTGGCTGAGAAGTGTAAGAAGGCAGTTGGTAGAAACAAACAGATTCTACATAGTTAGGTAATTTGCAGTACCTTTTACTGCATTTTATTAGATTATGTTGTAATGGGCAAAGAGTTTTGCTGTTGTTCTCAATTTTGTTCCAAATACCAATATTTACATCTAAATTTTTGATAAGGCCGAGATTGCCTTGTAGACACCTGGAAAACAATGGGTTCAAGAGACTTGGAAAAAAGTATTTGACAGAGTAGGGCAGGGGTGGGGAAAGAAAGTGATTCAAATACTTGTAGTGCAAGAGGTGGAAAGATTGGAAAGCATTTGAAGGTTTTGTGTTGCTGTCGTTGTAAGGTGTCAGTCACTTCTCCTTCCGTGTGGCTGAAGAACCTGGTCTTGAGAAGGGTATGCTTGACGTGCTGTGTATTGTTTTATTGACTCCTCTATTGAACTAAAAGTCTAATAATACTTCATGTTGCTGAAGCATGAAGCAAATAACGGAATTTATATCTTACAGATCATTTGCTTTGCAACCACTCCAGATGGTTACTCACCAGAGGTACCACTTGTGCATACAATCAGGATAGAGGATGATAATGATAATGCTCCATATTTTACACAGGATGTTTTTGAGTTTTCTGTCCCTGAAAATTCCAAACCTGGTAAGAATTGTTTTAAATCAGTGAACACCATTACCACTACTCAGCTCAGTTAATATCAGTATGACTAGGTGTAATCCTGCCTTTTAATCAGTCTCAGTGGGATATCCTAAGGAGTACTTTTTTTACAGCAAAGGCTGAATTTGCAAAGAGCAGCTCAAGGTTTCTTAGTGATTAGAAATTCCAAAATACTATCTCAATCAGTGAAAAGTATTTTTTTAAAAGATTTTTAAAAACTGAGATGATTCAGTGTTCCTAAAACAGTGTAAGAACTTCAGAACATTATTCTTTTCATTTTATACAAAATTACCTGTTTCCATAAAATGTTTTGGTTGACAGAATAGCAGTTTTTAACAGATTAGTTTCCCAAACAACTAAATTGGATATTCTAAGGTGTAAAATACATTTGATTAAATTGACAGTGTTTGTCTGAGCTAATGAACTAAGGTAGGACTTTTCTTGGGAGAGGATGTGGGGGGAAGAAAGTCTTGCTTCTGCCCATACCTGTGAAAGGCAGGGATTTGCCTGTTACTGACTTCATGTGTCTGTAACAGAAGACAAAGCGGGGAGAAGGGTAGACCCCTGAAAATAAGGAATGCAAAAGCCATGATTTGCCATGCCTTGCTCATAGAATCATTGAATCGTTAACGCTGGAAAAGATCTCTAAGAGTGGGGAAAGTCTAACTTGCTTCACAGAAAAGGAAGCAAAGCATCTTCCCCTTTACCCCAAAACACCAGTTGCCTTTGATTCTCTGAGCTGCGCTACATCTTACTGGGCGAGTTACTGATGGGAAGTGAAGTTCCAAAAGCACTGGGGCTGTACAGCACAGCAGCGCTCCCTGCAAGGCAGTATTGCAGTTTGAACCGTGTCGGAAAGCACGGAACCCCCAGCCCCCACCATCCTTCCCCCTGCCTCCCAGCAGCTCCTCTTCAACTGTGTTTGGGATGCTCAATTAAACCTCACTGTCAAAAACACCGACTGAAATCAAAACTTCTGATTATTCTTTCTGACAGCTGCAATAATTACAGCTTTGTCTAAGAGGGGAAAAAAATAGCCGTTGGGTTAAAATGGACCATTTTACACTATTACTGTATTTTTTGCTACTATTTACCATGTTTTTAATATTATTTTCATTTAGAGCTAAATGACCAATTTTTTATGTATCTAAAGTTCAAATAATTTTTGATTCTTTACGCATTTTCCTGGAACTAAAAATCACGGTATGTTGTTCACAGGTGTAGTTGTTGGAAGAATGACCGCAGAGGACAGAGATGAGCCTTACACTCTGCACACTACATTGAAATACCGCATTGTGTCACAGAATCCACCAGTAACCCCAGCATTTTCTTTACATGGTGACACGGGTGTCATTGCTGTATTACTGCCGCAGCTGGACAGAGAGGTGATCTTTCCTGAAGCATCTTTGGCTGGCATCAAGTGTACACAGATAGCTTCTTAACTCTGAATTGCTGGGACAGGAGTCACGAGATAAATCATTTCTCTTACCCCTTTCCTGTTTCCTTCTCTAAGGACCTTCTGAAGCTTTCTAGAGACCTGTAATTGGTGCAGAGAGTTTTGGTATATATCTACCATGTTCTAGCTAATCTTGGCAGGGAACATCCCACTGCTCTCCTGTTTGACCTATGGATTGAAAATCCTATGGATTTGTATTCTTTTCTCTGTTTATGAATCCCATGAGCCACTGTTTCCTCCTAATCAAGTTTAATTTGAGGTGCTTCTTGCTTCTTTACAGAGAAGATGAAGCAGCTTTTCTGGAAGTAGTCAGTCATCCTGTACTTAACAGAAATATCTCCAATATCTGAAACCTAAACAGCAATACAACATTTTCTAAAATTGAAGCACAAACCATTTATTCTTATCAGCTGACTCTCAAGTAAATAAGATACAGGAGCTTTTAGTTTTTAATTCATTTCATTTGGTTTTGTTTTGGTTTGGTTTTTTGATAAAATGTCATGTGAGAGATTGTTTACACTAGAAAAACTGACAGGCATGTGTAATTCAAAATAATTATTTCTAGCATAAGAGTCGTTCTAGAAAAAACCACGACTATGGGCACATGGTTTTTTGGGATAGAAAGACTCATATTCTCACATACTTACATTGCTTCCGAGCTGAAAAGCCACACTACTAGTGTGTTGCAAAATTCTGTGCTTGCAGGTACGCTGCTCAACTTTTTTAGCTAGAGCATGCAGCTCTAGCTCTGAGCATCACCACGACTAGTAAGGAAACAATCACGGTGGCTAGTGAGGGAAGGAAAGCTTGAAAAATTAGTTCACTGCCTGTATTTTAAAGATAAAATGTGGAACAGGAGATTTTTTTTCTTCCACCTGAGAAACCTAATGCTAATTCCAGGCATTCAGAACTGGAGTTACTATCTTGATTTACAAACACCCTCTTTTTGTGCCCAGTTCCAGCCCCCTCCTCCCACTAGTCCCCCTTCCCTGAGTTGTTCAGGTATGAATAAGGCTGAAAAAAGCCTTCTGCTGTTGTGATTCAAGTCAGGGCTTTAAGTGGGCTGCTTATCAGCGATCCACTTGGAACTGATAAGGACACTGACATTCCAAATGGCAGGCTTTGCCTTGTCCTGTATAGCTCAAACAAAGGCTGATTGCAGCACCATTTCTGGTCATCCTCACTGAAATAAGACACCTGCACTGAAACACTTTACCAGCTTGAAACCCAAGGAAATACTCTGCTGCTTCAAAGGGGAGACTTAGCTGATGAAAGTGCATCACTTGTATCTTCCAAAACTTCAGGTATTGGAGAATAACACTGACGTGGTGAGAACCTTTATTTGATACAGGATATAGTGTACACATTACTAAGGGATGCTGAACTTAGTGTGGCTTAGCCACTTAAAAATATTTTACTTGTTTTCCTTTTGGAACGGTAGGTAAAAAGCCCCAAAGTTAATTGCCTTTTTTTTTTTTTGTAAGGGAGCACTGAATTTAGAGCAGAGCTGGGGAATGGGAATGAAATATTTAGTTCTTCTCTTATGTGTGTATGATTTTAAAAAATGAGTATGTCAAACTTCTGTATGCTTTTATTTATCTTTTCAGCTGGTATCCAGTTACACTTTGTTAGTTGAAGCGAGAGACATGGCAGGCCAGCCTTTTGGCTTGTGCACTACAGGAACAGCTGTCATTAGAATCGAAGATACAAATGACAATGCACCGTCCTTTAGACAGGCACAAGTAAGTCTTCATAAGTGAAATGTCTGTAAAAAGGTAAAAAAGAAAGACTATTTTTATTGCTTTTCTAATTTCCTGATGAGCAGTCCCTCAAATATGAAGCTTAATGCCCTGAGACAGTTAATACTGGCGTTAACATTTGAGAGTGCCTGGTTGGTTCTTGTGCTGCTTGATAATTACACTTATGGATGTATTAGTTGAGTCATTTGCCTTATGTCCATTGGGAGAAAGCTGACAAGACCCATTCATTCACTTCTGCTGCAAGGCATAGTCTTAGAAATCCCATAATTTAACCATTTTCAAGGAGGGGTCAGATTCACGCATTGTCATGACCTTGTTACCGTGTGACCAGCTTTGGGCTGCGTCTGTGTTGCAAATGAAAATGTTGGTGTCAGTGAAGTGGATGCAAGGATTTTTCACTGAGATTTTCTATGCTTTTCCAACTTTTTTCTTCTACTGAAGTATTATTTAAACCACTTCTAGTGCACCAATAGCTATAATTAAGCCTTAAGTGTGTTTATTGTGGCCATCTGTATTACTCAGGACACAGAGTGTGTCTCAGTAACCATGTATACAGCTCCAATACCACAGCAGATTTTGTAATACACCATTTATGAAAATTAATTCGTTATCCACGAGAAGCACACATACCTTATCCTTTCCATTCAGTACCATAGAATATAAACAGTAATATTAATTTAGAATCACTCTTACCTGTGCTTCTTGAGCTGGAGAAGGTCCAGAGAAGGACCACAAAGATGATCAGAGGGCTAGGAAGCCTGCTGTATGAGGAAAGGCTGAGAGAATGGGGTTTGTTCGGCCTTGAGAAAAGAAGGCTTAGGGAAGACCTTAGCACCATATACCAGTATTTAAAGGGTTGCTACAAAGAAGACGGAGGCTCCCTTTTTACAAGGAGTCACGTGGAAAAGATGAAGGGTAATGGATACTGTTCCTCCTGGGGAGATTCCAGTTGGACACAAGAGGAAAATTTTTCACAAAGGGAACAGTCAGCCATTAGAATAATCTCCCCAGAGAAGTGGTGGAGTCTCCAACACTGGCCACTTTTAGCATTCAGCTGGACAGGCTGCTGGGCCGTCTTGTCTAGATCATGCTTTTGCCAAGAAAAGTTGGACCAGATGATTCTTGAGATCCCTCTCAACCTAGTACTCTAAGATTTTACAGAATAACATAGCTCTTCAAAAAGATTTAAAAAATAAGAAAAATATTTTCATCCTTTGCCACTGAGGTAGAGATGTATTTCACCATTCTTGGCTTTTCTTGAAGTTCTTGTGGTTTGTTTGTTTGTTTTTTAATTTACCCCAATGCATTTTCTAATGCTCAGCTTGATTGTTTTCTGCAAATTAACATCTATAGCTGGTGAAAAGGGGGGGAACTGTGCTAATTTATCTTTTCTGGAAGGAGAATTCCAGACTTAATTATATCTGTGATGTTGGAGTGTATGAAGAAGCTGAGCAGGAAGGATTTATTGTTTCACTTAGGGTGTAAGGGAGGAGTGGGGAAATGTGCTAATGCATGAAAACAAAATAAATCATTACAGCAGCTTGGTAAATTGACCCTTTGTATTTAAGTAGTCTTATTTTAAATAGTGTTCTTCAGTCCTGCATTGTGGAACAGTATTCTCTGATTTAAATTGATTTATGTTTTTTTTGGATACTCCAAGTATGAAACACGAGTGGAGGAAAACAGAGTGAATGTAGAAATCCTGCGAGTCTCTGCTATTGATCTTGATGAACCTGGTTCACCTGGCTCAGGAGCAGTGTATGAAATAATAAGAGGAAATGATGATCAGTCCTTTGAAATTACAACGGACAAGAACACAAATGAAGGAATACTGTGTGTTGTTAAGGTAAGTAAAAATGGAACTGCTAGAGGAAAACTTGTGTGTCTTCAGGTGTTGCTTTTAAAACCAATAATCTAGAACTCATTTTTATTCAAAGAATATCTGTAACTATCAGGCAAATCATGCTTTCTTCCCGATCTGAATTCTCTTCTAGAGCAGATTGCATAATGTACTGTGGTACGTAACCTACAAAACTCATCCTCCAGACTCCTCCTCAGTTCTGTGTGTGCAGAATTCAAGGAATTCACTCTGGTTTGTCATTCCAGAAGAGTCTGCTGCCTTTGCCTGGTTCCACAGTTGCAGTTGTTTAGACTTAGGGATGTAACTGAGAAATGGCTGGGTTTGTAACAGTCGTGGGAGCGTGGCAAAGGAGGGGAGGGATGGGCACCTCCTCCAGTCTTGTTCTCTTTGAGAGATGATTAAATTTACTAATTCAGCGTAAAACTCTCCAGGTTTTATTTTGCAAGATAGTGACTTCAGTTTTGCTTTTCTGGGGTGTTAGGGAGTTTGCATACAGGTAAGACTGTTGTGTTAGTTACTTACTGTACCCAGTACTTTACAAATGTGAGGTAAAAGGACCACTGTACCGGTACTCCAGCATGTCCCTTTGCCTCTTCATGCCTCTTTTTCATTATCGGTTAAAACTACAATGTTCTAAGGAGCAGAGAAGTTTAATATTAAAATTTGAACATGTAAATTTTAAGGGTAGAGATACCAGTTTAATCTGAGGTTTTTTTGTTTATTGTGGTATTTGTTGATAGTAATCGTTAGAGCTTTGTCTAAAGCTATACCCCTGCTATTTGAACCCAGTTGGAATTTCTTATATTTGGTGTAATGCTATAGTAGACGAGAGAGAATTATGGCTTTAGGATACAAATAGCACTTTTAAAGGCATACGATGACCTTGGAGAAGTTGTCTGAAGAATAAATGGTAGATACTTACTGATCAACCCCACAAGTTCAGGTGTATTTGCCATGGGTGAAGTGTTACAAGGAAATAAGTGTAGGTACTATCAAGGAGCGTGATTGACTTGTACTGGAAAGGAAATACACATACCTTAAAATAATAGCCAGCTGGCTATGGGAGGAGAAAACCTCCCATCACGTTTAATTCTTGTACCAGTTCTAGTAGTAACTGACTATCAGGATATTCATCTAAAATTTTACAGCAGCCTTGCTTAGCTATTAGGGGTATTTCCTCAGGTTCTTTTCTTGACTAACTTAGAACTTAACTTCTTTTGTTTTAAAATGTAGTGCCTTTTCTGTGTCTGAAGCTGGATGTTCCAGAAGGATAGCTGAATTCTTTAGTAAATACATCTGGTATGGTTTTATCTATTTAACAATTGAGCAGTGAAAACATTACCAAGTTTCACATTGGTTTGAAGGAAAAAAGCAACACACCATCTTTGTTACAGGGACTGGACTATGAAAGTGCCAAGCAAAGGGTCCTTGTGATTGCAGTCAACAACGAGGCACCCTACATGCTGGCACCCCATTCACAACAACTTTCCCAGAGCACCAGCTCTGTTACAGTGCATGTCCTGGATGTGGATGAGGGGCCAGTGTTTAAACCCTGTCTGTTACGCATAAACGTTAAAGAATGTGAAGATATTGGAACGAGTATTGGGAGATACCTGGCAGAAGATCCAGAAACTGGAAATAGTGAAGGCATAAGGTATGAAAAAAATGTTATCTGCTAGTTTATTTGGAATACAGCATGGGTGGGATATGGGAAGGGGGAAAATAGTTGTTGATGCTGTCTGTGTGTGTGTGTGCATGCGCACGTGTGAGGGGATATGAACACGTAATGCACATGTGTATGTCTCTGTGTACATACGTGTGTGTGTGTATTTGGGATCTTTAACTAAACAGACAAATAATTCTTGACAGCTACCGGATACCACCTGGCCAGTGTAACTGGATCAGCATAGGTGAAAAATCGGGTGAAGTCAGAACCATTAAAGTCTTGGACCGAGATGTAGGAGAAATGAGACGAGGTCAATGCAATATCACAGTCCTTGCAATAGACAGAAGTGAGTACTAATGTTGTCAGTATTCTTTGTGGTCTGTAACAGATACTTCTGTGCAAATGTAACATGAGGACAGCTATACTGCTTCAGACCAGAAGCCTACCTAGTCCATTGTCTTCTCTTTGGGATAGATCTATCAAATGCTTAGGGATTATTATACAGCAGGGAAAGCATTTAAGCAATCGGGGGCAAATTCTCAATGTTTCAAAAGTTAACTGCTCGCATTTAACATCCTTTGTTAAGTCTAAATTGAGAGATTGTCCTATGGATTGTCTTCCTTTTGTTTTCTGACTACTTTTTAAAGTGACAGTACCTGGCAGCCATGAAGTTGACAACAGAGAAAATAGAGAGAGAACTTTTCTCAAAAAGTGGTTGACCTTGCGGACTCTTACAGTTTTGTCCTTTGTTTGACTTAGTTGGAAGGGACCTCAGGAATTATCTAGTTCCAACCCTCTTGCCACAGGCAGGGACACCTCCCACTAGACCAGGTTGCTCAAAGCCCCATCCAACCTGGCCTTGAACACCTCCAGTGTCGGGGCATCCATAACCTCCCTGGGCAGCCTGTTCCCGTGGCTCACCACCCTCAGGGTGAAAAATGTCTTCCTTACATCTAATCTAAATCTCTCCTCCTCCAGTTTAAAGCCATGACCCCTCATCCTATCACTACAAGCTCTTGCAAGAATTCCCCAGCTTTCTTATAGGCCCCCTTCAGATACTGGAAGGCTGCCATGAGGTTTCTCTGGAGTCTTCTCTACTCCAGGCTGAACAACCCAACTCTCTCAGCCTGTCTTTGCAGCAGAGGTGTTCCAGCCCTCTGATCATCTTCGTGGCCCTCTGGACCCACTCCAACAGGTCTATGTCCCTCTTATATTTGGGACTCCAGAGCTGGATTCAGCACTCCAGGTCGGGTTTCATGAGAGCAGAGTAAAGGGGGAGAATCACCTCCCTTGATCTGCTGGCCACACTTCTGATGCAGCCCAGGATACGGTTGGCTTTCTGGGCTGCACTCGCACATTGCTGGCTCATGTTGAGCTTTTCATCAACCAGCACTCCCAAGTCATCAAATCCGTATCTTTCCAATTTAGAGACCAGGATGCCATGTGGTACAGTATCAAATGCTTTGCACAAGTCCAGGCAGATGATGTCAAGTGTTCTTCCCTTATCCACTGACACGGTAACTCCATTGTAAAAGGCCACCAGATTTGTCAGGCATGATTTGCCCTTGGTGAAGCCATGTTGATTGCCACCAATCACCTCATTTTCCGTGTTTCTTAGCAGAGCAAATACTCTGATTGTAAAGGAAGGGTTGTACACTCAGATTCTCATTCTAAAACAGGTTTTGGTTCTGATTTAATGTGATTGATATCTGTTCTTTCTGATTAGTTTGGGTATACGCATTTATTGTAGGAAAAGACGTAGTTTTGCCTTAACGTCGTCTATCCAAGAAGATTAAATACACCTTTCACTTCCCAAATGCTAAATGCAGCAAATGCATTATGAAAGAAAAATGTTGGACTTAGAGGTCACAGTTTTAATTCTGAAATACGTATCTTACATTAAAAAGGAAAAATGGACTGCCTTTTTAAATCCAATGACAGGATTTAGTTTGGGCCTTCATGTGCTTAAACATCAGTGGGAGTAACGAGCAGACCTTTGGAAGTTGCTTTACAGATAAAAGTTCTGTCTGAAGCTTGCGTATTAAAATTAAGTGCACATAATACAAATTTAAAATGTTTAGAACTTCTCTTGCATATAAAGTAAACATGATACATGCATCTGCAACCAGTTCTCTGGAGAAAGTTTTAAAAGTAGACTTGGTGTCATCTCACTGGAAGGCATATACAAGCATTGGCCATTCTGTATTGTAAAAAGTGTAATTAGGAGGGAGAGCTCATTCAATTCTTGCATGTAGAATTTGGTGACATAGTATGTGTCACTGCTGAATCCTACCACCACGTGGTGACTCAGAGGGAAGAGGACGGAAAGAAGGCAACTGGTTCTGAATATGTTTGTGTTCCCAGGGGAAGTGAGGGTAGGGACAGTGTCATTTATTTTCTCCTTCCAGAAGTAAAAAGGCATGAGACCTTCACTTTCTGCTTTTGACTCTCAGTTTGACTTAGCGTCCTTTACCCCTGGTTTATGGGCTCTGTCTCCTTTTGTCCTTCTGTTAGAACAGTATCTGTCCCCATACAGATACATGTACTTAACAAAATACATTGTGTGCATATGGAAAATATGGAGCTTTGTGAGCAGTTGGTCCATTCTACAACCAGCCAAGCCAAGAGAAGTGGCTAAGAGAGCTGTGAGAAGTCTCTCCATCTTTTTGGTTAAATCAGGAGCTGCTTTCCACCTTAGTTCTAAACTTGCATATTACAGTTGATGATATTTTGTTGTGAAAGTTTGGACTAGATATAAATATGTGAATAGTAGAAGTAAGCGCTAAAAGTAGTCCTTTTTATCTCACAGATGGCAAAACAGGCACTGGAACAATTCAGGTTTGCATCCAGCCTGGGAACAAGAATTACCCACGAATTACTAAAACCGACTATATAATGTGCAGAGACAGAAAACCGATCTGCCTGACTGCAGAGGATGGAGACCAGTCTCCTTACAGCACACCCTTCGTATATCGCATAAGTGACCGCAGCTTGGCTTCCATGTGGAAGATAACTCGACACAATGGTATGTGAAGATCTCCTCCTCCTCCCATAGCTGTAGGTTGCCAGAAGAGGCTTTGCTACTTCTCCTTTGGGTAGACTTGATTGGACGAATGTAGGTTTGGAACTGGTGTAGTCAGCGGGGCTAACAAGGTAGCCATGATGATCTCTGGCAGTTCCTGTGTTGTATTTGCTGTACAGAAGATCAAGAGTATGCCAGAAATAAAGGGGAACAGATAAAATAGTCTTATCTGAACTATCCTTGGTTTGAAAAAGTTTGCAGAAGTTAAGAAGGTGGCACTGTTGGCATCACAAAGGCAAGGAGAAGGATATTATTCTGCCTCTTAAAGGATAAATAATAATCTGTCCCCAGCATCCTTGGGTCAGCAATCACCTGCTGTCTGAAATTACGATGTAAAAAGATGAGGTGGGAGAACAAAAAACGGCGTAGATCATTGCATCAACACCTCTGGAAAAGCAAGTGTGCATTCCTGATTCATAAGGAATTATGGAATGAAACAGCTAGTAAGCCAAAAATGAAATACAACTTTTCTTAGGTTGCTGTTATGGTGGAGTACTAGAAAACTGAAACTTCACTTAAAATTGATTAGAGGCTGACTAAAAAAATCCTGGCAGTTTTTTTTCTTAGTACTGCTGTCAGCCAGCACATTTTTGGTAAAGTTGAGTTGGGTGAAAGAAAACATTACTATCTCCTTAAATATATTTATGTCAATTTTTATAATTTTGATAGAAGTAGATAATTTATTACCAAAAGAATCACTGTTTCCTAAAATTTGCTGAGAGAAAGGTATAGCCGATGGTGGTTTCCTGGTGGGTGCCAGATAATGACAAGAGCAGCACATACATTTGCTGTTATGTTGTCATGAACTAGCCTGAAAAGGGTGTGGTTCTGAAGCGTTCCATCAAACATTCACTAATGAAACCAAAGAGGGCAAAGTCTGAGAGCAAAGACATCTAAGAGTTTTAAGGTTTATATTAGGCAAATTGAAACAATATTTTAGGTGGTACATGTAGTTTCATATACTTCATTATAAAGCAGCCATTCTGTACATCAGTGTTTATCTTGTAGATATTATTTTACAAATGATTTTGTAAAAAATGATATAAAAAAATCACGTAAAGATGACTTTCAAACACATGGTTGCTAATCATTGTGACTAAGCAGGACAGCAGACTAAATCGGTTTACTTCACACTGGACATAGTAATTCCCACTGAATATAGCAATAAAGAGTGGAAGAGGTATAAATTCATTTTATTATTAATTATTAGTTTTGTGTCAACAGATTTAAGCTAGCTTTGAACAAGCTAATGTGGATCTGGTAGTGGTGTAACTAACGGGAGGGAAGATTATGATCGCACGTCTGTTATGATGGAGTTTCAGGTATTGTTAACACTAGATCTGGGTTTGCCTTTCTTTACAGATAATTCTGTGTATCTCGCACCAAAGGGTGATATTCCATTTGGAACATACCAAATTCCTGTAGATGTGATTGACAATGGAGGAAAGGTGGGACAGAACCGTGTCACAGTTAACGTCTGTGATTGCGTTACTCCAACCGAGTGCAATGGCAGCACCCGGGAACTTTCTGGTGGAAATGTTACTCTTGGCATATGGGCTATCCTTGCAATGATCTTAGGATCGCTGTTATTGTTGCGTAAGTACACTTGTTTGTTTTTTTTAATACATAGTGTAAAACGCTTAATTTTAAAATTAGCTGAGAGAACTGGTTGATTCAGATCTTTCTTTTTTTATTTAGGCAACTGTATAGCCCTCATCACTGACTTAATGTACCTGCTCTATTTGTATCATTATCACAGGCTTCTTGGTCTCATCTTGTCCTGTAGTTACCCTGTATGGATTTTTGTTTATTCTTTTGAGTACATTTTATGTGAGGTGTTCACGTTATCAGGTCAACCTGCATTCAGCGCTTGACCAAAAGATGATGGGATTTGTAGTGCTCATCAGATCTTGTCTTCAGGCAGGTATAGGAAAGTTTATTTGTGAGTCGAGTGCTGGTTTTTGGATGCACATTCCTACAAACAGAAATGCTGAAATCAATTTCCTAGAGCTTTTTGTGACCTTTCTTGTGTCATGGACTAAAACATAGAGTATCTGAGACAGTAAATTTCACAAGGGATTTTACAAGAGCCAGTTGAAGGACAGGTTGGGTACTTCCACAAGAGACCAAACCCTTGAATACGTGTTGTGTTACTGCAGTTGCCCAAACACTAACAGCTTCTTAGCAAGATAATATTTCTGTTAACCAGTGAAGTGGTGACAGTGATAGCAAAGCCAGGTCATTTTTTTACCGGAGTCAGACATAGTCTGGGGGGCAGTTCTTCTTCTTTTTCTTTCTTTTTCCATTTTTGCTGGTAATGATCACCGTGTTCTGCCCATGTTCAGTCTTGGCTAGCTGTTCTTACTCAGGTAGATAGAACACTGGGACCTGCACACGTTTGAAGGTTAGATAGATCCATGTTTTATCCGTACAGGGTAAGTACCCAGATTGGTGATACAGCCTGGAGCTGGAATTTCCAGATGTGGGAATGCTTAGTAGCAGGGCTCTGTGAAATATCAGCTAGCTTTTTGTCACTACCCCTTGACTGCATCCCTCCCAGACAGATACATTATTTTATTGTGGCTCGGGTTTACCATGTATATCATCTGCTCGGTGCTGTCATGGATGTCTTCTTCCCATCTTTCAGCGTCAGGAGAGGACCGCTGGTACTGAACCTGGAGATGGCAGCTGACAGCTAGCTACAGAAGCTGAAGGAGCTTGGAAGTGGCTCTTGGCCAATTTCCACAGAAGTTCCTATGTTTAGAGATCCTGTTGTTCAGTGGGCAGTTAAGCAGATCTGTTCTCTTCCTCATGGGCTTCTTTATTCTTGAGCTATCAACTTGAAAAGAGAAGGAAAGAGTGGTTCTTTGAATGAAATGCTTAGTCCTTTATTTAGGAGAGAGATTAGTTGCTGATGATTCTTTTATAAAAAGTCATTTCTGGCTGAGTCTCCATGACAACACAAAGTAGTATTATAGGAGGAATAAGATGAATACAAGGAATTAAAAAAAAGATTCTTCTGTTACATAATGCTTGAAGTCCTCCAGAGTTCTGCTGACCTTTTCTGTGTCACAGAAGTTTCTGGTATTGAGACCTTTAGCTCGCTGGAGCTAATGTTCCTTATGATACAACTTGACACCCGTGCATTCATACATGAGAAGTGTCTTATGTACAACTTTGTAGGTGTAAGACATGATTTTTTTAACCTGGACTTGGGTCTAAATGTTTTATTACTGTGAAATTCTGCAGTCACTGTTTTTATAAGATGCTTGCATTTCTTTTGGGGAGACAAAGATGCGTTTTAGAAGGATGAAATTGTTTAACAGTGTAGTGAAAAGTCCATATACTGTTTGAAAAAATGGATACATGTACAGTTTTGGGTATGAGTGTTTTTGGAAATCATTAAATGCTTAGGCATTCAAAAAAACCTAATACAACAAATTTCATTCTCGAACACAAGTAGATACCATTATGAGGTAAAATTTGTAGTATCTTCCTCACTTGTTTCCTTTCCATAGTAATCCTGATCACAATTTGTGGCTGCTGTGGCGCTGGGGCAATGCAGAGGCATGTGACTGATGATTGTGCCAATCACAATTTAATCATCTCAAATACAGAAGCTCCAGGAGAAGAAGTGATGGTAAGTTGTCTATTTCCTTCAATGTAGAAACATGTAATTAAGATATGCATAGCATTTCAGTTTGGGACCAGGACCACCTGCAAGTAAGTGACTTAGCAAGGGAAATAAGTAATAAATGCAGGGATCATTAGGCAGAGTTAGTAGTACCATGTATATTTAAAAATATCCTGTAGTTGTTAGCCCACCTGCTTATAATTCTTCCAGACTCTGTTTGATTGGAACTTTCAGGTGAACATTTTAATCACTTCAGTCATTTTAAAGAATTAGATTAGGTGGAAATATACTATTTTGCCTATATTGAATATGTGCTTATGGCAAAACGTTATTGCTTATAGATGGAGAAGGATCTTTAAATTTAACAAAAAAAGTACAGACACAATCTCTGCCCAAATAGAATGAACCCAAATACAGGTGATTTTTGATACAGTGGAATACGTATAATTGAACTGTCCATGTTCATGAAATATGTTCTTGCTTTTGGCATCCAAGCTTTAAGATTCAGTCTACCATGAACAGAGTACAGCCCAGAACTGGGCTCGTACATATGGAAGGACTTAGCTCTTCAGACTCTTCCCCTTCTCCTCTGTCCCCCACCCACTGACTTTGCCATCCTCAAGGAAAGGACATGTTTAAAAACCATTGAGTATACTTTACCTTGAAAACCAAGAAATCCTAATGGTGACAAGTGTCAAATTTCTCATTGCCTGTGGAGCATAATGTAGTGCCATTCTAATCGGATAATGTCGTTTTAAATTTGTGGTCCCATTCTAGTTTTTCCATATTTCGCTCTATACAGACATAATATGTGAAGAAACGGAATGAAACCTATGCATATGACTGTATATCTGGCTTAATGGGTTACAGGTTGTTGACTTTGAAAACCAAACATTATTTTTACATGCTAATTTAAGAAACTAGCATAATTCAACTTTCATTGGGATAGATTCAATTTTTGGATCTCACATGATATTTAAATGCAGATTTTTTTCCCCCCTTCCTTGTCATAGTATCCTACCCAAAGACTAATTATTGATCTTTATACACTAAGGATAGCATTTTGTTCAAAATATCACAGTGGAAAGCAGAGATTTTGCAGTTTTCAGTATTGACAGCTCCCTATTGCTGCTTCATCTTCCGAATTACAAACAAAAAGGGAGGGGAGGAAAAAAAGTAAAAGTATCTCCACTGCTGCATCTTTTTTCAGGATCACAACATAATTCCTCTACAAACTACAACTGATCAAGGAGGATATGGAGTAAAAACAGGAGATCAGCAAACATTTGAAATGGTAAAAGGAAGAGGGCATACCTTGGAATCAGTCAAGGGAGGTGGACATCAGACCCTGGGGTCAGTTAAAGAAGGAGGAGGACAGAATATGATGGATACGTGTAGATACTCCTACTCAGAGTGGCATAATTTCACACATCCTCGTTTAGGTGAAGTAAGTATTCTGAAACTGAGGTTTTGCAGTTGTGGGGGTTTTTTTTTGGAGTGTAGGTTATGGTCAATATATACAGACTTTTCAAGGAGGACGCGTATTTGTTCTAGAAAGGTGGCTTTCTGGTTTTGGTTTGGTTTGGTTTTTCCTCTCCTTTGCTCCCCTGCATCCACTTTGGAATATTGCCCTTTCAAAAAGTCATGCTTTGTGTATTTTAGATGTAAATTATTTTCTTTTCTTGGCTTAAACTATAGGCAGTATGCTATTTTTCATTTAGAGTATCTATTCATTCAGAATAATTACTTAAGCTTTTGTGAGTTTTTCTGAGAATGTCTGTTTGCTTTTATTCTAACCGCTTGCTTTGTACTAATTTAAACCTGATACTTAACAATGGTGCAGGAATGAGTGCACAGCATTAGAAATGTAGTTACTCCGTGTCTTGGAGATGGAAAACTCTCACTACTTGCCTAACCAGTTCTGTGTAAATCAGTCTTTTAATTTTGAGTGGATTTTACTTGCTTGGCAGGTTATTTAAACAGGTTCTTCCTCTTACTGTTACATACATGATTAGTAGAAATGATTTCTGTATTAAATACTTATATCTTATAGTCTTAATGATATAGACCAATCATGTGCATTTTTTGTATGTAGGAATCCATTAGAGGACACACTCTGATTAAAAATTAATCAATGAAAGGTAAATCAAAAAGAAATTATTTTTATGCAATATGTTTAGGATAACAATTTAAGAAACTAATAGCGTGTGTTCTCTTCCTACGCAGAAGGTGCACCTATGCAGACAGGATGAAGAACAGAAGCATTCTGAAGATTATCTCCTTTCATATAACTATGAAGGAAAAGGATCCTTGGCTGGCTCTGTAGGCTGCTGCAGTGATCAGCATGAAGAGGAGGCACTTGACTTCTTAGATCAGCTGGAACCCAAGTTTAGGACATTAGCAGAAACGTGCATAAAAAGATAAATGTGCCTTTCACAGTGCTGAAAAAAAAACCTGTAAATAAGTGGCTTTTGTGATGTTAGGTGTTTTGGAATTGAGGAGGGGAGAAGTTTATCAACATTAATGTAGACTGGTGAGAGTGTAAGTAACTCTTACTTGAAATTTACAACTGTTTTTTTTTTTATTTCTGCTAGACACTTTCCATCAAAAATAAGGGATTAAAAATATTTTTTCTTAGACTATGTTGATATAGTAACGTTAGTTTCTACTTAGATTACATTTCCTATTCGTTGTGGTTACTTACAATGCAGAACTTGATGTTGTCCTTTTAACTATGCAGCTTCAAAATTTTACTGTATTTGGCTTTGGAGAAGGAAAGCTTTTTAACTGACTGTTTCTTTGTTTTCTTTTAATTCTGTAGAAATACAACAAAAAAACATTACTGGTGAATATCAAACACCTTGTTAATTTTTAACTTATATGAACTGAGATACAAAACAGTTTTTCACATTAAAAATAACTGATGAATACATGAGAAAACTTTATATTTTGATTGAAAATTAAATATATATATATTGTATATATGTAAAATAATATTCAAAAATATATTTTTCTCCTAATGGGTTACCACCCATCAAACTTGCTATCCTAAGGGATTTATGGCATCACCACCTAGAGTATCAGCATTGTATGCGAGTATATATTTTTCTTTTAAGGAAATAAAAGATTTTTTTAAAAAAGTCAGGAAATAGAGGTAAATATCATACTTCAAAAGAATGCAGGACAAATATAATGTTTACTTGACCTAAGTTTGTACCTCAGTTTCGTGTGAATTTTAACCTAGTATCATTGCAGAAATGATGAACGTTGCCAAGAGTTTTGTCCAGTGTAGCTGCCACTACCTTTTTACTTGCCTTGTCACGGACTTCATTAAACTGTTTCTGTAAGTAGATCTTGGCAGAAAATACAGCTGAAATGGATTGAGCATACGCTGCATTAATAGCAGGTTTTAAAGCTAGCTTTATTTGAGATGCAAAATTACACTGGGATACATTGTCTGTTTTGAGCGTGTTATGTGGTGGTTGTAGAGGTGAGCGTTTACACAGATCTCTGGCAGAAATCATCTGAGTCCCGCTGGTTATTTTACGAGATTAAGCATATACACTATACATATATTACACTATATATATATTACACAAAAGTCTGAAATACGTTTGGCAGATGACAGTAGTGAGACCTGAATGCTGCCATAATCTATTTCTGGAATTCAGGCTCTGCTTCCCAGGTTTTATGTTTTTAATATTTGCACTCCTGGTTAAGTAATCTGTCCTCTACACTCTGGGAATTCTCTTGTGCCTTCAATGAATGTCTACCTGTCTATGAGAAACTTGTGCAATGACTTCTTTCTGTTGCTATAATTGTGCTTTTAGGATTTGCTCTGCAAACGTATGCCTTAGGGAGATGCTTTTTAAAATTTACTATAGCTAATGATCTGTAAAAGGAATTATTTGTGACAACAAAGAGTCACGCTGCTTTAAATTTGGGTGCACAGCTGCTGCTGAATTCCAATGGCTGCAGTCATTCCACACAAATTACAGTCAGTGAAAACCCACGGCAGTATAAAAACTTACCAAAGTTGTAAGATAGTACTTTTAAAACCTTCTGTTTCACGCTGTAAGTGGGCTTCAGAATATTCCTTTTAAGAACGAGCTGTGGTTACTTCATAGATCAATGTTAAATGTATGTTAGTCTATAAATCGAAAATATTCTAGATACACTGCCGGTGGTAAGAGCAGCAGCAAAATACGAGATGAAAACCAAGGTGTTACAAACTTACTTTATTTAAAAAATGCATGCTAACTCTACTCCTCTGAACACTACTGTTCTTTGTCACTGAGATAAATGAGCTGTGGCAGATCGGTGGGTGAGGTAAGTCAGGACAGCTCTGCTGATCCCAGTCGAGCTATGCTGACTTTATGCCAGGTGAAGATCTGTCCCCTCATGATTTCCTTGCATCTTTGTGTCTTCGATCTTTATCTTTAGTTATTGGCGATACACTTGTTAAGGTAATATTAATGTCTCCCCCTCTTTTTAATGTTTGGTGGTTTTGTCTGGTTGTTTTTAATTATATAAAAATGCTATAGTCCAGAAGGACCTAGGGTAAATTACAGATTGGAATCTTGAAAATTACTTGGGGGGTGGCATAGAGACACCTCTGGAAATACAGTTTCTTTCCTCATAAAATGTTATAGTACTGCTGTTCTAAAAGAATAGACCAAATTTGTATGAGCTTTAATTGAATTAGAGTAGTAGATGGTTGTTAAGTAGACGGTTGGTTAATTAGATGGTTGGTTAATTAGATGGTTGCCAACTTTCTGTTCACGTGTTAAAAAAATAACTTACTGAAATAAAAATGTTTTCTAGTCCAATCTACCTGAATGTTTTCATTTTTTTTTTCTTTTACATTTCAACAAGCATCGATAATTAGTTACGTGCTTTTTTTGTCCATTTTTAAACAGAACACAAATTTGGTATCACTTCTACTTGTTTGTCTCTAAAGTTCTGAACTGAACCAGCTACTTCTGTAAAACCAGGAGTAGAAAGGTAAAGCTTTAAAAAAGAGACTGTAAAACATTATTTTCATTGTATCTTGTAATAATGGGAATGAAAACTTTGTATAAAGCATTAAGGTTTACAAATACTAAGGACCAACTAACATTTGTGTAAAGCTTACAAATGAAATATTTTAAAGTGTCACTTGTTGTTACTGTCTTGAATCACCTTAAAAATTGTGAAGATTTGTTCTCTGCAACTAGGTAATATGCAAAGTATCTAGTCGTGTCAACATTATCGTAACATCCTGTTTTAGGTATATTTTGTACAACAGTGAGTAATAAATTTTTTTTTGCAAAATAAAAGGAACTCTACAAAAGCTGTTCATTTCTTGTACATGAACTAGTTTATAGCATGCCTGTTCCTGAAGGGGATTGGACTTTTAAATTGCAATTGAAGTGTTTTTGCGATGTTATGTTGCCATAACGCTAGTACTTGTCCTTGCAGCATGAGCAACGGTGGGTTCTAGCTGAAGTTTTACAGCACAGTCTGGCCAGTTGTTTGTGGGGCTTTCTTGCTTCTGAAGTGATCAAGAATGCTTGATGAATTGAAGATCTTAAAAGTACAAAGCATTACTCTGTCATCTCACTGAAAAATTGCAAAGAAAGCACACAGTGCCTATTTCAGAACCTCTTAAGGAAAACCAGTGGCAGCAAATAACTCAAGCTTTCACACATCTGGCAGTCATAAAGCTGCAGGATGTTGGTATCATAGGGGTTGTATGATCTCTATGGTTAAGGACCCAGTGGATAATCAGTTATCTGGCTTCAAGGGAAGACATAAACTCACAGAATGGCTGAGGTTGGAAGGGACCTCTGGACATCATCCAGTCCAACTTCCCTATTCAAGAAGGACCACCTACAGCTGGTTTTCCAGGACCAGATAGCTTTTGACTATCTATCTCCAAGGATGGAGACTCTA
>VZZY01017671.1:0-111469 GCA_013400335.1 Eurystomus gularis
TAGACCATGTCCTGAAGCGCCATCTCTATACCTTTTTTAAACACCTCCTGGGATGGTGACTCCACCACTGCCCTGGGAAGCGTGTTCCAGTGACTGACCACTCTTTCACTAAAGAAATTTTTCCTAATATCCAATCTAAACCTCCCCCAGCACAACTTGAAGCTTTTTCCTCTTGTCCAATCGTTAGTTACTTGGGAGAAGAGACCAACACACACCTCTCTACAACCTCCTTTCAGGTAGTTGTAGAGAACAATAAGGTCTCTTCTCAGCCTTTTCTTCTCCAGACTAAACAATCCCAGTTCCCTCACCTGCTCCTCATAAGACATGTTCTTCAGATCCCTCACTAGCTTTGTTGCCCTTCTCAATAGAGAAGTGCAGATAGTGTAAATCTTTTACTTCTCACAAAAAATTTTCATCCTGGAACCTTGGCACAATTAAATGAGTGACAGTTAAACTGTTTAATCTTTAACTGTTATTAATATGATTTCTATATATGTATAAGCTAATTATACATCATTATGACCTAAAAGCTTTTGAGCAGAACCATTTCAGTTCAGTTTCTATAAGCAGTAATGTCATGGTTAATAATTTTCAGTAATTTGGGGTCACTTTATTCTGAATTGGAGCAGCTGGTGGAAGGAAAAGTCAGTCTGTGGCACAGAAATATTTCATTCATCCTGCCTTGCAGATGCAAAGCCTTAGCCATTTCAGCCACATTTCAAATTGTCTTATATATCAGATACATACATATTTAAATACTTTATACTATTGAAAGACATATTTACATTTATATTAGCTTTTAAAAATACCTATATAGACTTGGGAGCAATAAATGTTAATTAACTGCATTTCTAAGACCGTATAACCTCATCTTGAAATCCAAAGCTTCCATTTCCTGGGGTTTCCTAAGCACAATCAGAGAGTATGAAATGATATGTCTGTATTTCCTCTGATGTAACCAGTCTACCAGCCAAGTCACAGCAATCATGAGTTTGCAGGTATCTTTACAGTTTCCACTAGAAGTACAAGAGTCTTGGACATACGCTGCCATATGCCAGCGTTATATGGCATAATAATGATAGGCAGGATTTTATCTTCTAAAAAGATTTTTACCATCTGGAGAACATCCATACACACGATAGACAGTGACCTTAGACTGGACACCACATGCTGGTCATCAAGTTTGCATTTCATTTGCAATAACAGTTACATACACTGGAATAGACCAGTTCATGGTCTCTAAATGTCATTTGTAATGTTAACATATATTTATATCTCAATCTAGAAATGAACCACTGCAATGTTGTTTTTTTTCTAATAGAAAGCTATTTATGTTTATTTTTAGACAATTTGAATTTTGAGTGAATTATATTTTGAAGTGTAGTAAATCTATTCTGAAATCTTTGTACGCACGATGACCTTTCAGATGCTAAAGAGCTAGTAGAAATATGGTATGGTATTGCAGATGTAATAATCAGAACAGGCACTTGTTCTGAAATGGTAAATAATTATTTTATTCATAGTTTCTGAGGATTCGCAGAAATTTAAACTTGCTGAAAACAAGTCACCATTCTGAATGGTAACTGAACAAACATCTTGCTAATTTGTTCAACGCCATCTAGAGGATTTTTGATAACTCTAGGGTAAGTGCTTAGATTTTTTTTTTTTTTAATACTGCCTTTTGAATAGCAGTAGTTTTGGGTTAAACCAAGATGAAAATTTTGGCAGATAGTTCCAGTAAAGAGATACACCTTACTGCCATTGCCTTCCATTGCTGTCTGCAGGCAGCAGTTGTTACCATGGACTTTGAGCATGCTGCATTATTCTGTGAGTGCCTAGTTAGAAAACCAGATAACCAAACCAGATCCTAAAGTGTAAGTATAGAGTATGTCTTGCCGATCTTTTTGCATCCCAAAGGTTTTCCAGCCAAAAGCAGGAATTGTTAAAGTCTAGCACTACCACTTTGAGAAAGATGAAAACAAGGACATTTCACTCCATTTTAAGCCTCTATGCAACAAAACTAGTATAGGAGCTTAGTTAAAATTGGATTTTGGACTACAGAATACTGATCTTATCTAATCACAGTTTCTAATTAGCACTATGTTTACAGGTGTCATTTTTATAACGAAATTACATAAAGTAATCCCTGATCAGCACTCCAGGTCTTAACAATAGCGAACAAAAGCATTTGAAAATAGCAACATTTGTTACCGCTGGCTGGTGTGCATAAACTTCTACTTCATTATACAACAAAAAGTAAAAGTTTGTTTCATCTCAGTAACAGCTTTAGCTTTTCTCTACCATCTACAAATAAACGCGAATACCCACAACTCCACGATGCTTACAAAGCTTTCAGAAGAGAGACTTCTTTTGAAGTGAATGCTCCATCCTTTAAAGACCATGGTTTCTAGCCTAATATCATAGCAATGCTTTTCATAGTCTGTGAGATCTTAGAACTACAGAATAGAATGGAAAAGAAAGGAGAAATAAAAAAAAAAAGGAAAAAAGGAAGATGCATGTTCATGTCAAAGCATTGTTTGGGGTGGCAACTACATAAAATAAGTAACAGGAATGGAGGCAAAAGTGAATCTAATACATTTAGATGAACAGCTCAAGTGAAATCTGAGCAGTCACAAAAACACTTAGAAATAAAAATGTGTTTATGATATAGAAAATATTTCAGTAAAGAGCTGTACTTTAGCCCTGTGTGGCCAGACCTTCAACTTATAAAATAGTGTGAGCTTTACTGAATGAAATGCAGTAATGTCACATTACGTTGCTGAAATATCTGCCTGGTATATTTAGGTACTTGTAAATTCATTGTTGCTAAAGAACAAAATAATGATGGTATATAAAAGCAATACTGGTGTATAAAGCAACATTACGATGAACTTTATATAATCATTGAACCTTATGATATCATATACAGCATGTAAATATAGAATCATAGAATCATTAAGGTTGGAAAAGACCTCTAAGATCATCAAGTCCAACCATCAACCCAACACTACCATGACCACTAGACCATGTCCTGAAGTGCCACATCTGCACTTTTTAAAAATAATATACTTATAGATGAAAAGATTAATATTTTTAAAGACATGGTCACTCAAACTGTTTTAAAGTTTGGGGACCGAAGAATTTCCTTTTTTTATTTCCAAAAGAAAGTGTTTCAAATATGCAATTTTTGACATAAAATTTTAAAGATCTTGTTAAAAAAAAGAAATTTGACTTCATATTAAAAAAAGGAAATACTTGCAATGCTTTTTTCCAAACTTTAACTTCAGTACCTGCTATAAAAATAGTTTTATAGTGAGATTATTTCCAGTGTTAAAAAGAAAACCCTTTACTTTGTGAATTTATCATCTTTCATTAGAAGTGAATGATACTGTTACCTCTGTGACCTCCTTCCTTCCGTCACCTTTTTAATGCTTACATCAGTAAGCATCAGTATTTGAGTACTCCAAGTAAGGCCACAATACTGATTCACAGATGAAAGAATATTTTCTGTGTTGGTCCTCACCCTGTTCTCTTCTGGAAGAGGGCAGAGGGGGATTTACACTCAATTTCGGACCTTTCTCCTTGGTGTCTGTGTTCTGAGTCCTTGTACAGTCAGCAGAAAGAGCTAAGTTCCACGTTTATGTCATGCGGACAAAAGGCATAGGGATCTTAACAGGACTCAGAATTATCATAGGAAAAGCAGGCAAACAAATGTATTTCTCCTAACACTCTGAATGACAAGTGTAAAGTTAATGGCCATAGAAAATCTTAAATTTGATAGATAAAGTAAAACAATCAGATCAAGAAATATTACTTGCTTTCTGGCCTTCAAAAATGATTCTGCAAGTCATCAGAAGGTGTTTGTACTCTAAATACAGTTTAATTTTAAGATAAAGACTTAAAAGTCCACAAAAGTGCCAGAAAAGCACTTTTATGACCTTCCATTGTTTCTTTTATTACCCTTTCCAGATTTGCACATGCGAACCGTAACATCTTCATAACCATCTTCTGCTAGCTTTCTGCACAGAGGGTTGATATTTGTGTGAGCAGTTAGGTCTTCTTGTTTGCTGCTTCTTGAAAGCAAGAGTAAGATGCTAGGATTGTAGAAGATTCATGAAGATGAGTGTGACATATCCTTACACCTCCCATCTTTGCCACTGTCTTGGGCTCTGTGTTGGTTACCTATTTACCTCGACAGAGTAACAGGGCATCCACAGAACATCCAACGCACCATGATACGATAATGCCATGAGTCATAGCAGCACCTATTGACTTACATCCTAACAGTAGTCATAGGTTGTGAGAAGAATGTAAAGTACATTTATTAATAAACTAGTGAGGAGAACTATTAGAATAAACTATTGAGAAGAGAAGGCTCCAGGGAGACCTTTCATTACTTGAAGGGGGCCTATAAGAAAGATAGGGACAGTCTTTTTAGCAAGGCTTGTTGTGACAGGACAAGAAGTAATACTTTTAAACTAAAAGTTTAAAGGGTAATACTTTGAAACTAAAAGTTTAAAGGGTAGATTTAGACTAGGTGTAAGGAAGAAATTTTTTTCAATGAGGGTAGTGAGACACTGGAACAGGTTGCCCAGAAAGGCTGTAGAAGCCCCATCTCTGTGAACATTCCAGGTCGCGTTGGATAGGGCTTTGAGCTTTTGAGATCTAGTTAAAGATGTCCCTGCTCATTGGGACATCCTCCTGGGACAACCTCCTGCAGGGATGTTGGACTAGATGACCTTTAAAGATCCTTTCAAACCCAAACCATTCTATGATTCCATGAGGCTACTTTTGCCAGAGACAGAAAGCCACTAATCAAATCTACTAACGCTACACAGGAATAATTTTCTCATTTCTAGGTTCTGAAAACCACCTTCTGAAACCATGGGGAAGGTACATCACACAGACAGCAGATATATCAACTGGATCTGTCCATTCCTGGAAGATTCCTAGTGTGCAGATCATATGCAAATAAGTAACAAAGACTAAGCATTTAAAAAGTATCAAATCAGTCTGAATAAGCCTAAAGAAGTTGAATGCTTATTCCAGTACCATACTTTGAAAGGGTACAACTTTTGGAGAGACCATACAGTCTTGTATTAGCCTTAAGAAAACTGTTTAAAGTGCCTTTCCCAAGGGAAACTAGCATTCTGGATTCTGACAAAAAACATGCCACAAAAACAATTAAATGGGCTAACAAACTAGTTTTCCAGGAATCTTATTCCGCCTGAAGCTTATTCTGATATGAAAATTTCCTTGATATAACCCCACCTGCAACTATGAATTATACTTCTTATTTTAAACTAGAGGGAAGATCAATTATGCACTTTTCCCCTCAAGACTGATACAGCCGTAAAGATTTTAAATGTATCTTTATCTAAAATTCTAGCTCTGTAAAGGGCTGAACTGCATCTATTCTAGCAATGCGTTTTCTGGACTGAATGTGTTTAACTATTGTTTGACTTTTTTTTATTTTCTGACATCTATGTGGACTGAAATAGGATGTAGATTGCTTAATCAATAACAGGTTATAAAAGCACATCATTAGCAATGGAGTTTACTCGAAGGGAGGAGGCCATCAAAAGCTAATTGTGCAATAGCATGGTCAGCAGCTCACCCTCTTGGTACTAAGACAGGTGTCAATTCAAATGATACATTAATTCAAAGGAGAGACACAGACAGCAAGCACATAATTGGCTCTCAAAATGCTGGATTACTATACATTTGCATTTCATTAATTCTGGGCTTTTTATTATTAGAAAACAAGCAAACAAACAAAAACAAGAGAAGTGAGAGCTGCTGAGAAATATGAAGCTGTATTTCACAAGCTGTAATGTGAGAAAAACCAGCATACACCTTCATTTCCAAAACAGAACTCAAAACTTAAGAGGGAAATTACTGGTATAGCCTATAAAAATACTTCCATATAAATAAATAAATAACACATTTTATAGGGCAAAGCTTGAACTCCTTTTAGGACACTGAAGCATTAGCAAAAGTGTAGCGGCAGCTTGAGGGCTGCCATGATAAGAATACCAGCAGCAAAGGCTTCTGGATTCGATCCAAGTGGGAGGTTGAACCATCTTCTGGGAGAGAGGAAATACAAGCTTTAGAAGCTTAACATCTGCATGGATAGTGACACCATTAATAGGCTATGAACTTTCCTTCCTAAAATCAGTTTGCAACTGATTCAACAATAAGCATCTCAGTATTTATGTGTCAGAGTTAGACAACAATAACAGAAATGCACAGTTGTATTCTATTATCTTTGAATTACATTCACATTTTCTTAATGTCAGAAGACCCTATATACATAAGACTTTTAGTCTCTCCTAGAGCAGGACAGCTTGCTATACATCTCACAGCTGCAGCAAGATGTTACTGCTCCACCTTTTCTCCTCTTCCTTTCATTTTCATAGGTATACAAAGAATAGGGGGAAAAACACACAAATCAGACATGGTACCTCAGTTAACCACTTGCAGAACACAGGAATAATCAATTTCACATAGAAGGGGACTGCAGAATTTGCATCCTGTCAGGGCTTCCATTAGTGTTACAATTTGTTTCTACTCCTTTCACTAGCCTGTTTATATCATCTGGTGAATTTCCAGCTGATTTCCCCAGTTTGATTTGTTGCAAAAATCTTCCACTGCTCTGTTCGCTATGTCTGTCCTATTCACTTATGAGGTCTTCCATGTAAATATTTTATTAATGCACAACAATACTAAACTGTAATGGGACTGCCTAAACGCATTTCTTCAGGATAAGTTGCATCAGCACAAGGCAGTTCTACAGGTAAAAGAAAATATTATGGCATGTCTTAATGACATGCAGCACACTGCTATGATCTTATAAAAAGACATTTGAGTATAATGACTCCAATAACATAAAACATGTCTGCTAAAAGGAGTACCAAAAATTTGAAAGGATCAATTAGTAAATGATCTTCATTGTTTAAAGGGACTGTTTCTACCCACTTTGGGGTAGAAATGTATGTAAAATCCCTTCAGTTCTGTTCTGGTCAGAATCTGAGAATTCCTTTGAATGTGGATTTGCATCCTTAACTAAGGCATCCATTAAGGTAATGAAAATACATATTTTGGGATCGGGAAACCCACAAGGTTTATATGAAACAAAGATTTTAAAAACAACATAAAGTCATAAAAGGAACTGAAATATTCCTAAATCATAATTCTACTACTGTTCCTAATCCTAGCTCTAGAGGAACTTGGATTTAAAACGATTTGTAATATAAACTGAAAATTTAAATTGTCTCAGCACTCACTTATTCTTTTCAGTAATTACAGCAAACTGAAGCACCCTTTAGTGTTTCTCATGAAAATATTTGTAGATTCCTCAATTGTGTTCATCTTTAGTATAAAGTAAAACAACTGAATTAGAAGTAATACCTGAATATATTCTTCATTTTATGTATGTTTCCTTAAAAAACACATGGCTATAAAAAATGCATTAGAAGGGTATTAAGAGGTAAGGCCACCCACAGCCAGCCTTCATTTTGATACCAATAGAAGTAAATTTATGAGAATATGCAAAACACTACTTTTTTGGTGTACATACACACAGACATCAGAAGCAATCATTCAGGCTGGAAAACAATACATAGGATTCTACAAACACAACATAAAGGGAATTATGAGAGCTTCAAAAAGCTCTTTTTCAATAGAGCTTTTTGTATTCACTTCATATACTTGAGAGAAATAAAATTCTGTCTTAGCAGAACATAGTGTTTAGATTCAAGTCTTTTACTTCATCTAGGTAATTTATTAATACATTACTCTTGCTTTTCTTCTGCCTCATGAATTACTCTATATTTGTTTGGGAATAGCACTGGATTTTCAAGTCATCTAACTTTTGAAATTTCACAACAATTTTCTTTTAAAATAAGTAATAGAAAAGTAGGCTGATCACCCTCAGAGGAAAGGCAGGAGAGGGAGTGAGAAGAAAGGATTCAATCAAAGTTATAAGCTAAACTGGCTGTTACCCAAGAATCCTGCCAGCTGAACAACTGAATTAGTTATTGGCCTGAATTCTCATTATATATTGCTGCAAGATCACACTGCCCAATTAAGTTTGTAAACTAATATTATAACTACACCTTGGATTTTTTGTGCAGTACCCAGCAGTGAATTCCAAGAACTAATTAGATAGTTAATTTGAATCCTTGTTTGTAGTTTTAACAAGTTTTAATGCAAGTCCTGAGAATTTTGTTGTGATCTTAACTCAAAATCCCTTTTAATTCCTCCCTCTTGTCCAATTTGAAGAAACGTCATGGGAGAATGGCACAGAAGTGCTATAAAAATATTTTGACACGGGCTATGAAGGATTCATTAATTCTTGGTCAATAATTCAAAATGAGGTTTCCAAGCTAATAGTCACAAGTTTTCAGATTTTATTGGAAAAACATTCAAATTAGAGACATACCCAATTATGTGATGCAGGCCTGGTGATTCTTAGCTGCACAACAAGCAATCTAATCACCTTTGTGAACAATCACTGGAACTTTCTCAGATTGCATTTGCTTTAGTAACAGCCCATCAGCACACCTTTCCACCCCTCAAACAGCTGCCTGTTAAATATTGTTTAGTTCAGCATCTGGGCAGAAGTTAGATGCAATGCATTAGTCTGCTAGGGCCAACATGGTTACAAATACATTTCCAAATGATCACTGACAACATGGCAAATGTGTCAAGCCTGTTAGCTGTCTTTATCACAAAACACAAAGGTTCTTAATGGCAGTAGGAATATAAGGTAAATGAAAACTGTCAATTCAAAACGACTTTTCCTTTTATAAATTAAGCCTGTATGAATGAAAGGATTGTTACTTGCTTTCTTTCACACTTGGTCAACAACTGTTTTTCTCAGTACTGGGCTGAGGTCAGGCTGAAAGGAGTAGCAGTGAGGAAGAAAGAAAAATAGGAAGAGTAGGAAAAAAGGAAAAATATATATAAGATATTTTATCCTTTTGCCTTGCTGCAACAGACCAGTCCTTTAAACACACTGCAAGTAACCCATTGCCTTCTAAGGTGCCTACTGTGCATTGCTCCTATTAGAGAATAACATGTACCAGACTAAAACTTGAGTTGAGACACAAAGCCAAGGACTTTTGCTTCACTCATTTAACAGCTCCACACTGACAAGCCCAGAAATGAAGCAAGTTTGCTTTCTGATGCGCATTCTGCATAGTCTTTTACACTGTTGCGGCTTATCTCTTGGCTAGTTTAAAACTGCACTCTACCACTAAAACGGAGGAAGAACCTAAAAGCTTGGTGTAAACACAAACAGCTAATTGAAATAATCGGCATTTATAGTGATCTACACTAGTGGTGCCCTACCTAGACATTAGCAATAGGAAATATTTCCTTTTGGTGCATTTCAAACTGTTGAGACAAACTGTGATTTCAAATCCACCTTTGCAATTTTCCTGCCATCAGTGGCTTTCCAGTCATTCTGCGAAGACAGTAAACTTTCACAGACCTACTACTAATAGAGCAACACACTAAAAGGAATTTAAATAACTTTGCAGAACTTGCTCTCTGCTCTGCTTAAATAACATGAAAAGTATATTCCACTCCCTAACATAAGCATAAAAGTGGTAGCATGACCATTGACACAAATGTATTTTTATCACCCCGCTCATTAGTGGATACTGAGCAAACATAATGAAATCTGAAAGAATTTAAATGTGAAGAGATACTAAACAGCATGTGCAAGGGTAACAAGATTTGGCTTACAGTGTTTTGTGCATAGTTAAAATAGATTCCAGTCCTGCTGTTTCCCAAGTAGGAAAAACACAGTGCCCAGATTCCACATACAAGTACTCCTTGTTAAATAATCTCTGTGTTTTGTTACCCACTGTTCTCTTCGAGGTCCACATATTTCAGTTATAAAAGCAGCTTTCCCTGGAAGCTTTGATCAGCCAACCTATTGTCTGTTGATGGCTGGGCTTTTTTTTCTTAGGGAGGAAGGGAAGAAAGCTGTTTTATTTCCAAGCCAACAATATAAAAATCTCAGCACTCAGTGCTTTAACTGAAGCTCATTCCCATTCAAACTAGTTTGAAACAAACTAGTATGAGCATCTGAGCAGGGTCATCAGCCGCACACAGGCTGCCCAAGCCCATTCAAGTGCCTGTACAGTCAGACAATGCTGTGTAGATATGCACTAAAATTTGAAGCGATACCTTGTCATCCCCAAGCAACATCTAGAAATAATTGACAACACAGATTTATTGTATCAGTTTCTGTGTACCGTTTTTGAATAAAAAACATCCAAAGATGCATAGAAAATAAAGAGCAGTTCCCTGCCTCACTCCATGTGCTCTCGGATATCACTAAAGGTAGATCCTAGACGCGACATTCCCTCGAGCCACCTGCAGCTCTGACTTCAGCCCTGTTGCTGAAAAGGAGGCACAGTTTAATGACCCAGCTAACCTTGGCTTCCCTTACTGCGCTCGTGCCTCTCCCTGAGGCAGCTTGACACAGCCCGCAGCGACCAAGGTCAAGTCAGAGGCCATGTTCAGTTAAATGCTGCACACCCTGGGACTGCCTTTCAAGGCTGGAACTTGAGTGTGACATCAGCTGGTCATGAACCTGCACATCATGAGACAACCAGTGTAACTATCACTTGTTGAATTTGTGCTTTCCAAGGGATGTATAATAAGAATTACTCTCTTTTTTTTAATCCTTCTTTTAATGGCCTAGATGAAGCAGGTGACAGGGGAATTGTCTACCCTCTTCTTTTTGGAAGTAAAAAACACACCCTAGACTCCATAGTCCCTCTACTACTATGAAAGTAACTAAGCATATGTGAGACCAGCATAGTCCTGCAGTTTGGGACAAAGAAGGGAGAGAAGGCACAGTGTATTTTAATTTTTGTGCAGAGGCCAAAGCCATGCATGTGAAAAAAAATCCAAACAAAATCTAGTCTCCCACCAAGATTTTTTTTTCCCCGATACTTTGAGTATTTGCTTTTTGACATCATACTGAATTTTAGTATATGAATTTGGTGAATTTATTTCGAATTTATATTCTTTTACTTGTAGTTTGAAAGCAGGAGAATATTTTTCTATGTGGATCTTTTTTTTTTTTTCCTGAGAATACCGAAAAAAATAAGTATTGAATTTTATTTGGAATAAACAAAAAGGTGAAAATAAGTTTTCTTAATTTCCTTTAAAAAGAAGTATTACCCTGAAGTATTCCTGATTCCTTAATAATGTATCTGAAATCTATGTTACCTAAAGACATAACTGTAAAGTTTTACCACAATTAGGATTTTTTTCTGCAGTTCTGCTTTTGAAAATGTACAAATAGATGCAAGTATATAACATCTATAATAAATCAATAATAGCTACTCAAAATAAATGCTGAATGTATTCTGTTATGGAAATGCCTGTGGAAACGTAATTAGTAATAATAGACCAGTTCTTCTTCAGTACGTTTCTTTTAGAATTTCTGAAGATTTTACTCAAGTATGGCTTTTTCCCCACTTTGTCAGGCAATTTTGACTCTTCTGTGGGTTCAACATCCATTTATTTCAAGGTGCTTACTAAACTCCTTCTGAAAAAAAAGCTGAACAGTGACAGAAAACAGTTGCTGGGGAAAGCACATTTCCCCTTTGCAGAAGCTGAATTGAAGTACATTGACTTTTCCCAATACCAGTACAATTTTAAAAGTGTTTTTCTACTGCTACACACAAATTACCTGACATAAAAGCCAGCTATTGCATTTCATGCTGTCCAAAAAATCCCCACAATCAACAAAAATGTTATAACCATATTCTTCCATTTAAATAAAGAAAGAAAGGGACCTTGTGATGCAGGTATGGCTACCTCGCATTCTAGTGCAGAGCGTATATGCCAAAAATGCAAGCCTAGCTGCCCAGTATGCTTTCCCTTGGAAATTCCTTTCAGTGATATCTAGGCCTGGATGTTCCACATGCTGAAAAACTCCTCTCAGGTTTGAATTTCATCAGTTCTAGTGAAGGACAGTGAGTCCTGAAAAAGCTCAGGCTTGGGGTTGAGTTGCCACTGTGATCAAGTGACAAATCTGCCACAGTGCAAAACTCACCAAGTCTTCCAAGTGGGTAAGGTTACCTGATGGCATGAAGTAATTACTCAGGACTAATTAAAGCACTTTGAAGCCAACTGGAGTCTGAGGGAAGAGGGAAGAAAGAGAACAGGGGTGTAAATGTCTACATGACTGTAATGAAAATACTTGCTGTTTTCCTAAGTGAATCAAAAGATACCACTGGGTGCAGCAAGCAGATAAGGTAATTATCACAGAGAATGCCAACAGTGTTTTAAGAAAGAATGAGAAAATACCTTTAAGATAAATATTTGCAAGCTTTACTCCTTCCATACTGGTACAGTTCATGCTTCTCCAGGAATAATGGAGATACAAGTTATGGCACAGATGAGGGAGGAAATGAGCGCATTGGGCAGACACTGAAATGTGAAACAATCTCAAAAAATGAGAAAACTATGCTGCCTTGGATGTTGATCTAGAAGCACGGCTATCTGTTACAAAGTTGTTGATCTAGAAGCACGGCTAATCTGGCCAAAATTGGGCTCATAATTTTTATGCTGTGCTGTTCACACTGAGTTTTGGACTGAATGAATCGCTTCCAAGGGCACTGGAAGGAAAGATCAATCACAACCGGGACATACTTGGAAAACTCGAGGGATCACAACTCATAAATCATCTCCACAAGAGCTGAATAGCTGGTTTCTATCTTCAAAGAAATCCAATCTTGACTTACATGTATACAAACAGTCAAAGGATGTAAGGTGGAAACTCATTTGAGGACTCCCAGCGTATTGCACATAATGGCAGAAGATAATTAAAATCTTCCTGTAACTAAGCTTATTTTTTTTTCATCCTGTAGATCCTACTGCACTATCTTTTATTGAAAACCAGGCAACTTACCATAATTGTGATCTGTCTTACGAGAGTTATTATGTAAGGTCAGGACTAGTGTCTGAGATCAGCATAGCAGGTAGCAATCTGATAGAAAATGAAAAGAGCAGATCAGCTAGCCTAGACACCTTAACCCCAGCCATGACTCAGGGTACAAAATACCTGAACCACCACCCAGGGCCAAGTAACTGGCCGCTAGAGCTCTGCTAGAAACAGGTCATAGCAACTTTCACTTCAGTTACATCTTCAACAATCCTCTAAAAAGCCTCCTTCAGATAGTCGAGCAGAATATGAAAAGAGAGCTTCTTACCACACAGACTGTAATAAAAAAAACAAAGAAAAAAGAAAAAAACAGTTTCAGCGTACAAATAGCTCAGTTTATCAGAAGAGTGCTGAAGATCCAAGCCGTTATTCATCACATTGGAGAAGTTGTGGCAGTCTAGCGAAGTTCCCCCTGACTGGAAAAAGGGCAAAGAACCAACATTTTTTAAAAGGGAAAAAAGACGCAGGGAAATACAGGCCAGTGAGTTTCACCTCTGTGCCTGGCAAGATCATGGAGCAGATTCCCCTGAAGGCTCTGCTAAGGCACACAGAAAATGAGGAGGTGATTGGTGACAGCCAGCATGACTTCACTAAGGACAAATTGTGCCTAACACATTTGGTGGCCTTTTATGATGGAGTTACAGCATCAGTGGATAAGAGAAGAGCAACTGACATCATGCACCTGGCCTTGTGCAAAGCATTTACACTATCCCATATGACATCTTGGTCTCTAAATTGGAAAGACATGGATCTGATGGAGGGACCACGTGGTGGATAAGGAATTGGCCGGATGGTCGCACTCAAAGAGTTGCAATCAATGGCTCAATGTCCGAGTGGAGGCCAGTAATCAGTGGTGTTCCTCAGGGACTGGCACTGGGACCGATGCTGTTTAGCATCTTTGTTGGTGACCTGGACAGTGGGGTTGACTGCACCCCCAGCAAGTTTGAGGATGACACCAAACTGTGTGGTATGGTCAACATGCTGAAGGGAAGGGATGCCATCCAGAGGGACCTTGGCAGGCTTGAGAGGTGGGCCCATGACAACCTCATGAAGTTCCACAAGGCCAAGTCCAAGGTCCTGCACCTGGGTCGGGGCAATTCCAAGCACAAATACAAGCTGGGCAGAGAATGGATTAAGAACAGTCCTGAGGGGAAAGACATGGGGGTGTTGGCTGATGAGAGGCTCAATGAGAGCAGCCAATGTGCAAGTGCAGCCCAGAAAGTCAACTGTATCCTGTGCTACCCAAAAGAAGTGTGACCAGTAGGTTGATGAAGGCAATTCTTCCACTCCACTCTGCTCTCATGAGACCCCACCTGGAGTATTGCATTCAGCTCTGGAGCCCCCAACACAAGAAGAACATGGATCTCTTGGAGTAGGTGCAGAGCAGTCCATGAAGACGATCAAGGGGCTGGAACACCTCTCATATGAGGACAGGCTGAGAGAGCTGGGGTTGTTCAGAGTGGAGAATAGAAGGCTTGAGGAAGACCTTATTGTGGCCTTTGAGTACTTAAAGGGGGCCTATAGGAAAGCTGGGGCTTGTAGTGATAGAATGATAGATATCAGCTTTAAATTAGAAGAGGGTAGAATAAGATTAGATTTAAGGAAGAAACTCTTTACAGTGAGCATGCTGAGGCACTGGAACAGGTTGCACAGAGAAGTTGTGGATGTCTCCTCCCTGGAAGTATTCAAAGCCAGACTGGATGGGGCTTTGAGCAACCACACCTAGCGGAAGATATCCCTGCCCATGGCAGGGGGGGGTTGGAACTAGATGATCTTTAAGGTCCCTTCCAACTCAAATCATTCTACGATCTACAATGACCTATGATCTAGGAGCTCATTTTGGTCTTCCTCTTGTGTGTACTATGTTCCTTAAACAGAATATAATAGAGAAGTAAATGAGGTGACAGTTATGGAACAGATGAAAAAATTGCCTTGGTTCAAAATTCCAAGACAGAATTGATTTGAAACTATCTTGTATGCAATAGTTCTCATAACATTAAGACCACGAAGAGGTTGAGCTTCTTCATGTTTTTTTTTCCTCTCTTCTGATCTGCAGTTTTGCTGGTGTCATCACAAAGTCAACTCCTATTTCAGCATCACATAGCATTTTCTCCTAATGACTCTGCCCACTCCCCTACCTCCCTAAAAGTATTATCATGGTAAGAAAACAGGAGGAAGGGGGAGCCTGAAAACATCACTGATTTATGCTATTAGTAAAGATGCAGACAAGCAGCCATCACAGGAACTGTTGGTAGGGAAAGCGTCCATGCACTCATTCTCACTTAGGCTGTGGCAGATGGAAAATTCTACCTTTTGCAAACATCTGGCTCTAAAACCTAATGTTATGGGAAACTTCTGGCACAAAACATATGCAGGTAGTAAACAAATTAATGAAACCAGTGCAAAGCCACAGGGACCATGTTTTCTCTGCAGTGTAAATCGTGCTTCCATTAAAAGGAACAACAATACAATTATATTACTTGTTTACTGCATATCACCTCTCATCAGACATCATTTTCAGCACATGCATTATTCAAGTTCCACAACATTCTCAGATTCCAGAACATTTAAATTTGAACTTGTTTTGCTACTGTAAGGTGCTTTGACCATTTCCAGAACTGGTTTGTCAAGAGAACGTAATTGGAAATTTGGTCTCAAATTTGATTTTATTTTAATTGCTGAAGATCAATGCAAGTGAAGAGAGCTCTCTCATGTGTTTTTGTGAGAGATGTTGATAAAATTCAAAAGGAAACAGTTCTCCAAAGTTTCAGCACTGTACAAAAGAACATGAAATCAACAAGCCTATTTCAGTATCCCTGTAGATGAAGATAAAGGCAAGAAATCAACTACATATGAGAAGAGAAAGACTAGATTATAATAAACTTAAAAGAAAACTCTAATGTTTTATTATCAATAGCTAACATCAATATGGTAACATTTTTGCTGATCTTAAAAATAAAAATATTTTTACTTCAAATGAAGCAAATTATCTCTTTGGATTAAACTTCGAAAATGTTGTACAATACAACAACAGAGTAACAATAGCTATCACCTGATTTACCCTTTCCTTTTAGATGAGGGAAAGAATATCCAAATGCAAGCAAGAAATTCTCCATGATGGAAAATAATTTAAGTTTTTTTCTGACTTAAACCAGTTTAGTCTTGCCTGAAGAGAGTCACAGTATCAGATGATAAAATTCTGTTAACTCAGCAAAAGAGGAAAATAATTAGATTTTAAATTTCTATGCTATTTTTTTTACCTCATATTCCTAACATTATGTATATAATTCACCGAATTGAACTGTATAATAATTTCTTCTTTAAAGAAAAGAAACACCAAAACACAAAAATAATAAAGAGTAATTAATATAGAGTGCAACAAATACTAAAAATTAATCATTTTTTATTGACAGAGAATATTCTGGATTGAGATGTCTCTCTATATAAACAGATAAAGTAATAATGTACTGATGTGGGAATTTAATTATTCCTCTACATTAAACTACCCAACCATATGAATGTCAACTCAAATATATTTGCTTTAATTCAGATTTAGTAATTTCAGTCTTTCCCAGTTAATATACAAACTGATACAAAATATACTAGATTGAGAAAGCATGTAAGTAGGAGATCTTGTTGATATTTTTTCCCACTAAATTACATTGTTTACATGAAGAATACATTATTAAAAGGATGCCGATTAGAGTGATAGCTCCATTTTAAAAACATCAAAGTACTGACTGTTGTACAGGCCTTCAAAGAAAAAGAAATTACTTAAATTAACTTACACTTTCATCTGGTGGTTTCCACAGTTAACTAGAGGTATTCCCAACTGTGATTATCGTGCTATTATTGTGCGCAGAATTAAGTTCATATCAATTAGATGGCAATGTTTTTAAAAATGACACCAAACACACAACAGAGAAACGCCACTACATTTCATGAGGAACTCTACTCCTCCCAGAGAAACTCCACCCGTTTCCATGATATTAAATAGGCATTTGCTTTGGTAGTAGCAGGAAGTTAACCATCCATGAGTTAAAAACAGCGTATTAGTTTAAGTGAATGTCATGAAGTCTGAAACTTGTATAGCTCTTGGTGGTGGTGGTGGCATAGGTGTATCTAACAGAAGCAGAGGGAGCATTTTAACAGCTAAGCAGCTGTACCAAGTCATTCTGACAATATAACATAGACATGGAGAGAATGAGTTAAACTGCTGCTCATGTATGCCATTCTCTCCTGCTTTTCATTAGGAATTTTAACTTCCAAAGAAAGCAACCAGATATAAGTATTAAGAGCCTAACCTATATTCACAAATGGGGAACATTACCCTTTATATTGGTGCTGCAAAGTACAACCAGGGCAGCTTAGAACGGAACTTACAAACGTACATGTTGGTTTGGTTATGGAGGAGAGCCACAGTAACACTACACAAGTTAAAGAATGATTATAACAATATCATGATGCTATGACCAACACAAAGACTACGCTTGTTTTTATCACAGAACTACTGGAATCAAATGCTACGAAACCCAAAAGATTTCAAGATGAAATTTATGTTATTAACACAGAAAGCCATGAGTGAACAACTCGCTATCCGTAGAAAGATAAAACAGAATTTTGCTAAAAAAGCTGGTGGAAGACATCAGGGAAAAAATTAGATCAAGACTTCAGAATTTGTGAAGGGTTTTAACTACATTTACAGAGCTCTTCAAGGAGAGGAGGTGGTTTACACTATGAAACATGCAGAAAGCCAATGCCAGTCTGCAGTTACCTGTAAGGCTGCAATATAGAATAGTACAACCGTGTCAAAGAAATTCCTCTGTTAACCCCAATGTCCTGCTTGTCTGAAGAACACAAGCAGAAATTTCAGTATCCATAACAAGAAGGGAAGGAAAGAAGAGACACTGGGTTTAGGGCTAGGTTGAAAGCTTTTACATTTCTATGAAGAACAATTTATTCAAATGATATGAAGACATAGCGAAACTTTTTACTCACAAACCACATGTTTGTTGTTTTTTTTTCCTAAAAAGAAGCTGGAGATCACAGTACTTAGGACTGTAATACAGCATGGCCCTTAAAATGACATTACACGCATGTATATGAAGACACATATACGTATATATTTTCTAGACCGGGACAATACACTTGAATGAAAAATTGAGTCATTGAAAAGACTGAGATTATAATTATATAGTTAACTTTTGATAGTTTTGCATTTTTTGTATCACAACAAATGGTATGAAAACATTTTTATTTGCTGAGAAACAAAACCAAAAAGCAACAAGCATCTAGCAATATAGCCTACTAATTCAGTGCTAAAAGTCATAGCCAAGGGGGGAGAAAAATTGGCTGAAGAACCTGACAAGAGACATGAGACTCATCCATTTAAAAACAGCTCCGAGTAGCACTGTTAGGTAGTTTCCTTTTTGCCATGCAATGCCTTCTCCTATGATGCTATTTACACAATCATCACTGGGAAACTGTCTGGGAAAGTCAGCTAATGACTAATTAAAGGGATAACTTGTCAAAGATGGCACTATGACAGTTTGACCTACCTCCCCCATTTTTATACTTCCCCCAAACAAGTTGCTGCTTTTCTGATTTGTGTCATAACCATTATATCATTTAAACATAATTATATACGTGAGAGAAAGTAATCTTTCCACAGCACGCATTAAGAAAGCATAAATATCAAAAAAGCGGATGATGGCAAATTACTTGAAAGAGCAAGTGATTAAACTTAATGCTTGTAATTTAACAGGCACAGGCAAAGCACATTCACCTACACACTCGCAGAGCTCTCTTGGGAATATACAAGCCAACACAGCTCACTAGATAATTTTAGTGTTATTTATCCTACAAAGAGCACTACAGAAGAAAAAACAAAAACAAAAAACCAAAGTAATCCCCGGCTCCTACAGCAGCCAAATTTTGATGGCATACATTCACAGGTACTACATGAATACTATGAGGATCAACAAAAAACTTCGAATTGAGTATAAGATACATATCCTTTTCAGGCTGCTACTTGAATATGTTTAAGCAGTACCTGAATTTTGTATGCTGCTGTTATGCAGTGAAATATATTTAAAGCCACACTGAGACTAAGAACAATGGCTTTCTCTTTCTTTTTAGTACAGAATATAATTTCAAACATCAGTATGCATTTTCAGTGTGGGAGATGGCTTTCTGTCAGCAGTTTGTTTTTTTCTTTTTCCCTATGTTTCTCATTTTTTACTTGCAGTATCCAGGTGTATTATGTGACTGGTTTGCATATGGTATGGTAAATGTATAGTGCTTGCTAACTCGCTTTGCCCTAATTATTGGCTGCAGATAGTAATATCCTTCACTTGGTCCCAGCAGAATTCTGTGGCAAAAGTGCTGGAAGTCACAGTAATTAGATACAGTCGGACAAGAGCAAAAGATGCATTTGATTCAAAAGGAAAAAAAATTCTAGGGAAAACAAACGACCAAACACAAACAGAAACAAAATTCTCTGCACCTGGGAGTTAGCTGGTTACCTCTGTGGAGACAATGAATATAATATTCACATAGCACACTTTTGGAAGGAAGCTCAGAGTTGGCTGCAGAAAAGGAATAGAAAAAAATTCAGTGCCACGGAGGGACATGGATCTGAAAAAGAAATTTACTACTTCACCACAGGTTGTCAACTCTTTCAGAAATAAGAAATGATAATTCAGATCATACTCCAGTTACAATGAGTATTCAATAAACAGAGAAGCTGTCTTAAGTATATGTGTGTGTTTAACTGACCGTTTAGGACTCTGAAAAAGAGTCTGAATGAGCTCTGTGAGCTCAGATAGCCTTGTCTGTAAGTGTAAAGAGCTTAAATCAGAGTAAGTTTTTCAGGTTTAGACGTATGTGAATGTCAACAGGTTTGAATAAAGTGCTTTGATTTAGTTTTTACCTCTTCAATACTAGGTTAATAGTGATCTTTACTACTGATCTAACGGTAGATGTCTAGGTAGAGGAACAGAACATAATTAGTAGGAGAAAGAAGACAATATAACATGGCAGTAAAGCCAGAAAGTATTCCTCTGAATTAGAAATTAGGTACACTGTTGAAATTAGCAGGTTTTTTATTTTTATGTGCATTTTATTTCCTTTGAACGCACTCACCTCTTGACTGGCAACTCTGAGTGAAGATGTGCTCTCTTATGGACCTTCCTGATGTTCACTTAAGAGATTCTTGACCTTGTTTAGCCAAAATTATCTACTGCTTTACCAGTGAATGATTCACCTTTTTTGGAGGTGATGGTCTCTAAGATTGCTTTTGCATATGTGACATAGAAAATCATGCCTCCCTTCTCAGCCTTCACTGGCTGGCTTTTATATGGTAACCTCTCTGTCTCATGCTTGACACTTTCGTTTTGCTGAGTACTTGAGATATTGCTGAAATCCAACTTTAGGAAGGATCAAAGAAAGCCATTAAATTTCCAAAACATTGTTGCTGATACCTATATGCCCACAGCAATGTTCAGTGTTACATACCTGTCGCGGTTGGAGCGCAGACGTCCGAACCAAAACTGAACAGCCTTCAGGCTTAAAGAATTGATTTTTCTTTTATTAAATAATCCCTGCTTTTCCTAGTTATCATTATCTTTCTTAAACATCTGCCAGACTGAATATATCCACACACAGTAACATCACTATGTAAGTGTAAAACATTGAACTACCCTTTTGTACAGACCAATATCAATTATGGTCTGAATTCGGGGCATTGTGAGCACACCTAACCCTCACTGAGTTCACTAGAGTTTTGTAAAGCAGGATCCAAGTCGGAACAATGTGGTAGATATAGATGTCAAGAGGTTTCACATAAATGCCTGTGATCTCAAATCATTCTCGTCCTGTCTCTGAAATACAGGAAGAACGACACCTCTGAGATCATGTACGTTCCTTTAGAAGAGTTTGGGAAAGAGGAGAGCCCACTCACTCCAGTCAGTGAAAAATACTGTTAGTTTAAGCCACTTGTCTTGCATAGGCAAATCCTAAAGAACTTGATAATATTAGGAAAGAAACTGAGAAGCAGTTTTCATAATTATCCTCTGGAATTACTGCAACTAAACACTGATTGTGTAATTAATACAGGCTTTTAATTTTTATTTTCTAATTTTTGTGAAAATCCATTTTAGTAGCATATGATAATACACAGGATTAAACAGATTATAGGCTGAGCTGATAGTTTAATTCTATGCATTGTTCCAGTTGCTGAACAGTTCCCTAGACAAGTTTTTTCAAGCACTGACTGCTTGCTAGATTTTAAACTGTCTGGACTGATACTCCCCATCCATCAAGATGACTTTGTAAAAATCTGAAGTTGAAATAAGTTGGCTAAGTTTGCATCAAAGCAAAACATTCTAAGATACAGTTCCCAAATCAACATCATTCACCTGTTTTAGTGCTTCAGAGTTAGGAGGTTAGAGAGTCCTTCTCTCTATTTCTTAGATATGTCCTTTGCCTTCCTTATGGACAAGGATCCACACGTGGGCAAATTACAAGCCACTGAAAAGCCTTCTTCATGCAACTTCATGGTGGACACATAGGTATTTGGCCTCTACATTTTCTTAATTTTTTTTCTACATACAAACTTTCTTGCATCCCAAATGTGCCTACAATGCCACAGGCAGCTGAGAGGGACTTCAATGGCAGTCACTCCTCCCACCAGATGCCCAGAGCTTTTCTGCAGTTCTTAAAGCACTGCCAATTTCCTCCATACCCACCAGTTATCCTCTTATTTTGCAGAGACAGGCACAGGATCCAGAGTGCCAGGAGAAACAGAGAGCCAAGGCAAGACTCAAAGTGAAGGAATACGTGTGCAGGCACAGTAGACAAGTACATAAGAAATCAAATGCAGTCTTAAGTCACAAAGTTGAAGAGAAGATGAGAAGAGCCTACAACTACCAGACTTCCTATTTTGCACAAAACCAACTTTTCTTAGTGTCAGCAACCACCTGTGAAATTTCTTTATCCAAAGCAAATCTCTATCTTGTTCCTTGATGAAAGAAGAAGTTTCATCAGAAATCACTGAAGTCAAACATTGCCAAGAGAGGAGACACTGGATTTTAGGTACTTGATATAGCCTGAATGTAGAGCACATTGGGGTGAATCATAATGCAGAACCTGATAACCATGCATTTTTTACCTCTACCACCTGTGATTCAGTGCCCAGGGTAGTGAATGATCACATCTGTATGTCGAACAAACCTGCTATCTATATGTATCTTTGATAAGCAGAAAATGGAAGACACGAAACAAATGAGACAATGAAATTACTGAAGAGTGCCTATAGAATGAGATCCTTGCTTCCACCATAAAGTTTTTAAAAGAAGAGAAGTAAATACATCCCAAGTATACTAGCCTGTATATTCTACATTTTCAGGGTTGTATGAGGCATTCAGGGTTTGAGTTGATAAAGTACGCAATGCTCAGGATTCCAAATAAACTTATCTGGATCTATGCTTTGAAAATTACAAAACTCAAACCAAAGAACAGTAAAAAAAAAAAATCTTCACATAAAAAAATCTACGCATTTTTGAGGATTTGAAGCATTAGCATTCCTTTGCCTCAGTTTTCTATAAGTGAAATAGGCATACAGCATTGTTGTGATAAAACCATTATTTTGGGGTGCATTTACAAGAGAATAGTATTATGTGACTGAGTTACGGTTGCAAGAACTCTAACTCTACCAGTTCTAACCAAATTTGAAGCTGTAATAATCTTTTAATATAGTTGTTGAAATGCAATTTCTGAACACATTAACATACTGAACATAATAATGTGCCATTAACCTTTGTAATCCAGGAATATTAGATATACATGCAAATTCTAATCACGTGCCCTCATATGATCATCATTATATATTACTAGAATCTGCAGACAAGAATTTAAGGTAGTAGCTAACAACAACAATAAAACAGTTTGCCATCATAAAACAACAAAAAAATCATTCAATTTGCAATAGGTTTCTAAATGTGTACGGCATATTTCTACCTAACATTTTCAAAGTACTGCATGGATCACTTCTGAGGCCTCAGAATGGAAACAAAGTGATTGTTTATGTTTTGGCAAAATGAGTTTCATAAAAAGAAGCCCGCTTTCAGGACTGCTTAGAAGAGGAATAAATTGATGTAATCTGATTAGAAATTTAATGAGATTATGTATGCACTAATACATAGGTCTTTAATTTAAAACTGGGAAAAAGGAAATATCCATCTTGCCACCAATACCTATCAATTAAAAGAATAAAAATTTCTTTCCCATGTGCCTTTCTAAAAACTGATCAAGAATGAGATCGTATATCTAGCTGCAACTTCTGCTAACAAAATGACAATACAATTAATAGCTGCTCTAGCTGATTATACAAACTGCCTTTGTGGTAGCAGCATCAAACATTGTATATATTCCCCAAGAGCTATCTGGAAGCACAAACAACTCAAGAACTTCAAACCTACCACTGAATTAATGATAAAATGTCAGAGGTTTGAAGGAAAAATTTCTTACATTTCTTTACAGAGTGTCAGCTGCCTATGAACAGGAACTGGAAATTCATTAATTTTCTCACTGTCCCATTGAAGGAAGATTAAGATAGAATATATATTCTCTTGGCCAATCTTTTAGCCAAGGGGAACCATTTCTAATGACAAAAGTAAATGAGATAGAGCCCCAGAAAAATCTCTTTGAGCAATAATCACTGCAACATTATGCTAAAAGAAATCCTAAGGCTGGGAAAAAAAAAGCAATCAGCATACATTTTTAAGTTTCCTTATGGTTTTAGTTAATGATAAAATACAAAGATAAGAAGTTGCGTTTGATAGGCAGTAGCTTAATTTCCATTCAAAAGCATTACAAATAAATAGGGATCTAAACAATCCAAACACAAGACTTGAAAAAAACCCCAAAACAAAAATTGAACTCCCTCAAAACGCTACTTTTCCAACCCATATTGCATTAATACCATGCCCAAAACATTTCATTTTTCATAGGTGTTCTTGACCACACGTTTCAGCTCTAAATTTAGGTTTTTTCCTCAAGTTTCACTTCATTTGCTTTACTTCATCCCCATATAAAAATAAGACTTAGTTGTAAATCTGAGATTTTACAAAAACTAATTAATGAGTTTTGGGTTTTTAAAAATGTTAGTCCTGCTACAAAACTAGATAGTGGCCCCTTTAAAGGACATGGTTGGAAGTCCAAAACATGCTTTGAATCCTCAAAATCTCACCTTTTCAAAATTGCACTTCACTATTTTTATTGCAGATGGACAAGAGAAGGAAAAAAATACAAGAAACAACTAATGAAGCATCATGAAAACCAGTCCAGTCCTAATAGTTCATGCCATATGAATGACTGTTTGATCCATGGTTTCCCTTTAAATTCTATCTGAAAACAGTCAATTCAGAACATAGTGTTCAATGAAAATAAACTCCTGGGATTTTTTCTTCTTACAGACAGTGAAATCCAATCCCTTTAAAAATGGTATTTTAAAATATTATTTAAAATATCTATTTGCAAATACAACTAGAGCATCAAGTACTCTACTTAAGGTGCTAGGAAAGAAAACTGTAATCATACATAGAACATTAATATTCAAACCAGTCTGGTGACACCAAAATGACCACTACAAGATCAGGATGCTTTCAAGTTTGAACTGAGGCAGTAATCCACATCTCTAAAATCACTTGTCTTGGAAGAGCAAACACTGCATGATCCACTAGCTGGAAGGAAGTTGTCCAAGGCTGGGACAGAAATCTGCTTTAGATGATCACAAGCTCATGAAAGTTTGTCCTTCCTGTAACAGCAAGTATTTTCTGAGTGGAAGAGACAGGTGAAGTCTTTGAAATCTTCCCTACACAATTTCCCCGGTAACAGCTGCTAAGGGGCTTCCTCCGCTATGGAAGACCAACCATTTCAACAGCACTTCTAGAGAGAACTGCTCAGTGCAGCCTAAGTCTTGAAACATACCTGGTTTGCAGATGAAGATATTTTCTACCTCTCACTATAGCTCCAGGAAAGATTTTCATTCATGCTTTGTTAATTGAAAAACTTGCTGCATATTAATTAAAATACATAGGGACTGTTTGAATGGACTAATATTTGCATCACTCACAGAAAATAAAGAAATTCTAAAATCTAAAAAAAATAATAAATAAAAACATGTGACCACCCATACAACTACAATCATGGTATTTATGTAAACTACTATATAAGCAAGTCAACAGCTTTTATGTATGAAGACTGTTTGCGTAATCCCCTTCCTAAATATCTACTTAACTGTCTCACGCAGTCACTACCAAAAAACTGCTGCCACTCCCACTAACTATGGAGGTAACATTATTACCTTTCAAACTATCTTTGAGATGGGGTATCACTTAGAATGTTAATATAGTATAATTACATACTGAAATCCTAAACCAGATAAACACAGCATTACTAAAGATGGGCAAAGACAGATGGCTATGGAAAGTACCAGTTGTGCCACAAAATTTTATTACCTATTCTATATTTTAATCTCCCAGGAATCTGCCCAATTTCTGAAATCACTACAGTACTTTAAACATGGCAGACACGACATAAGGTAAAAAAGGATGCATGTAAGTATCTTTAGCTTGCACTTTTACTACTATTGTCTTTTTTTTTTTGCATAAAAAATAAACATGCTACCTTTCCTTTAGTTTGAAATTTTGCACTACTTAAAACTGTTCTAGTTCAATTCATAGTTCTAAACTTCATCACAGTGTATTTGTAGTGCAGAGGGTCAGCTGTTATATCAACTTTATTTCTAAAATTGTATTTAGCTTGAGTTGACACAGAAAAAAAAGTCATTGTTAAAACAATGGGTAGTCTCAAACCAAAATATTTTTTTAATTTGGTTCCTCTTAGTGGAAGGATATCAGATGTTCAGCAAATAGCCCAAGTAAGACTTCTATACAGAGAAGCACCTCTCTCAAGCACAAGTAGCAGCCAACAGTTGTTCTGATTTTTCACCAGTGGGAAGGAATACAAAAAATTTCTTCTTCACATCAGCTCCCAGGACCATAGCCAGAAACACCCTGATACATGTCTGCTTCCTTTGCTGAATAGCGAATGGTCTTAGGTTTGAAATCCCAAAGGCTACATGCATTCTTTTGGTTGAGCTGAATTATCATGCACTTACACTGTGAATTACGGATGATATTCAAAGAGATCATTAGGCCAGATCTACAGGCTTCCAAGGAAGTTTTCAGCTTAATCCAACTAAATGCAGGTAAATAACAGGCAGTAACAGGAATCTTTGATAATCTACATGAAAGGAGCTTTTGACTGTCCTGTGAAATACTCTGAAAAGCTCTTCAGAATAAAAAAAAAGCAAGAATTTTTAAGCAAAAGACAGAAACAGATACTAAAGAGGAAAAAAATCACAGACTATGTGATCTTGGAGTTATTTTATAATTTTCATTTTGCACTGTTTTTGAATTTTTCTTTTAAATAAATCTGCAAAAATACAACTTTCAGGGAGAAAAAAATCCTACATTCTGCTAAATCACTGTAGATCATCTGTGTGTAGCCCCTAGAAACAGTACAACAGGCAAATACTTTTTTACAACCTAGCAAGCATCAGAGCAAGGTATGAGTTTCAAAGAAAGCATCTCCACTTAAATGTTGCTTTTATCATTTTGAGCCAGAGAATATTAAATTTACCTGAATGTACCGTTTTTCCTGGAAACCTCAAATACCTCCCCGCCCCATCCCCGTCCCAAGGCTAACACAAGGGAGTAAAACCAGAAAGTCCTACAAATACAATTTTCTGAAGGTTTTTCAAAGTTCTACCTGAGGTTCTACTTTTACTTGACCACAATTCATATAATACAAAGTATTACAGAACCTGTATTTTAGGTTAAATAGCTTCCTCTATTAAAATCAGTTCTTTTCAGCTTTGTAACTGTCACTTGCTGAGGTTAAAATCCAGTGAAAACCTACATAAGCTTTCTAATGTCCTACTCTTACTCAGCTAACAAAGTTCATTCTCCTAGACAACACTTAATTATGAGTGTCGGTCATATAAAAACAATTAATTTGTTTTCCCTCTAGCTTGTTCCCCCTCTCCTGACTCTCTCTTTCTGTTTCTCTCCTCTCATTTTTGTGGTACTAGTCAACTATACATGCCTTGCTAAATGACTTGAGCTCTGATGAGGCCACAAAATTGTGGAATTAAAAACCCTTAGGGTAATAAGGAGGGTGTGCAGCAAGCTCACTACCCTGGACTTCAGGAGAGCAGACTTTGGCCTCTTCAAGGATCTGCTTGGTAGAGTATAATGGGATAAAGCACTGGGAGGGATGATCAGAGGGCTGGAACACCTCTCTTACAAGGCCAGGCTGAGAGTGTTGGGGTTGTTCAGCCTGGAGAACAGAAGGCTCCATGGATACCTTACTGCAGCCTTCCAGTATCTGAAGGGAGCCTACAAGAAAACTGGGGAGGGACTTTTTACAAGGCATTGCAGGGATAGAACAGAGGGTAATGTCTTTAAACTGGAAGAGGGTAGATTTAGATTAGAAATTAGGAAGAAGCACTTTATTATGACAATGGTGAGTCACCAGAACAGCTTGCCCAAGGAAGTTGTGAATGCTCCATCCCTGGAAGTGATCAAGGCCAGGTTGGATGGGGCTATGAGCAACCTGCCCATGGCAGGGGTGGCTGGAACTAGGTCATTTTTAAGATCCCTTTCAACCCAAACCATTCTATGCTATCTTCTGAGATTTATCACAAGACCTGACATTTGAACGTAAAACTTTAGTGGCACACATACAGTCTTATAATTCAGGGATCATTTCATTGAGGGTAATTTGCTAAGGTCAACCAGATCTAAAAGAAGATAGGGTAGGGAAAGAAAAAAAATGAAACTAGCAAATAATGTACCAATGAGACACTTGTTAACAGAACACCTTTCATTAATTCAAATTTCTAATTAACCACCAAACACTTGCAAATCATGGACAGTGAACATCTACAAATCAACTGAAAATTAAAAAAGCCACAGAGCTTGCCATGGAGATCACATATATTAGACTGTGTAATCTGACCCAATATACTATCTGCAGATATTTCTCTGTATGTAGGAATCAAAACTTGAGCGTCAAACACCAACAAAGCTTTGGATTCTCATTTATCATTTTTCATGTCTGCATTAATTTTCATCTCCAAATTATCCTTCTGTGTTTACTGTAGGTTATGCAGATTGACTTTCAAGTTGAAACAAGCTTAGCAGCATCCCCGCTGGTTTTGCCAGAGGCAGGCTTTGTTCTGGCTCACCTGCCAGAGTTGTACTGATGCCTGCGCCTCAGGACAACTGCAGGTCTCAGCCTCCACTGTGGCAATGTGAAAACTGCACACTCGGTGAAGTTTGTGAAGGATACTGTAACCCAAATTATTACACTGTAAATCATTCCCCGGTAATCATCAAAAAGTGCTTATCGTATTACTTTTCTATTATTACTACACTTTGTTTTGACAACTGTAGCTTAGATTTTACCCTGTTTTTCCCCTCTTGCACTGCCTAAAACCAAAACTATTAATATCTAGTGTTGACTTATTTAAAATTCAAAGTATGAAAGAAAAAATACTCAGAAGACTGAAGTGGGCTAAGGACAGAGTAAAGGCGCATTGCCTGAGCATGAGAACATGTCCAAAGCTGCTACAGAAGTGACACATCTCATTGTACACAACAAACATGTAGAGCCCAGGTTCCTTCTTCCACCTGGGAAGAAGAGAGTGGAGGATATGTCTGCTCACCTCTTAGATAATCCCGTGTGTGGATACATTTTTTTCCTCTCTTTTCTGGATAGGTTTTAGCAGAAGACACAGCAGCTGGCCTTAGGAACTAAACTGGAAGCATCTACAGAGTTTCACAGTCTACCTGTTGATTTCTGACCCCACAGAGCAGAAACAGAAGCACAGAGTCATCCTTTATACCTGATACATTCCAGCTGAGAAGGCTTTTACATGTGCTTGCATAATGGCATAGGGATACTTGTAACTAGTGATATTTTTCACATAATAAATAACTAATGTTTTATTTAGAGAACTGAAAAGTATATACTCTTAGGATCTACAAACTCTATAGTTGTATTTTTGCCAAGGGAAGAGAAAGTTGCTGTATCCTATAATGAATATAGCACCCAGCTGTTAAGACTAGGAATGATTTAATCCTGTCTTGATTTTTTTTTTTTAAATTTAGGAGAATGGGTGGCTGACTAATTTGCAAAGAGGTTAACTTCAAAAACCTGTGTGATGTTCTCTCTCTGTAATGCTGCTGGAAGCTCCTTCTCCACATCCATCTACCACGGGCTTTGCTGCCTGCATAGCAAGGACCCTGGCTGTGCTACAGTCCAGCTATATTACCTTGACTTAGGTGGCTAAAACAGACCTTTCAGAAAGTCTGTAGAGAGATAGAAGGGGTGAAATGACAGCCAGAGGGCAGGCTCGGTGAGATGGGATTGCTGTCAGCTTTGTGGTGGAAGAGGGAAAACATTAGCATGGAAAGAAGTGCTGGGTCTGGCTGGGATGGAGGCAGCCCTTGGCAGCCCACGCAGTGCTCTGCCTTGCGTTTGTTGCTGAACGGTGTCAAGGCTTTCTCCTGTGAGCAAGTAGTCTGGGGATGCACAAGAAGCTGGGAGAGGACATAGCCAAGACAGCTGACCCAAACTGACCTAAGGGATATGCCTGACCATATGACATTGTGCTCATCAATAAAAGCTCAAGGAAGGAAGGTATAAGGGGGGGGGAGAATGTTTGTGGTTATGGTGCTTGTCTTCCCAAGCAAGTCTCACACATGCTGAGGTCCTGCTTCTCAGGAACTGATCTGACATCTGCCTGCTGAGTGGAAATAGTGAATGAATTCTTTTTTTTTCGCTTTGCTTGCATGCATAGCTTTTGCTTTCCCTTTTAAACTATCATTATCTTGATCTCTGAGTCTTCTCACCTTCCTTCTGTTTTGCCTTGTAAGCAAGAAGGGAGTAGGTGTAGAGTGGGGTCAGCCTGCTACAAAAGGTATAAAATTCTAAAGAGAAGAAAACCACCCTATTCATCTCTGCCAATGGAGCTAGTGAGATTCAGCAACTAAACAACCTGAGGATGCAATCTGGAGAGCTGTTGAAGTTGAACTTTCACTGCCTGCCTGGTGCCTTCCTGGCCAGCAAAGACTCTTTGGGTGCCTCACTAGCAGTGATGAGGTTAAGAGCTCAGTAAATTCTTACCATTGTATTTTTTTCCACCTAAACATAAGGAGATACTTCTTTACTGTGAGGGTGATGGAGCACTGGAACAGGCTGCCCAGAGAGGTTGCGGAGCCTCCTTCTCTGGAGACTCTCAAAACCCACCTGGACACATTCCTGTGCAACCTGCCCTAGGTAAACCTGCTTTGGCAGGGGGGTTGGACTACATCATCTCCAGAGGTCCCTTCCAACCTCTACCATTCTGCAATTTTTTTGTGTCAGTCAATAAATAGTTGCTTTAGGTTTTAAGTTGTGTATATCCTGGTTGCAGAAGACTCTCTGCATCGGGTCTAAGATGCTTGAATAAACTGACACATGCGGCTATATAAATCTCAGATGACAAGCTGCATGCAAAAAATTCACACTTACGTGTACAGATGCTATGCGGAAAAGTTTCATCTGCTCTGTGCAGGCAGTAGCTACTGGGGATTCCAGCATCTCAGAAAACCATATCCTACATGGCGAAGTTACACCTTTCAAACCAACCAGTTTATAAACGATAATGACATGGTGCACTGCAGATCTGCTATGAATGGAGCAATGTACAGACTACACAAGGATAGGTATATTCTAATGGAGGTCTGCTGTCAATATTCCACAATTCACTCCAGCTAATCACACTGCTCTGCTTACTATTGTGCCAACACTTTTCACCAAGGGGCTAAGTATGAGATTCTTTTTTCCGTTATGTCAATGTTTGGTTTATGCCAGCTAAGAATCTCTTAATACAAAAGGAAAAAAAAAAAGCCAAAATAGCTTTATCTGGATAGGCAACAGCTGAAGTCTCAACACACCCTTGGGAAATAAGAGCATGGTTGCAGAACTGCTGCCTTGAGACAGACCCAGGCTTTTCTGCCACCCACATTGCACAGGAGTCCCTTGGGACACAGCTACAGGATACTCCAAGGCAACTCCCAGTTTTTCCTGAGAGCTCACTGAACATGTAAATGAAGTTTTATTAGAACAGATAACTGAATCTTGATCTCCAACTTCATGGGTGACAACCGTAAAAAGCAGGAGAGAATCATGTCCCTCTCCACTGCATTAGCTGTTTCTTTACATATGAATCATTAGAAAGTCATTTAAAGAAGCTTTATGAAAATATTCCTACCAGTTCCAAATCATTAGCCTCACCCCCAACCCTGAATGGAATTTATAACTATTCCCATCTCTCTGGTTTACTCACTTGTAACAGATCCATTTAATCTCCTGAGTCCACAGAAAGTTTCTGGGGTGAAAGGTGTGGGGAGAGAGAAAGAGGTTTGACAAAGGTAATGGTAGAAGAAAACAATCCTGCAACTTAGATTTTTAAAGATTCCAGATTCAGATACTCAAATCCCTGTTAATTTTTACAGCATCTTAAGGAAAATATTAATTTTAACTCTTTGGAAAAGCATCATCTAATTCTCTAGATATGCAGTTCGCACCATTTAATGAAGTTCATAAGAGAAACAGTGCTAAGATGAAGAAGGAAATGAACTTGAATTTACTTCCTGATGTATCCATATGTTTTCTGTGCAATCTACTTGCATTTAATTCTGAACATAAATTTACATTTTCCCTTTTATGGATTGCAAATTTAAGCACAGGATATATCAAGCAGGCCTTTAAAAGGACAAAACCAGTATCTCACAGGGACGAGGAAAATGACAGCACTCAGCAGTATAATATGGCACTCAGCTTTATGGTGGTGAAACAGGTAAGTTATACCACAATATAAATTATGCAATTTTAACAAATTAAATTTGAAGGTACAACAATGTACTAACAATCGCATTCTTCTCAGATACTTAAGATATTATCGGTAAAACTTACAGGTAAAAGACACAGATAACATATGGACATACCTTTATACTTCAGAGTTACAATGCAAGTGACATGGAAAGCACCATTTAACATTATTAAAATTGATACACTAATGAATCAATGCACTATTCTCCACTTTTTAAATAAATTAAATTACATTTTAATCTTTTCTTCTTAATTTACATTTGTACTCAGGATGCTGTGTTCAAAGTTCAATATGCTATCTAGCAATTGGTTCTCTAGGAGTATTTACCAGTGAGCTAATAGTATACTAGTGCCTGCTTTTATTTTCCAAGCATATCTCAACTGTTCTCATTTCCCCCAATAAGCAAATATAACTTCTTTTTGCATTGACACAGCCAGCAGTCACCTTAAAACCATCCAGTAGTAGATGCTTTGTAATACACCCATGACTACCCCATGGGAAACAGCTAGTGTACCATAATAGGCAATTATTGTGACAAAATTCTGCATTTAAAATGTAAAATTCTACGGTGTGAGAGTTGGCCCAAGTGTCAGGACAGAGCTGCACGCTGTTCAGCTCAAGATCTCTCTAGCAGGCTTGCACCTGGGGTGCATCTAGGTGGCAAGCTACAAACCAACATACTGTACAAGTCACTCAGTGTGGGAGAACACAGAATGTACAATATCATAAGGCCCTTGATCATGTGCAAGTTTGTGTAAAAACAAAGGAGCTGTGAGAAAGAATGTGGGGTAGCACAAAGTAATCGTGAGAAGAATGTGAAGCGGTTGAGAAGTCAAGGATTGTTGCCACAGCTGCACGTCGTAAATAACAGAAAGAAGACTGACCACCTCTTGCAAGGAAGATAACAATAAAATTAGAACTAACCAATTAGAGAGCTGTCTAACCGGGCTACATCAAAACAACTGTAGATCACGAGACTAACAGCTTATAGAGTATATATAGCAGCTAACTGCGTGAATAAACGATTCTGTTTGCACTAGCATTCAGGGTCTGTGCCTTCATGCACCACAACTCAGTGTCCTGAAAGGAAATCTGCAGACAGACCTTGCTTACAGCAGGTCATGAGGAACCAAGGCTTCTCATGGAAAGACTTGGGCTAATCAATCTTTTGGATGCCACATCTATGATATCACTATTGGTGGATGTGCATTATGAGCCACACTGCCAGCTACCACAATTACAAATCATGGCTGGTTTATGCAATCAGTAAGGCATATCTGACTAATGGTCATTCCTTCATGAGGTTCAAACTTGACTTCTTAGAATCCTACCTGCTAGTCAACAGACTGATTTGACTAATTTGCTTTTCTGACTCCTTTCAGCAAATCTACCTAGTCATCATACAATTTCTTGATGTTACACACCAGTGTAATCATTATTAATTTCTCATAATGGAGTTCCAGAGTTGGTGTTCCATTAATGTCTTTTCCCAATCAAATTTAAAAATCAATCTATGAAGTAACTACCAATCATGAGGATGTTATGGATAATATCAAAGGAATTTTTAATCAAAATGGAAACATTGATTGTAATATCTTTTGCAAATAAGTTTTATGCTAAAAAATCATATCCTTCTATAAAAAGACTTCTATGTTCTATAAAAAAACATTTATGTGCTAGTCACATATGTGTTTTGTACCCATGTCCACTAAAAGTCTTCTTATGATGGTATGTAATTTCCTTTATACTTAAAATAGTGGTAAAGAATGTTTTCTTGCTATGTCTAAAAATTGGACTGAATTAAAATGCCAGAAAACCTATGCACGTAGCTTTGGCTTACACATCCTTTTTGTTCTTATCCTTTGTCCTGACCTATTTATAGCCTTTCTTGCAAAAAAAATTGAGTTACCTGTGCAGCTACACTTACCAGTTAGCAAGATACATACCACAGATATTTGTACCCTTTAACAACGGCAAAAAAAGGGATGGTTAGACCAGGGAGAAGAAGCATCTCAGTAGCTTGCATTGTCCACACTGGGTTTTTAACTGATGTGGCCTGCATTACTGAAACACTTTGAACAAGAGTATAACTTGTAAATTTATATCTTCTGTAAGTAGCTATCTTCCAGCAAAACAATGACAATCCATATTTTAATAACGTTTTGGGTATAAAAAAGGAATCTAGAAAATGTCAAAAGATCTATTCAAGAACAGCTCTGAATGCATTTGAATCTATCTCTTTTGACTGCATCAACTTCATCACACATTAATTCTCCTATACGTGGATTCCGCATGTCATTTGAATCATCTTCTATGAAGGCTGTATCAGAAACTTGGCCTTACCTAGATATTGCAGTTATTTCACCAGAAACAATCCCATCTCACCTCAAGGCACTTGGGTAAACTTATCAGAAAAAAAGTCAAGACAAGAAGTATGTGCATAGCTGAACAACAGCACTTCCACTACAGTGCGGAATGCTATAAAGTCAGTTCCTGTGTTCTCCCTGCTCCAAATCTATCAGTCAGAGACGTCTGGTCTGTCACATAAACTGGGACAGAATTATATCAGTCTGTGTTTGTGAAACACAGACTGTTTATGAAACAGACTATGGTACTACCCGGATCTTCCAGTGTTGTATTTTAAAGCAAATGACCTATAAAGGAAACAATATTTGAAAATCTGAAGACAATGTTTGCTGTTTTGGGGTTTTTTTGTGTTTTGTTTTGTCTTTTTTTTTCCAAAAAATTCTATTACAACACCTAGAAAAAAAAGATAAAGGGAACGTAGAATTTTTCACAGCATATTTTAATATGAACTAGAACAATTTTAAACAATATGAGCTCAGAAGGCACTATTTTAAAAAAATATTATTTGTGTGACTTTTAGGGGCCGTGAGATTCTACTAAGGGTTACCTAAGAAAGGTTCACGTTACACAGTGTATTAAGATACAGTGTCTTGATAATACATATGATATCGCACAAGACATTTGAAAACTTGAGTACTTTGTTAAAAAAAACCCAACTTGATTGCCAGCACTTAAATACTATAGACTGTTCCACTTCCATGCAATTTTACAGACTGTACCATAATTTTATCATTACTCTATCACATTCAGGCCACAGAAAAAATACCACATCTCATCAAAGTAGATTACTGAGAATAAATGAGACATTGAAAAGACAGAAGGAAAAATTATTAACATATCATTTTCATGAATAGACATAGTTAGATAATGAGGCCCAGAAATACTAAGTAACATGAACGATGTCATGCGGGAAGCCTATGGCAAATCTGAGGTAGTACAAAAGATACGCCAAACCCTAGTTTGGTATCCTATCATGTAAAACCTCCCTATCTCCAAGTTTATACCTACACAGATCTTGAGAGAGGTAGTTTAACATTAAGAGGAAAGGGTATTAAGTTGTTCTGTGTCGACAGTATTTTAGATTTGGCTAACCCTATTTTGCTTGAATACTTGATTTATTTTGTTTTAAACCCCTTTTTCAAGAAGACACTATTTTCACTGTAACTAATCACAACTGGAACCCGTTCAGAAAAGAGTTTTATTAAATAACTCAAGGTGTAGGGAAAAAAACCCCATACCTTACTCTGTCTGCAAAACCCCATACATTACTCTGTCTGGACTGACACTGCTAGCTCCCTGTTTAAATAGACAGGCAGAAAGAACTGCTCGTACTTGCTATTCAGTGGGAAAAAGAGAAAAATGCTAACCTGTACCAAAATTTAAGTGTTATGAATTTACATCAGCTCAGATGTATATGCTTTTGAACACTGAATTTTAAGTGGGTTAGATTTTTCTTCTGTTCCTTAAAGTGCTTTTTCCCCATTAAAAAAAAGAAAAATATTATGTCGTACTGTGAAAATGAAAATACAGCAGCCTGACTTTTATATTCCAGTGTGCATGACACTTACATCTTCACGATGAAAGCTGCAAACTGCTGTTTGCTTATGCTTAAATTTTTCATTAATAGACAATGACTTATAGGTCTTGTCTGTGAGCAACACCAGTTCTGATAATTCTGAGACAGAAACATTACCTAGATGAAATGACAGCTACTTAGATGTTTCTTGTTTCTCTTTCCACTTTATCTTGAAAATGAAGTCCTTTTAATCTTGTTGTACCACAACAAAAAAATAAGACTTTGTCTATTGCTTAGTCTACAATTTCTTCTGCAATCAACATCAAAGATTCAGTATGTCAGTCATATAAAGAGATACAGCCATTCTGAAAATGGCAGTGTTTAAAATATATATATATATTACACACATATATATATATGCACAAAACAAATCTGGCTTTTAGCTGGTATCTTTGCTGTCAGCATGAAAAAGGCAAACACTTGCCTTTGTGTGGATAATGGATGAACTAAAAAAAGCACATACTGGGTGCCTGAAACACCTACAGAGCCAAAGGGAAAACTGGGGACTCAAACCAGAGAAACAATTACGATATGCACTCAGAAACACCAGCTGGACAAGGAGTGTAATGTGTAACTGGGTTAAAACAAGTTTTGATTCCAGAGAAACATACTAGCACAACAGTGAATTTTTTTTCACTTTTTTTTTTTTTTTAATTTTTTTGACTGCAATGTGAAGTCTGTCTATGTGGAAAAAATTAATTTTCTAGGTAAGTATGGAGAATACTATTCCCAAAGAAAAGCACTATTGTATAGCTGAGATTTTCTGTATTCTTTTAGCATTCTAGTTTCACTTACTGCAAATGCAATTCCTAAAGAACTTAAGTCATGCATAATAGAAACCTTTTATGTTTTTAATAGCATGAATAATCCCAAGCATCAGCTCACTTTCTTAGGAAAAACGGGATGGCAGTCAGCAATCCTTTCTGCATGTTGCTTACGTTACAGAACATGGGAATTGCATTATGCCAGCTATTTTGCTCAGGAATGAATCAATACTGGCAGAAGGGTTAGACCAAGATAACTGAGATGATACTTATTCTTCTGTCATTCTTCTCTCTACCCTTATGCAGCCAAACCACAGAAAAACTGCTGAATCACAGCAAATGTATCTGTGAGGCTGATGTTGTCACCACCTCAAAGCCAAGGTAGGTGCTAAAGCAGCATTGCTCACCCTGGGAGGTGCCTTCAGCTGTGACCCTCTCCCTCCCACAGCCACACCTACCCCGTCTAAAGGAGCTTCTATCAGTTTCATTTTCAGACGATCTAGTTTCTGAGATCATGTTAGAGCAAATGAGGCTAAATAGATAGTTAGGTTAAATAAGAGTGTTTTTTTTTTCTTAAATTGCTTATTTGTTTTTTAATATGGTGTGGGGATTAAGCATTTTGTTGATAAGTTACATTTCTATCTGTAATATTTTAATGTAATTATTTGACGGTCTGAGGCCAACAACAGATAAGGTTGTGTGCAAACACAACAACACCCACAAACAAAAGTACACAACCTGTATTTTGATTTCATACGCCTAAAGCCCAACGAGAACTAAGCAATCATTTCAGTAGTATTTTGATGTCAGGGGAACATACGTTTTACTCCCATTTTATAAAATATGATGGCACCCTGATCCTACAGGATAACAGAGACAGAAACCCCAGATGCTTGCTTATTTGCAAAGTTAAAAGTTTATTAACCTCCATTTCCACAGCTCCACAGCAAACAGGCACAGTTACTGTTTGCCAGATAATCTTCTCCCTGCATAAGCTTGTTGCTGTAGCAACCTGTTGGAACAGCTGGGATGCCAAGGTGACTGTGCCGTGTGTGCACTCAACACACAACAGTTGCAGGAGAACCAAGCAGAAACATCAAAAAAAATTCAGCTGCAGCACTACTGAATGGAATATTTCAGCAGTTATAATACTGTTTAGGTAGTTAAATCTACCAAGAATGAGTCACCTTCTACAGGTGAGAACATCAGAAGACTGTATGTAGATGGGAATGGACAGTGTAAGTGCAGTATATTAATTTCTGGCGAGTTTTTTCCCCTCCCTACGAAATACAGTCCTGAATCCATCAGAGACTACCTAAACATGGGCTTGTCACCCTGACAACTTGTTTTCAAGCCAGCTAGCACCTAGATGCTCTTTGCACCAGGTTGTAAAGTTATGGCATACTTCCAGTGCTAAGGTTGAACGCTTCGGTATTTACTAGAACGATTTTCTGTTAATAATGAAGTACCGGGTTAATTTGTACATTAATAAACTAAACACAGCAAAAGGATAGTTAAGTGCTGATAACTAGGATCAGTACAATTCAGTGATGAATAAAAACCATATCCTTCATGTATTAGTCAGTACAGTTACAAATTCATATTTATGCATTTCTCAAATTTAGCAAACTTAAATATACAAGGCTGTCTAAAACAGTCTCTGCTTACAATTTTTGACAGCATTCTTGGCTTTGGAAACTGTACAACCTCACTTTCCTGTCTCTTTTCTTCAATTTGCACATGCAGGGGGTTTGTGGGTATTTTTATTATTTGGTTTATCTCAGTCTCTCCCACTGATCATGACATTGAAGAGATGTGCTTACATATTCATGCATATGTACACATACAGAATTCTGAAATCATATTCTCTGTGTCCATATATACATATGTACCTGTATATGTAACATGCACAGAATATTGTTCATATGTATGAGGGATGGTAACACATTCAAAGAACTGTGAGCATATAGCACATAATAGGATTAAGACTATAGTGAGCTCTAGTAGGCTTCTAAAAACTATGTAAAATATATTAAAATAAATAGAATATTTATGAGTGCATATGTGAGAATGGCTTTGTGATCAAATACATTTATTGAAAGTAGAATAAAACTTTAGATATGCTTCTCTATTGAAATTGAGAAATGGAGATATATTTCCATGTGCAAGTGAGTAGACATATCAGGATGCATCTAACAGGCATGTTTTCTATGTGTGTATGTATTAATTATGCATTAATTACAGAAATACAGAGTGGTTTAGGTTGGAAGGGATCTCTGGAGGTCCTCTTAACCAACTCCCCAGTTCAAGCAGGGCCACCTAGAGCCAGTTGCCCAAAACTATGTCCAGATGGCTTTTGAATATCTCCAAGGATGGAGAATCCACAGCCTCCCTGGGCAACCTGTGCCAGCATTTAGTCACCCTCACAGGAAAAAAGTGTTTCCCAGTGTTCATAGGGAACCTCCTGTGTTTCAGGTTGTGCCTCTTTCTTCTGGTCCTACTAGCACTACTGAAAAGAGCCTGGCTACTCTCCCTTCAGGTACTTCTATACTTGAACAAGATTTGCCCAAGCCTTCTCTAGGCTAAGCAGTCCCACCTCTCTCAGCCTTTTCTCACAGAAGAGATGCTCCAGTCCCCTCATCATCTTGGTGACCCTTCATTGGACACTCTCTAGCATGTCCATATCCCTCTTATACTGGTGAGCCCAGGACTGGTCTCAGAACTCCAAGTGTGACCTCACCAGTGCTGAACAGATAGGAAGGATCTCTTCCTTTGATCTAGTCAATAATTTGCCAAAGGTAGCCCAGGATACCATTAGCCTTCACTGTGGCTATGGCACATTGCTGCCTCATGGTCAATTTGGTGTACACCAAGACCCTCAGGTCCTTTTCCGCAAAGCTGCTTTCCAGATAGCTCCTCTCCCAATTGCCATGATCATTCAAAGATTACCGAGCATGGCCTCACAGTAACAACATCCATTTCTCCAAGCACTCATGGGTGCATCCCACCAGGGCCCACAGGTTTATGTATGTCCAGCCAACTTAAGTATTCTCTAACCTGATCCTCTTTGTCATAGTAAATTACTTACATAGAGACAATTGGTGGATGATTGGTAATTCAATATAATTAATAACATATATAGAGTAATATATAAAAATATTATATATATAATATATAATAATTGTATAATGTATAATAATAATCAGTAATTAATTCAAAAAATAATAGACATAATTAGTATCTTTGTACAGAACAGAAATCAAATAATAGGTTACAGAAGTTATTTAAACTTAAAACAAAACAAAAATAGAACCAGAAGTAGGGTTTTAATCCAAAAACTGAGCCTCAGCCTACGGCTGCTGTTGTGTTCTTTAAGGCACTTACAGGCAGCAGAACAGATTTTAATCATTTCAGCCTGGAATTCAGAAGCAAGGGTCTTTTCCTGCTCAGAACATTTTTCTATTCTCTTTTATCAATAGATTCATCTTATGTAACAAAACACAATCTGGACTTTTCATCAAGCTCATTTCAGTCCTGCTTTTAATTATAACCAGATTAACAATTATAACCAGTTGAAACTAGAGGAGATACAAAATAGCCTAATTTGACTCATTTTCCTCCTAAAATGAAAATGTTATCTTTTCTATCTTATTTTTCATTGTACCAGTATCAACATTTGCACATCCAGTAAATATTTTCATATCAATGTTTTAATAACATTAAAATCCTGCTTGATCATAACAGCACAGATCAGCTTTCTCCTGTATTGTATGACCAAAAATGCTTCTCAAACATCATTGCCTAATGTTCAAATTGTTCAAATCTCTGCAAAAAGGGCACTGCTCATTGAGAAACAGTGTCAGATCTTTGCTGTCAAAATTATCCCCAGAGGACACATTTTGCCATCTCATAATGTTTCTAAACCTTTTGAAACACTTCTGTGGTTTCCTAAAGATTTCCCTCGATACTCTGTAAACAAAAGGTCAGATCTGCATTTACCCAGGTTCCACAGTTATGAGAGATTTATCACTGCATTATCTAAAGATGTGGCACGGGCAAGCAAGCTGGAGTACTGCATTTCATTTCAAGCAGCTGAGGCCTCCAGCTCTTATTTTGCCTTTTTGGTGGGCTCCTTTTCCTCTTAGCAGAACTGAAAACAAAGCTCAACAGAACATTGTAGTTTGTTTTCTAGATCACCTGAACCATTCCATTAAAAAATTAGAGATAAAACAAGTACAGAAACACCCACAGGATATTTTGATTTTTTTTGCTACATTTGGCTGATGAGCAGTCTTGCAGTAAACTAGTATCTGTGCATACATTTTTGGCACAGAAATTAGTCCTGATTATCAAATATCAAAGGAGCAGTAATAGTTTAAACATCGTAAGTGAGCCTGGAGAAGCATTACATTGTACAGTACAGTTATTCCAAATCAAATAGCAAAGAAACAATATTTATTCTTTCCCATTTTTTACTCTGGGCATTTGACAGAACTTTCTGTGCTGTTTGTTTTCTCTGCAGTGTCAAGTCTCTCCACTGTCTCTGCTGACAGCCAGCACCAGGCACAAGTGAAGGACCAGAAGCTATTTTTAAGTTTTTCTTTCCATCCCTCTCCCCACTTCCCTTAATTGGCTGGGTTCAGGTCCACGTTTTCCCTTTAAGCTAGAAATTGCTTGAGCTTTTAGTGTTAGGTTTTAGCAACAGATGGTACACTTCCCTCTGAGTTAATTCTGAAACCAGTACCCCAGGGTTGAGATTGCTAGAGGTGTTATCTTTCAGCAGAGATCCTGACTTTATAATCATTACCAACCCAAAGCCTACTTTAAAGAAAAAGTTGTTAAGCTCTGCTGTGGCATTATTCTGTGTCAAACAGCTGCCTCCATCTAAGAGAAAGATGATACCAGAATGCTGAAGATGCAACAGTGAAATAGGGTATTAAATGAAGAGTTATTCACTATTTGCTATTGAGTAAAACATCCTCTCCCAAACAACATCCAAGTTTCTGCAAGTTCTTGCCAATACCAATGAAACAGCTTTACTACATGGGTGCAGGCAAAAAGTAACAAAATATAATTGAAATAAATAATAATAAAGAGATAGAATCTCATGGAATGGGGAAAAGCAGGAAAGAAAACCAGGTAAAAAAAAAAAAAGCATCAATCAACTGTGAGGGCAAAGCTGGAGAGAAGGTTAAGACAATTTAATAAAGTTAAAAGAAGAACAGGATACAGTTCCTGGCCAATAAAAAAGGGGAGAACAGCATAAAGAACCCATGGAAGCCTGACAGGATGAGTAAAACAGTGAAAGAAAAAGAGCTGCAATGGGAGGGGCGGAGAACACAGAATTGTCTACTCAGGAAAATGCTACTAGACCCAACAGTAAAAGAGAGATCTGATGTTAGGAAATTCAATAAGCTCTAGAAAGATGTTGGGAATTTAGCAGATGGGCACAATAAATACGTATTTTTAATTTAACACGTTCGTACAATAACTCCAGTATTAGCATCATGGGTCATGAATCTATTAAAAATATGGAATTAAAGGGAAAATGAAAGGAAATGAGTTTGGCTCTTAGTACTCTTGATTCCTTGCATGAAGAGCAAAATTCAATTGAAATGTTTCCTGGGGCAGAGAAAGATTAAAAGAAAATTAATGGTACTCTATGGACACAAATAACGTTTCAGGGTTTGTCTGTGGTTATCGTAGCTAAAGGCTAAATAAAATATTAAGTTTAGTGAAAGTTCAGATCATACAACAGGCAGCTGCTCTTACTTTGTGTTGCCTAAATAAATTCCATTGCACCAATGAGTGAAGAGCTGAAACTGTAATGAGTCCTACTGTTTTGACCTCTGACCAAAATCTTTACATTTAGGTATCAAAAGGTTAGATAATCTGTTTGTGGGGATCTTTTTCCCAAGAGATGCTGCAGATACTTAATTTGCACTGATCTTTTAGACAGCAGCCTCTGAATTTTCCCAAAGGCAACGTCATTTGCCCTTCAGCTACTGTCTTTTGGGCATACTGACCTTTATCCTTATTTATGCCCAATACTTTTAAACTAGCATAATGTTATGCAGAATTTATTTTGTAAGGGACCATTAAATTTGCCTGCAAGTAGGACATTTCTCTACAGTAATTTAAGTCAAAATCCAACCACTTATTCCCATTAATTAGATTTGTGGAACAAATGGGAACTATTAAAACATGTATGGCACGATGAATAACCTTTGTGCTAAACATTATTCTCTGGTCTCCTTTACTCCTTTCAATCCCAAATTCACCATATCATCACTACTTACTTCAGCAGGAGTTCTCCTTCTCTTCATCTCTCTGTCTCCCTATTTACGTTCCTAAATCCTGTAATTCATCCATTAGCTAAAATTCTGTCTTTCTTCTACACGACATATAATTCAGGATAAATTCCTTTTGATCTTCCTGTTTATCCCTCTATTTCATTTCCTAGTTATGTACAAATTGCATTATATACTTTGAACACAGAACCGTATTTTTGGAGCACCAGACACAACACCCCAGTCCCATTCCCTAAAGCATTTAAGGGCCATCATAGTATGAAATATTAAACTTAAAGGGTTTTCATTGCTTTCCTATATTCTCTATCATAATACTGCTGAATAAGGCTGTGATCATCTTTAGAAGATCTCCTTAGAAACCATATGGTTGTTGAGGTTTTAAATTGTTACTTATTGTATCATACTGAAAATATGCTGTGAGAAATGTATTATGCACTTGATGTGTGTGCTCATGCCCTGGTATTTGCTTCCTGAACCAGGCCATCTAGATGCCTTCTTATTAGCATTTACTTAGAAACAGCAGCAAGAAAGAAAAAAAACCCCACACCTTAATTCACCACTGGGATTAAGGAATATTTTGTTTATCTCTAGTTTCCTCTAAAGACACTTGAGCCAAATCCTGCTGCCCTGCCTGGAGATAGCAGATTATCAGGAGGATTAAATTTTTCACTGACTAAGATACCTATCTTGGGCAGGAATTTCCTTTTCCAAAAATACATGTTTTAATTCCAGCAAACTTTCAACTGGAAAGTTCTGACCTCTCCTCCACACTGAGGGTTTAGTTCAAGGTTAGGGTTGACAGTGTCTGGCCTATTGCAGTCAACACAATACAATAAGCTTGACAGAACAGAGAAGGTTTGTGGAATTGAGAGAAATTTATATTGTCCACTGAACTATACAGGATGCAGTAAGTAGCAACAGTAGACTGCAAATATTTTTTTTTCAAAAGCAGCAGCATATTCATCAATAGTGCCTATCATGGAGAGTAACAGCATGTTTTAAAATAACTTTGTTTGTTTTTTGAAGTGGAGATACAGAAATGATGACTTCAATCAGGTAGAAAATATCCCTCAAAGTTACAAAGTTAAAAACTTTTAAATTTGTGGAAGTGGATAATACTTGTTCACTTAAAAATAAAGTCTATTTATTTTAATAGCAGATAATCACAGCATTCTGGAAACACATTGCTGCAATATCTTGCATATGGAAAAGATTTAAGAATTGGCACTGCCTCATGCCCTCTCAAGGCTGACTATCTCTCCTCCATGTATGTTGAACTTTTATGTTTAAATGCATTAGAAAGAGTTCTAAATATTTAAGCAGAGCAGAAGACCAACATGGATGGCATGCAGTGCTTAAAGACAATTTTGGCCTCAGTAGTATGTTATTGACACTACGTGTAGTGCTGGCCTAATCCTAAATGGTTCCATCCTGGAATAAACTTCATTTCATTCAATTGGTGTTTCCAGAACTTAAATAGAAAAATCATTGCAATGTCTAGAATATATAACAAAACAAGTTAAACTACAAAAACTGTTTCTCAAAGCTCATACACTTTGAATTCAACCTAGCCTTAAGTTTTATTATACTCACAACAAATTATTTCATCCTTTCTCAGTTCGACAAAGGAGGTGAGATCTACAGAGTGTTAATAACTAATGCAAAGTGAAGGTAAAGAAAAGAGGAACTTGACAACCTAGATCAAGGAGAACATCTTGGATAACATCTCCACACTGTCTAGATAATCTGCAAGCTGCAGCCAGACTTCACAGGATGGACAAGCTCAGCCCTTTGAAATCAGTCTCACCTTTTATGTAACAAGGTGTCAAGGTTAAGGGTCACGGCCATCCACTAGACCTGTAACAGATGCTCTCTGCTAAGCCCTCTCCCTTCCCAAAGGGAAGAGAAAGGGAATAAGGGAGAGAGATTTATGGATTAAAAAACTAAAACAGCTTTAATGAAAAGAATAATAATAAAATGGAATAGATACAAATAGATACAAAACCAATAATGAACACAACCCCCCTGATGGCAATTACATCACCAGCATCACTGATGCTGTGGAGCAGGCACTGGGAAAGTCCCAGACTGGACTCAGCAGCAGAGGGGAACCGGATTCAGGAACACACAGATTGGGATTGAAGGCAGATTGGAGTCAGGTGCCAGCCATTGAAGAAGAGAGTTTGACCCTTGTGATCTCTCATCTTTATACCGAACATGACATATATGGGATGGAACACCTTGTTGGTCAGTTTCGGGTCCCCTGTCCTGGCTGCTCCTCCTCACAGGTGTGGCCTTTTACTTTCTGCACCCCTCAATGTGGTACACAAGAGTTAGCAGTGACCTTGGTCTGCATGCCAAACCTTGGTAGTAACTCTAAACATCAAGTGTTCTCACTGCTAGAAGCAGACACTGTCTGCAAAAATATGTTGTTAACTTCAGAAAATGCAGTTAGTTAGAAGAGACTGAGCTTGAGAAGTGAAATCACTGAACAGCATTAGTTCTGTTATAGCTCAAACTAGGACACAAGGCCACTCGCTGAAGATGTTTACATCAGTGATGTACATCAGTAAAATCTTAGATCACAAAAGTGCTTAAAAGGCCTTTGAGGATGTATGTAGTTGCCATCAACCTAATGGGATAAGCATTACAGTTTTGTTGATGGTGTGAAATAGGAGGAACATCAGGATGGAAACCACAAAAGGCAGGGTGCTGAACAAAAAAGGTTGCCCAATCAGACAGCAGAAACAGGGACGTTTTAAGCCTTATAGATGAGCCCTAAGAACACATAACCAAAACTTAGGTTGTTAGGACATGCACCCAGAGTGTGAGAAAAATTATCTCCCTTTTCAGCTTCAAGAGATTCAGTTCTCCCAGCAAGGGGTTCTAATTAGCGAGCTGTCCCCTACTGTGGAGTGGAAGCTTTGATCTTTCCTACCAATGCTATTTGACTTTTCAGAGAACAGGAACACTGCAGCTGCACTGTGCAGAGAGACAAGAGCTCCTTGCCCTGCCCCAATGGCTGCTCAATACACCTGAAATGCATTAAATTATACACCAGATCTCTCACATCATCTCCCATGCATGTGTCGCAATGGCCGTATTCACAGAATCATAGAATACTCTGGGTTGAAAGGGACCTTTAAAGGTCATCTAGTCCAACCTCCCTGCAATGAGCAGGGATATCTTCGACTAGGTCATGTTGCTCAGAACTCTGTCCAACCTGACCTTGAATGTTTCCAGGGATAGGGCATCTACAGCCTTCCTGGGCAACCTGTTCCAGTGTTTCACCACCCTTATAACAAAAAATTTCTTTCTTATATCTTATGTGAAAATTCTCCTTACTGGTCAAGCAAGTCAAAATTTTACAAAAAATACAACAGCTTCAATGGAGGGTCTGGATGGAAGCATCATAGATACCCAATAGGCTGGTTTAGTAGGTCACCTTCTGAGAGGTAAGTGATAGTCAGTCTCACTTCCTCAAGCAGAAAGATGCAGAGATACTGGGTTTCCCAGTTCCTGGGGGACAGCTCTATTTTCTGGAAGAGGTAGCAGAAGACTGTGAGGAAGGGGGTTATGATCCAATGCATGTGCTGCAAGAATGACCACTACAGTGATTGTTGCAAGAGAGAGTGAAGAACAACTGCTTAATTCGTGGAGCACGAAGAACAGTAAGAATGAGATAAGCACCAAGCACCTCAGAACTGCATCCTACAATATCTTATTTCAGAAATGTATGTACACCCCCAGGAAATAACAACAGCTAACAGTTTTTTCAGGATAAACCTTGCACTCAGATACCCAAAGAAGCTTTTAAACTTCTTGACCCTCTTGTGGATATCCCTTCTGGGCTCCTAGGTTTCACATGAGATTTTACATTGTCTGTCTATCGACTATGGTTGGCACAGGAGTCAACAGTTTAAACTGTTAAATACTTGGTATCTAAGGATGTGAACACCTGGATTTTTCAGTTAAGGCTTGACTAGCCAAGGATATAAGAATGGTTTGAGATCTTTGATGGAAGATAAAAGGAGACACCTGCATTCATTACACTGATGCATAAATGCCAATGATCCTTTGTGTTTAATGAGACAACACAGAGATTACATGTTTACAAAAGTGGAAAGAACATTCTCATCTCAGAGCCCTTCTGACAGGTGTGAAGTTACTCACACACACACGATCATATGATCATGGCCCTAGGGAAACCAAAATGAACAAGTATTAACAACTAACATACCTCTTAAGCGATCAGCAAACATCTTGCATATGATGATGAAAACTTTTTAAATCATCCCATGTACTAATATTTTTGCTCTGCTTTTCCCTTTTTGCATTATGCTCTTTCTTTTTGTACCCGAAGATACATACATCAATATTGAAACTTGTTTTGTAGTCCAACTTCCGAAGAGTCACCTTCAAACTTGGATTCCTTTAATTGTTATTTGACACTGTGAGAACCAACCTGGCTTGCAAAAGAGGCCAGGTGAATCCCCAAGGTTTAGTGTTCTGTTTCATTTCTATACCCAGTCACTAACTGTGAGACCATTTGGCAGCAGCAGTCTTTAAGCCTTCAAATAATTAGTTCTCACTAAGATAGGCGGAGATTGTAGGAAGAACATAATATGGAACACTATAACAAAAAAAACACCAAACCTAAACCCCAACAACCCACACTTCTGCAATGTGCCCTACTTGGAAACAGTTGAAGAAAACTTTTGTCAGCTAAGTTGTACCTCTCTATACCCTTATATTCCAATTAAAAGCAGTGCAAGAGAAAGAAAAACCTTTCAGAATGGGGATGTGTACAAGGGAAAGAAACATTAAATCTCAGCTATTAAAATTGGCAGTAAACAAGTGAGGATTGGAGTGGGGAGTAATTTTCTCTTTAAATATTCTGTACAGCTCCACAACAGCGTTTTCACAGATCACTGAAGAAATATAAACACAGAGAAACATATTTTTACAAATCTTTTAAAAACTCTTACTTGCTCTAAAAACAAAAGAGCGGTAAGATTTTCCCATAATCAGATCTATGGGCTTTTTGTTTGAGGCTTTTTGATCAATATTCTCAGTTCTGATTTATGTCCAAGAAGAAATACAGATCTGAAATGAACAGAAATTTTCCTGATGGCACTGCTGGAGGCAAGATCTCATACCTGTACCTTAGTCTCTTATGTCTGAAGAAGGTGGTCATTAATGACAGTAGCCACTGAGCTACATCACATTGTTAAATTAAAAAAAAGAGATAGGATTGGAGATGACAAGAACAGACAGTCCACTAGATGACCTTCATGTCTTAGAAATTACCTGTGGGACTGGAGAGTGGTGGCTAGACAGCCACTAAGAGACTTCAGATGGGATAAAGGGTCTTAAAAAGCTACAGATCAGCCTACAAACGATGCCAGAAGCTGGTGGATCTTCTTCAGAACCAACTCTTCCCTTGTTTGCCCGCTGACATTTATTTCAACCGTAGAGCTGGACCCAGCATCTTGCTAAGTATAAAATATCCTTGGAAGATACTCCTCTCCCATGCGATTGACACTCAGCATGTTGACAAGTTCCTTCCACCCCTGGACATCTCCAGTCAATTACCAGTTTTTGTTTATTTTATATAAGTAATTCAAAACTAATCCCTTTCTCTGTTCTCGCCATTGTTTTTACTCCCTGTTTGATCTCCAGAAAGTACAATTATCTGAATATCTATAAAGTTTTATACTAGTTACCCATTTTTTCTATTTTGTTTTGTTTATTTTTCTAATATTTGCCTTTAAAAAATATACTTAAAATATTTGCTTGTGAAGAATCAGAGATAGGGAGATGGAATTGCTTTGATGTAGCACCAAGCTGGAAACATATAACTGGGGAGTCTTACAGCAATGAGCTGTCTTATTTTTTCTGTTTTATTTGGAAGATAATGGAAAAGGTGAATGGTCAAAAGAGGCTCTTTCCTGCTGTTCCTCAAGTGTACATCAGTGCTTTGATGCCTCCGCTTCTGAGTTGTCACTCTGCCCTCCCACCCCACTGGTATATCAAAATGCAGTAACAGCCTGTAGTTGAAAGTGGGCTTACTGGTTCCTGCTGGTGCTGTTTATAGTTTAGATAAACTATTTCTGTGGCAAGAGCATGCCACCATTTTTCAGCTTTCCTTCCTGTGTTTATACAACATCAAAATTCACCAAATACTCAAAGTCTCAGGTGAATTTTATTATATACTCAACTCAGCACACCAGAACAAAAAGTTCAAGTTTTCCAATGACCTTTTCTAGAACGGAGAGAGCAATAATTATTTATTTTCTAAGTTAAACATCTGATAAATACTCTGCTAACTTCTTATTCCAGCTGGGGTACAAGATTTAAGGGTTTTGCCAATGCCAAAAAGACTCCCAAATACCTATAACTTCAGTATAAGTATCTAACATTATTGGGATATGCAATGTAAAAACCAATCCTACCCACAAAGAAGCCTCCCCAAACCCCTTTGCCTGTTGTGACCACTGAGGTACAAGAATGAACTCAGGAAATAAGCATATGATCCTGACAATACTGTGATAGTGAAATGATTATGATATAATCTTCTTCTTACACTTAATACAACAAATTTCAATTCTTCAGAGAGAAATAATGCAACTGCAAATGAAAATGTCAGCACTCCTCCTTTCACATGATCCTTCTGGATTTGATGAAATTTGATAAACTTTCTTCTACATTACACATGTAATAAAAAAACTACCCTATGTCCAGGGGAGAGGGAAAAAAAAACAACCCGAGAGAGACCAAGAGAGAGAAATGCACAAAAAATAATGATGCCACAACAAAAAAGTTCTTCATTATAAACTGTTGGCTGCTGCATTAACAGATGGCTTAAGTCCATTACTTATATCTCCTCATGCTCCCAACTATTTTCTATTCCACACAGAGTCAGATACTTTACACAACTGTAAATGTGTTTTTTAAAAGAATAGAAAAGGTATTTCATGTTTATGTTTAGGTAATTAAAATATTCCACTTGGAAGTAATGAAAAATCTTCTACTGGGAAGTAGCGAAAGGCTTACTATTTCCTAGGATGTAAGAAGTTAGAGAATACCTTCAAACTGCTGATTTTGGGATGTTCAACTCAGGACATCACTTCATTTTCAGTATTTTGTAACGTTAGCTAGAACTAAAGGATTGTAAATAGTATCTGGGAAATCACCAGCAACCCTACAGAAGTCTCTGATTCTTTCAATGTATCTACACAGCCACAAAGGGTCAGTTCAGAACTTTGTTACATTTGTATAAAACCAGGAGAATGTTTGTGGTTCAAGAATGCACTCAGAAGAGTGGTCAGAAATACCTGAGACCTCACCGCATGCTATCTGGAGTGTGCATCTCAGTTCAATGTGTGCAACATGTTTACACACAAACACCCTCATATACCTGTGCATATATGAAACCATCCAGTACTTCTGGTAGCTTTGGTCAATTTTCAACACAGGTTTTAAAAGTGAGACAACAAAATATTTACATACAGTTGACATTATTATCATAGAATCATGGAACGGTTTGAGTTGGAAGTGATCTTAAAGACCGTCTAGTTCCAACCCTCCCACTGGATCAGGTTGCTCAATGGCCCACCCAACCTGGCCTTGAACACTTTCAGGGAGGGAGCATCCACAACTTTTCTGGACAATCTAAAATAATTAGCTTTCTAACTTAATTTTAGGATAGACTGTCCTGGAATACTTTTAATACAGGCCAAACATAGTGCAGAAGGATTTTGTCTGTTTGAAACAGTTGGACAAAGTCTGTCCTATAAAATGCCTGAATTATGACAATTATATCTCAACCCTCCCCATGTATTTCATAGCAGCTAATAGCCAACTATACTATTAAATGTCCTATGGGTGATATAATAGAAATTAATGCATGTTATTCAATTAGTAACTAATTAGAAGTATTTACTGTATCTAACTACCATACTGTGTAACAGCAGAGTGCACTAACGTATTTTATTAATCACATGGTAATTATTGCAATGAGTTTAAATAAAAAATGGTATTAGGGGATAATAATTCTAATTACCATCCTTTACTAACTCTCTTGTTAGAGTCAGACAATTATCAACAATCAAGAAGAGATACTCTGCCAGTGGTTTGTGGTGGAAACATAGTATGAGTCCAAAAAAATCAGAATACCGGGATGACATGGAAGCATCGTCTGCCTCTCTCCAGAAGTTTCCAAGGAGGAGACAGCTACAGGTGGTGACAATGGCCATGAACAAGCTGTCTCCTGCTCCTCAGCCCTGGCAATGCCAGAGAGTTTGTCAGAGCAGGGACATGTCTTCTGACAATTACACATTGCTATCACTAGCCTGCCAAGCCCACAAGACTATGACACCCTGCACAACTTTCTACAACAGCTTTATTTGCTTCATGACAATTTATATCATCACTGTTATAAAGCACAACAAAAAAGGGCCATAGAAGTGGCTAGGTAAGTAACTCTTCAGGCCCATGTCAGCAACAAAAAGTAATAACCAAAAATTAGGACTTTAAGCAATTCTTGTTTTGATAGTGAACTGCTCATCTCCATGTGTTATTGCTTTCAGATGAATGAAACAACAGATCTGGCCATAGAGCTGTGATTTTATCTTGCTTTAGAAATGACAGGCTCCAACAGAAAAACTATACTGCTTTTTAACAAGATGGCCATTACACAAGTTGCTGCTACAGCTCCACATAAAGCTTTCATACCAAAAAATGCTAACAATCATATTTATGCAGCCATTTCCACAGTCTTAAAATGAAGCTGTTCGCAAATACAAATATTCCTCTGTTAAAGAATCTGATGGGCCAGATTTTGTCAGCTTGATGGCACCTGCTTAGTTGCAAGTATTCGGGTAGATTCTGAATGACACAGGAGGGAGTAAAAAGAGGAGTTACTTGAAGGGACAACACAAGCAGAACCTTGCAGGTGTGTTACATGTTCTTTCAGAGATCATAGGTAAATACACACAGGTGGAATTTACAGATGCAATTTGTCATGAGCATGTTTTGTCTCCCATGCATCCCAGTCTCATAACCTACCAATTAACTGAAAATTCCAAGGTTTCTGCATAATAAATGATTATAACAGCATATCATATCTATATTTAAAAAAAAAAAAAAAATTAGAAAAACCACAGTAGCTTGATACCTAATGGTCTAACAACTATGGGCTGGTACAGCTTCATCAAAGTTAATGAAGTCACAACAGCGTGGACCTCGTGTAAACTAAAGAATAATGATGCTCCCTTTTAAAATATAGTAATCCAAGAACTTAAAACACTCAGGAGAATAATTTTAGAAGTTCAAACCACACATAAAACTCATTGTATGTTCTGGCCCACAGGATGAAGGTGGGGGGAGGCTGCAGCAGCCTGCATTAGCATTTTAGAATTCCTCCAGTAGAAACAAAGAGCCTAGTTTGCATGCTAAAATCAAAGTCCAGGATAGCAAACAACCCATAATTTATGCAGCTGAAAATCAAAAGGAAAAAAGCCTCAAGGAAGTTTTATAATCACAAACTTATCAGCTAACAAACAGAATTTTATGAGAAATATCTGTGTAGGTGTGTGTTGTTTCCAGAAGAAGAAATAATGCACACCACTAAATATATTCTAGAAGAACTATACTATGCAGTAATTTTAAAAGAAGACACTGATATGGCAAGTTTAGTTTCAGATAAGATTATCCAATTTTTCCTCTCCTACAATCATGAAAAATAAAATACAGTATATATAGCTAGGAATATGCATATAAGACTGATGTACTATAATGAGACATTCAATAATTGGTTATATTTTAGTATTCATTTTGTGGTAATATATAAAAAATAAATATATGACACAGCTTCTTTATGTATAAAGCTTATCAAAAGACAGTAAAAACTCTGCCTTTACATTTGCAGCACAATTAGGGAACCATAAAGATGTTAAATTACTAGTTGTTCAAGTAAGCAAACAAAGGTTGCTTTGTTTGAAAAAAAGTCAAACATATCTTACATAGTTAAAATATTGTATTAGACATCTATTTAATGAATATGGTGTGTTTCCATCTAAAGTATATTCTATCTAAGCTTCTTCTTATTTTTAAATTAACCAAATCACTTTCAGGAACTTAGCTGACTTTCTCCATTGTTAGCAAGCAGATGCAACACACTAATAAAAAAAAAAAATCTTCAATCTATGTTATATTTTCTTTGTACTGAAGTGAATTATCTAACCCTTAGCTACACAGCAGCTGGGATTTAGTTTTTTAAACAGAAATTTTATGCTGGCAGCATCGGTTCTGCTTCATTTGTGATAGACCCACAGAATTTTTTTTTTTTTTCTATGAAAACAAATGGAAATGGAACACCTGGTAGCTGTCATGTCAAAACAATGTATTGCAGCCCATGGCACCCTCCATACCTAGGGAATTATCGCATAATGACATGAGAACTCTTCAGTTCTAGCCGCCTCCTCCTCCTGCAAAAGCTTTGCAATAGTTTACTGCTCAGAATTTTATATACATAGTAGGCCATTATTGCCCTACTATTAAACCATTCGGAGTTTTCATCCAATAACAAATGCAATAGAAAAATTATTCTATCAAGCCAGATCATTGCAACTCTTGAAAAGATTTATCTCATACACTTCTCAATTTTTGTGTTTACAAAGTTTGCAAAAACTACTTCAGAACATACCCCTACCCACAACTTCTTCCCTCAAAAAAAAAAGACACGGGCACAGGGTCTTCCACAGGTTGCAGATGGGATTCTGGTCCACCACTGGCCACTAAGGGCTGCAAGGGCTCAGCCTTTCGCCTCACCATGGGCCTCGGAAGAATGGCTGCTCTGGCGCACCTCCCTTGCTCCTCCCTCACTGACCTGGGTTTTTCGTGATTGTCTCCCTCATGTCCCACCCTTCTCCAAAACAAACGTACTCCCAAAACAAAAGAACTCCCGTAATAGGTTTTCCCTTCTTAAATACTTATCACAGAGGTGCTGATTGGCTTGGCCTTGGCCAGAGGTGGGTCCAACTTAGAGCCAGTGGAGGAGTCATGTCAGTAGCTCCCTCTCCCGCGACCAAAACCCCATCAGAAACAAACCTAACACAGCTGATCAACTGCAATCAACAGTAGCAACTTGCACTTTTCTAACATTTGCACTGCATAAGTTCTGTTGTTGGCTAGTAACAGAAAGCTGCTATCCTTTAAGTGCTCTAGATCTGAGAAAAATACCAGATAACATCCTCATACAGTTTTACTAGTTATTAAAATATATATGTATATTTCATTCATGAGAAAGTATCATTAAATCACTAGACTCACTTAATTTGCCTAAGTAAGAAAGAATACATACTGGTGATTCTGACTGCAGTTTAAAAAAAAAAAAAATCAACCATAAATGGACAGTGTTTTATTTTTCAGAGGACAAATGTCACGGTCGGGCGCGCAGCGGTCCAACCTACACTTTAAATACTCTCATGCTATATGTCCTACCAATTTAAAGAATCAAAGCACTTTTAATGTCCCCTCTCTTTCAAAGTTTTGCACAAAACAAAAATCTTGCATATATAAGAAAAAATACTCCACTATTTTTCTTTGATAGAAACCTTTATAAAATACCATGAAGCAAATAAAGAGATGGCAGCATTTATAGAAGTATCAACGTAACAGCCACCAAAAAAAAGTGCTGATATTCAGATCTATAGTTGCTATACCCATTTGTTCTCCTACTTCTTTCTTACAGCCAAACTTTGAACCAGTTAAACACTGATACCAGCAGCAGTTGGATGATGCACTACGAGAATTACAGACGCATATTTTCAAAACTTGTAGAAACACAGTTGGCTGACTTGGTAAAAATAGAGATGAAAATAGAAGTGTTAGAGAGCTCTTCTATATTTTCCTGTTATTCTTGCACCATGTCCCTTTCTGCTCAGACCAACCAACAAGCATACGTAAGACATGCAAATACCCATACAAATCACAAAATCATTGTCAAATTTGCCTAAGTCACTCAATGTAAAAACAAGACTCAAAAGCTGGGAAAGTACATACTATTTTGAGTAAGGCATTTCTTGAAACTGAAAACAGTTTTCCTTTTCCCTTTAGTTGTGTCTAATTTGATACAATGCAAAGAACACTCAGTAGCTTTAAAGTCCTCTTTAATAGGACTCTTACTGAAGCAGAATGTTTATCTGTTTTACAGTAAGCTGTAAGTAAATAAATTAAACATAAATTGAACAACATAAGAGGATAGTACAGTTCACCCCTGAAGAAAAACCTCCACATAAATTAGAAAGCTAAATTTGCAGCAACAGAAAACCAACCTGCTTGTGCAGAGCAGTAGCAATCAGCTTTCCTGTTCTGCTTAGATCTGTAAGTCACCGACAACAAGGTGACCTTCACAGTTTCCTTCTCAAGGTAATTTTTCAGTAATTCTAGGGAGCTCTGGACCCAGAAGCCACAAGAACATCAAGTAAAAAGGGACAGATAGTACATGGACCTTAACAGGGAAAACTGCTGAGACGAACTGTAGAGTACTGAAAGATAAATTCCTTCACCAGGCTTTTAGAGATAACTGCAAACACATCTGAACTGTACTCTCCCATGATTTTTCCAAACAATTCAGCAGCTCTAATTGTTAAATGCAATTTAAAAGTAACCAGTTTATATTCCTTTGTTCAGTACTAGAACAATACAATCTGTCTTTAAAGTCCACAATGAAATCCTGAGTCACATTAACGGATCTTTCAGCCTTGAATTTGAATTCCTAGTCCTCATCCTTTTATACAGTTTCTCACTGATACTTCCTCCACATGCAAGAGATAACATCTTAAAATGTGTTTGCATAGTGCAAACAACAACTCACAGTACAGAAAAGAATCAGAACCATCATCTAAATTCATTCTTACACTGAGAGCTGTCTGCACCCCAAGTCACCTTCATTCCAGTGTGACACCACTCTGACACCTCACCTTTGATGTTCCCTCAAGTGCTCTTTCTTGCTCTGATGCTAATGCAATTAGACTATCTAACAGGATAAATCATAGTATCATAGAATCAATTAGGCTGGAAAAGACCTTTAAGATCATTGAGTCCAAGTGGATCTCAAACTCCTCTCCACTCCTACCTTCCCCTGTCTTTGGTATCATTTTCTTAATCCAAAATACAATAGACAAAACAGGTGAAATACTGCTTCTCCTAACTCATTGCTGAGTTCCTTGACAAAGGACCTGAAACAACACTCTCTTCAGAATACCATTGTCAAGCACAGAAGCAGCATTCACTCACCTGACTCTGGCAAAAAGTCAGACCATTTAACCTTCCTTATTATCCGAGAATTTTGCTAGAATTGAGTAAAAAAACCCTTTATCATAAGTGAACTACTCTACTTAATTTTACTCCATAAACATTTAAACAAAGCACCTTCTACTCAGAGGATGAAGACTTTCAGGAATACTTGTATATTCCTGACTGTGTGCATTTGTAATATAGGTGTGCTTTATCCTCACGATCTTCCTGGGGTCAATTACACCCACATAACGCCACTGTAAAATTCAGTACCATTCACAACTTCATAGTAGAACATGTTGCATCTATAAACACAAAAAGAGCTTGAATGATGTAATAAGATCCCACAAATGGTGCCTCAGCTATAAAGCTTCATCAGTCCTTTTCTAAACAAGATGTCCATTGATACATAAAATATTTAAAGAACTAGCATGAGGTCCATTCATTGCAATTTTTTCCAGGAACTCAAGACAAGGTCAAAAATGTCTATTTAACATACTATATATCCCCAACCAATGAGTGAGACCTCGTTTAGTAGAGAGGAAAAAGGAGATTTCTTAAAACTGACAACTGTATATGCATATTGAAAAGAAAGTCTACTAAACTTCTCTCTGTAATATATGTATATATATCAGTCTTTCTTTAGAAGGCTGTTTTGACTAATATTTAAATGTTCATCTAGAGTTCTGAATTGCTTCACACCAATACTATATTTAAGTGGCAAAATTTCCTATGGGATAGTGATATGAAAGATGGCATTTGATTATATTATGGCAGCATTTTAATTTAAGACAAAAAAGAGATAGGGCAAAAAAAATATGCAGAGAGCAGCATTCTACACTAAAAATAGCCATGGCTCATGAATAGATTCATAATCTGGCAAGAGGTTTATCTGCACTTATGAAGATTGAGTAACACAGAAGGGATTACCTTCTTCTGCACAGTTAGACTCTAAAAAATGGATTTTAAAAATATTTTATTTTTTATTTAAATTTATTTCTGAAATGTGTCACAATTATTATTTAGCTTGGCACAATATAACTTTTTTTTACAATGAGTAAATGGATCATGTTCTCTAAGTAGTAATCTGTCGCACTGCCAACCTCATTAGTAATTTATAATAAATGTTCCTTTTCTAAAGAATCCTTATTTCTCCATCAGATTAAATGATATGTATATAACTTTCATTAAACTTTCATTACATTCTTATGAAAGACCATTTTGATTACAGGATGAGAACTAGAGAACATCACACAATGTGTAGGCTAGAGATAAGAACTTATTAGAAATAAAGAACCCTCTTCATCTGTCATTGATCTAGGATGAGTACTTTAGCATGATTTACCCATCTGTAATAATGTTTGTCTGTTTCATATTCACAAATTTCCTTTCCTCTAACTCTTAGCTTTGAAAATCCCTTCTACATTTTGCTTCATATTATCTGGAGACATCTCTTAAAAGTGATTTCCTCCTCCAGGCCTACAAACTATTGGAATTGACAAAATCTCTTAAAAATACTGAAAAAAAATATAAATTGTCTTCTACTTCAATAGAAGAAGTAAAAATTCAAATAAATGTATCAATTTCCATAGTTAAACACATCATCAAACTTGCCTTACTTAAGAATAGGATTAGGAAAGGATCCACCAAGTCATTCAAGCTAATTCTTCAATGCTTTTCTGAACTATAGTACCTTGGCTACAAACCTCCGTGAACAGACACCTCCATTTTTCACACCTTCCTTTACTTAGATGTGTCAAGCATTCCATGTCATGCCATGGAATCTATTACATTAATAAAGCATTATTTAATAAAAATACAAGTATTCAATTAACGAGATCACACCTATCATGCATATGGATTTGAGGCTTTACCCTCAACCCTTCTCCCTTTGGGAGGTGGTCGGACCTCTGCGCGCCCGTCCGCGACAGTCCTCAAATGGGGATAAATAAAATGCAAAAGTACAATGTGGTTTGCAAAGAATAATATTTATGCAGCAGTTTACACTGCTATCTTCCAGCAGAAGAAGGTTGACAAGTACCAGCCTGTGAAGCACTCCCTCTTTGAGACTGAAGTTTTATTTCCATGTTGTAATACATCTTGATGAATAATGTTTGCCAGCCTACAACTAGTACTTGCCTATTTATTTAGGAATAAGTCTAAAATGAAGAAATTGCCTAATTTACCTCCTAAATTATCATTTTCAACTTTAGGTAATGCAGTCCTTTACAAAACACACAGTATTCATGATACAGGGAATATTAATGTGCTTATGGACAAAATTTCTTAGAGATACAGGATGGATGCACACACAGGCACATGCATGCATATACATTCACATCCCCCTCAGTAGAAACAAGCTGAGATTAGAGGACAGACAGATCAAGCCTGAGTAAAAATGACAGGATCAAAAAATCTCATATTAGAAAGTCTCATGTAATTAAATAATAAGGAACTTCCTTCACATACTGTGTCAAGTGAAGAACAGTTTTATGGTTCTCCTACTCTTCTGTCCTTGTCCTTCCCTTGCAGTCAGTAATGGAGCACTATCTGGCAGAGTCTGGCACTACACTGCTGTCTCTAACAGAGCAACATAGATCTATATTCAAGGCCAGTTCTGTTTAACATTTTTGTTGATGATCTGGATGAGGGGATCAGGGACACCCTTAGTAGGTTTGCAGATTACACCAAGTTAGGTGAGAATGTTGATCTGCTTGAAGACAGGAAGGCTTCACAGAAGGACCTGGACAGGCTGGAACGATGGGCTGAGGTAATGGTATGAGCTTCAACAAGACCAGTTGCCAGGTCCTGCACTTGGGTCACAACACCCACACGCAATGCTACAGGATTGGGGAAGAGTGGCTGGAAAGCTTCCTGGTGGAAAAGCACCTGGGGGTGTTAGTCAACAGCCAGGTGAATATGAGCCAGCAGTGTGCCCAGGTGGCCAAGAAGACCAATGATATCCTTGCTTGTATCAGAAATACTGTGGTAAGTAGGACTAGGGAAATGATTGTCCCTTTGTACTCTGCACTAGAGAGGCTGTACCTTGAGTACTGTGTTCAGCTTTGGGCTCCTCACTACAGGAAAGATATTGAGGTGCTGGAGTACATCCAAAGATGAGCAACAAAGCTAGTGGAGAGTCTGGAAAGCATGTCCTATGTGGAGTGGCTGAGAGAACTGGAGTTTAGGCTGGAGAAAAGGAAGCTCAGGAGAGACCTCACTCTCTACAACTACCTGAAAGGTAGCAAGGTGGGTGTTGATCTTCTCTCCCAAGTAACAAAGGATAGGACAAGAGGAAATGGCTTTGAGTTGCACCAGTGGAGGTTTAGATTGGACATTAGGAAAAATTTATTCACCAAAAGGGTTGTTAAGGACTGCTTAGTATTGGCACAGGCTGTCCAGGTTAGTGGTGGAGTCATCATCCCCGGAGATATTTAAAAGATATGTAGATGTGGTTTACTGGTGGACTTGGCATTGCTAGGTTAATGGTTGGACTTGATGATCTTAAAGGTCTTTTCCAACCTAAATGATTCTATGATTCTGTGATTCTATATATGACATCCTGCTCTTCAGTTCTTTTCTCTGTTCATAGTCTTAATTATCAACCGTATGCTCATGATTTAGAGAATTCAGCCTCTCTCCATCACCACTGCTTGTACATTATTTCTCCATGTTTATAGCTTAAGCATAAATTTTATGAACATCCTGCCACCCAACAACCACATTAAATTATAACAACATTGTAGTATGCTTAATAGTGTAAAAAGGAGCACTGGATAGAGTGTTGATCTACTAGCACTATATGATCTGATGCAAAAAAAGAGTCTGGAGAAACTGAATGGAAATAATGGTTACTTTTATCCCATTCATCAATAAATTCCAAATCAAAACAAGTTATGCAAAAAAAAAAAAGCTCAGCCTTCCTGCAAAACATACTAATCATCTGATCATTCTTCTAGCTGCATGGCATACAACTCAAGTAATTAAGTCTCCCTGCTTTAAAAAACACTGCATTTCAATTTTTGCTGTTTAACTGTAAAGTAAGCCTTGCCCTGAGTTATTATTATGTCTGGATCTTTATATCTTCCTATTGCTTAAGCTAATAATAGTTTCTAATACATTAGTGATGTGTATTAAAAAATTCTTAGATGTTTAAATGATTTGCTCTGATACTTTGAAAACATTCTTCCTAGACTGAACTCTATTTTTCCAGAGCTGATAACGTCATTTTCAGATCTTTTGGGAGACACAGCACATTACATTCACTGGGATTGCAGTTTTCTGCCTTTGTTTGCTGTGCACGTATAAATTGATTAATCAGAGAACTATTTACATGTGTTGAGAATACAAACAAAAATTATTTTATACTATTACACTGTGAAATGTAGCTTCTGTAGTGCAAAACATTGGAATAAGTAAATTGTAAACTGTGCTTGTGTGTGGCTATTTTTTGTAAGCTAGTTTGTTGTTGCTAAAGAATTTGTAGCCCAAATGAAAATATTAAAAAAGCATCACTCTTCTTCCCCCCAACAAAACAAAAAACCTTTCAGTTCATTGCAAACCTTTCTCTAGCAGTTAGCCTGTATTTTATTCTGCTTTTTTCTTTGAAATCTGTTCATTAAATGGGACAAAACATAATGAAATAAAGACCCCTTTCCAAAAACATGCCAATGAATCCTGCTTTCATGAGTTCTTATGCTTGACACAACACTGCCAGCATATTTCATAGTACATTATAAGGACACATGTGGAAATGCAATTATAGTTTTTATTATAAACACTAGAACTGCTCAGATGCAAGACACATCATACTACAAGACAGCACTGTAGCTCTATATCATAGGATGCTTACTAGTCCACTAGACAGCGATGACAAGAATTGCAACAAACCCTACATCTGTGTGGGGTTTTGTGGGATATATCACGGTGACAAACTGAGGCCACCCCTCCCCAACGAAAAGACGTGACAAGGAAATTGTAGAAACTCAACAGCATTGGGAAGAGACCCTGATCAGAGATCAGGCTCAACAAGCTGGGCTCTGGCTACAAGCCACACACATGCTTGAACACTTTTTCCAGGAAACTAAAATAAATATCTTCTACTTTAATCATTATCGCCCAATAAACTATAGTTTTTATTACACATACCTTCCAGCTAATGGTGTGCAAAAACATTGCTTCTCACTTCAAATAGGAGAGTTTAAATCTATTTAATAGCCTTTAGAACTTTATGATAGGCATTAACTCAGGAAGTGCTTACAAAGTAAAAGTTTCTTACAAAGTCAGATACAACCAAGGCAAAATTTTAAAAATGTATTGGTTGTTTATTTGTTGCTGGTTGTGTTTTGTGGTTTTTTTTGCTTGTTTGGTTGGTAGATTTTTTTTTTTTAAGTGACTTGAATTTTTTTCAAAGTCACATATGGAGTTTGCAGCACTGGCACAGTCTATCATGCTAGCAATACTTTACACTTATGGATTGTAAGGTCAGGAGAACATAATGGTTTTACAGTGAGTGTTTGAACAATATATTGAAAATAATATTTGCCTTAAGAAAAGGCAAAAAGCATATGCAATTCATTAAATTTCTTTGCTGGAAAATCCCAAATAATCTAGTATTGGCACAGGTCTACAAGCAAGGTATGGTCAAAGCTTCATATTTCATATCCAACTATGTTTTGGGGGGAGAAGTTCACACTATTCAAATGAAAGGTAAAAAGATGTAGTGCTTGAAAGAAAATAAAATTTAAAAAAGTCTTCTCTCTTCTTTGGATAGTACATCTGGTTACTTTTCAAATAAAGTAAGTGGGATGGATGGTGGTTACTTCTTAAGACCATAAGATCGTAAGATACATTTTAAAGTATTATGGCTACCTTTCTAGCTCTACTGTAAATTTCCCTTCTTGCCTTAGGATAGACAGTTTAGTGTCTCCAATCCAACTCCACAGAACTCCAAGGAGTGTGTGCACTTCTGCCTAGCTTCTGTTTCTACCAAATGAACACATCTTACAAATACGTTAAATATGTTACTGAATTACATACTCTCTGTCCCAGAGACCTCTCCTACCTCTCTGGGCTTCTTAAAGGTTTACCTTAATGAGCAAGGATATGTGTACACCCTTAACTCATGTAAGTTTTCTTACATGCATAAAGGAATCATCAAATTTCTTCAAGAAACACACACATTTAACATGTATCTACAAGATGGATAAACATTGCTAACGGGTTCCAATTGAGAAAGCTGCAGTTGTTAAAAAAAGCAGGGAAGAGAAAATAGTTTAATAAAAACTAAATGGAGCATCTATACGTAGGTGTAGGATCAACAGGACCTATTTGTTCTAATCCCTTGAACTTCTTTTATTCAGAAGAGAAAAAAGCACTACAAATTCTGAAAAGCTGGTTAGGTTGCACCAAGGCACAATACTTACAGATAAAATAAACACTTGAGTGAGGTTCTTAATCTTCCTGTATTTTTTTAGGTAAATACTTGGGTTACTTGTGTTACGACAGCAAAAAAAACCTGGAAAATTTTACAGATGGCCAAACAAGAGTCCACTTGTCTATTATATTAATTAATTGAATTTAAGATCTCCAGTAATCAAATTAAAAATAAACTAATTTAGGCCACTAAGTCTTCTAATTACTTGAAACTTTTGAGTTAATGACAACTACAAAGAACTTAGAAAGTATACAAACGTAAATAGAATTTATGAATGTATAAAGCCTTCATAGACACAGTCAAGGAACTTACGTGCTCTTCTTTCTCCAGTACTACTTTTTCCATGTAATACAGAAGACAACACTGCTTTTATTTATGGTACATTTAAATTGGGATATACACTTTGAATACTCCTAAGGCAGTGTTCAGGGTCCCTGGGCCTTAGACTTTGTTTGTTTGAAGACTTCTGTCTTCAAAACCAGATTTTTCTAATTGCTTTCTGTCTAACTGGATGCTTGTAAAATGTTTAATTTTCACAAGCCACTTAAAAAGACATAAAGAACTCTGGAACTGAGTAGCTGATCTAAGCCATTTTATTACATTTGATAAGCAATACAATGTGACTTGTAAATCATGTCAGGAAGTTTAACAAAAAAATTAAACTAACTTGGCTTGAAAGCATCACTAGATTAATTAGAACCAGCGACAAACCATAAGTAAAATTGATTATAACAGAATTCGATCTAGTGTAGATGAAAAGCCCACCCCAGTATTGGCTGGATGAGTATTAAAATTTCATCAGACTTCTACGAATATTCATAAAATGATGAAGCCATTAATTAAATCTGCAAATGATGTAATATGTGGGAAGATAGTTAAGTGCTAGACAGATGAAAAGAAAATAAAGAGGGCCTCTGTTGATAAGAATTACGAAGATGAGAATGAAAAAAATGCTACTTAGCACCTCTAAGGGAGATAAACTACATTTTACATGTATAGAAGGCATTCGATTTATGTTTCTATATAAATGCAAAGTAGCATTAACAAGGCACTGAAAGATCTAAGACTGAAAATGGAACCAATAGCTAACTACCACTCCCTCCTAAATATTAAAAATTGCAAAATTCACAAAAGCAATTCTGAAAACTGAGAAGTAGAGTGATGCTCTGTAGCAGAGACTGCTCCTTGGTTTATAGCACGGAATATATTGAAAAGTCTCCGTACAAAATTTGGTAGTATTTCATAAGCTGCTTAAAGGAAAAAAGTTTAGGAAAACCTTGGCTGCTCTAGTTTACCTCTAACTTATTCAGACAGACTCACTTGCAATTACCAGCCTCTGGGGTACCTCAGGACTCACAGAGTACAGTCAAACAAAAACCAGTCAGCATAGACGAGTAGTTTAGCCCTCAAATTCCTATAATCACCAGAAATTTGTATTGGTATCATCTAATGAAGCTTCCACAAAAAATTCTTGCTGCTGCTTATGCTGCCCTATTGAGTAGTACTCCAGTGGTATTTCTTTGTGGGAATGAAGAGAACTATTCTGACATACAGACAGGTTTTCTCTCTATCTGCATAGCATCTACCAACCTAATACCAACAAGCATGAATCAAAACTGCTGTCTTTTTATATGGTAAATCAGTTAAATGTTTTGTTTTGTTAAGAATTAAGTTTGTTAAACTTAATTCTAAGTTTAAGTTGTCTGTTTATGGTGGAGTTGCATTGTAGCTCTTCTTTTTTTAAAGTAGAGGTAAAAATGTCTTTCCTTTTATGTTAATATTGCTGTCTCTTTTATGGTGTAAGTCTGATTTTATAGGACATTATCTGGAATAGGATCCAGATCGTCAGCAATCCCCCACAGTGCCTTACATAAAGCCGCATATTTTATCCCATCTTACTTGCCATTCATGGCCACCCACATGAGACACATTACTCAGATCCAAAGATTATAGCATTGTTATGCTGATGATACCTAGATTTATTTCTCTATTAAACATTAATAAGGCAGTACCCTGGCATAAATTCAGAGTGCATTTTTAGATGTACAAATTTGAAGACAGCCATGAAATATCTTTTTTTTCTGAAAAAAAAGTTATACCGTCAATATATAGTTAACTGGTACTATTTTACCTTGTCTCTTTAAAACAATTAACCATAAAACTATATTTCTGTCTGTATTTTTAGCTACTCCTAGTAACACTGTAAATCAGCAGAGGAAGGTAAACTTAAAACACTTTATAGGAATTAATACTCCTGAAAGATGATATACAAATGAGCTATGCACCACTTATTGTTGAAGCTTGCACACCAATTTTCTCATACCCTTTAATAACAGAGTTAGGCTTTCACCAGACACTGACACAAGATAGCAGTGCCTTTTTTTAAAAAAAAAAAAAAAAATCTCTGTTTTTGCATAAGAAAAGACAATTTTCACAATTAAGTTAAAAATCAAAACCCCAGACTTGATCAGACACCCAAAGGACTAACTAGTACAGCACTTATAAATCCTCTACCACTGAATACAGTAAGAGAGACATATGAAACAGCCCAAGCTGGTTTTGGATATCACCGTTTCTAACACTGTCAACAGGGGACACTTAGTAAGATAATTCCTGTTATCAATCATTCAGCACATCTCTCACAATTTAAACAATCTGCTGCCTCAGCAAAATGGTTTGCTTGTAGCTTGCAGGCTTACTTTCACAATGTAGCTTATGTTCTCCACCATGGGATCTGTATCACACTGAAAAAGTAGAGATCCTTGCAAAGGCAACAGCAAAGTATGAAGGCAAGTCAAGAAAGAGAAACAGGAGTTTATTGCCTTCCACAGCATTCTGAATTTTCTTTATCCTCAGCAATGCTGTTGCAGAGGTCAGTTTTGGAATCACCACTTACTCTAATAAAACAGGACACCTTTTTGGGGATAGTACTTCAGTATTTCAAGCAAACACTAGACTTCTCACTAAACTGGCTGTTACATTAGGATATGTACTACAACAAAGTGTTTTTGAAATACACAGATATAAATAATTTTCTGTCTCATAACAAACCATACTTGGGACCAAATCCTCTACTGTTCTATATAGAATGTCTTATTGAAAGGAACTAGAGGCAGTAAGATGTAAGTGCAGGATTTAGATTTCACAGAGCTTGCATTTTGCTGCAATAATATTACCACGGACTAGTCAAGGAAGGTGTGATCTGAATTGGGCATGTTTGGAGATGATGAATGCTTCTACACTTCAAGAGGAAAAAGAAACCCAAAATACCACAAAAAAAAAAAGGCTTGCAAAATTAAACATAGTGTCCTGAAATATTTACAAGGTAACCTGAAAATGTGTCTACCTGCAATCAGAAAGTACTTAATTAACATGCTGGGTTATTTTGCTGATATGTTACAGGAAGAAAATGGCACACCCTTACATCAAATCTAACAGAAGAGCAGAATACAAAATTGCAAGTCAATTGACCGGACATCTGTAACAAGACACTAGGACTCACTGGTTACAATAAAATTCTGTCTTTTTGAGTTATATTTTACTTTTTTCATGAAAGTCTGATATTTTAGAAGCTCAACCTTGCTACAGGATAGTAGGCTATGGCAGCCCACAGGGAAAATGAGACACATTACACACTGAGAATGATGAATTTGGAAACATCATAGGGCTCATGGGGTAGGTTGCTGTCCAGCTGGCCCGTATTTTGTGATGCATTAATCAAAATAGCATCAACTACAGTATAAGTTAGGCCTACCATAACATGCTAAAGCAGAACAAGCTGCATTATAGTTCCATGCCATGCTCCCATACACCTTCAGTAAAAAAACACCACACACAAAAAAGCAAGTGTTCTAAAAAACATTATATATTTCTCCACATGTGCTTGTAACTGTGATTCATGCTAAATCAAGGGATGGGTGTCACAGATGTCAATGGAGCTCTCTTACTGGAGAAAAATTTGCTGGTTTTTTGCTTTGCTTATTCATTGGTGACAAGTTTCAAATATTAAGCATCCAAAATCACAAAGGTAGTAATCTTAGAATAAGTTCTGTTTATAGAAACCTACTCTCATTTTTCTGTAAGAATAAATGAATTCTGTCTCAGAAATCAGTATTAACTTGATCTAATCTCAACACCATAGAATGTACTTTCAGATTAAAATCCTCCAGGCTTATCAGAAAATAAGTATTTTCCCTACAAGGAAGAAAATAGCAACCTTACTGCAAAGTATTCAAAACGTAATGTGTGGCAGGTGCAGCCTCCCTGACAAAAATCTGACAAAGGCTTGCCAGAGACCTGATAAAGTTCAGATTTGGTGGCACAACCATTAAACAGTGCATCACATTAACCAGCACCTCAGGGTCCAGGCCCTTTGCCTGCCTATTTTTGTGTCCTTGCCCTCCAACTAATTAGAATGACCACAGCGCACACTCAACTAGGGTCTAAATGGAGCCTCACCAGAGAGTCGATTTTGAGTTGGTTCCCTTGGAGAAAGCAGGATTGCAGTTGTGAATCCTCCCCTTGGATATAGGGGACAGCATTCAAGGATACTTCCATGGATTGAGTAAGCCTCATCTCCCCTTTGGTGAGTGAATATTTCTTTTGACTATATCCTTGATTAAGTGCTCACACCCTCTGGATGACAGACCCCCTTTGGGTACCCTTATGTGGGAGATTTTCCTTTTCAGTGAGTGTGTGCACATTTTGGCTCATCTTTCTAGAAAGAATAGTCCTTAAAGCTTAGTTCTGTAGTAGTAAATTCACAACTGACATCCAAACATAATTTAATTCTGTTGGAAGGAATGCCAGGCAATTTTGGTTGGAATAAATCTTCATTTTGGGTAGCTGTATGTTTGCTTTGTGGCTGCCTCCATGCAGTAGTGCCACGAACTCCCCCCTCCCCAAACCAAACCAAAATCAACAGAAAAACCACCTGCCAAGAACTCCTTAGGTTATATAGCATGTGCATCTCTGATAAACATTCCAGTTCAAACAGAAGGAACAAAAAGAATAATTGTTATCCTTCTATTTCTAGATTGTTGAAAATATTGCCCTTTTCAGAAATGAAGGAGTTTTTGTTTTGAGAAAAGTTCTAATTTGTTCCAATAACCTTGCACAGGAACACCTATTGTAATGAATTACGTTCATTATAATATGTTACTTACAAAATTCAGTAATTCTCTCTTCTCATGGTATGGCCATGTTAAAGACAATCTTAACATACAATGGTGGTAGTGTCAGGTACAGTCCAGTGCCATACACTAAACAGCAGACATACTGAGTACATACTTTCCATGGTTTGATAACAACAGCATATAAAATTAAGAGCGAAGGCATTTAAACTATGCCAGTTTGTGATCCACTAAGAATCTCACTGTATCACTTTTCAAGCTAGATCAAGACAGATAAGGGGTTTTAAATTATCTATTTGAACTGTTAATAAGAACCTGATTAGCTAATGACTTTTGCATTATGAACACTCATTTTTACTTTGAAATGTTGACACAAAACAAGCCATCACACTTGTAACCTCTACTAAACTGGTATAAATCAATAATGCAGTATTGCAAATTTAAATACTTTATAAAAATATTTACAAAAAAGCTGGTATGTTTTCCTAACAAAGAATAATTCCTGTCATTCAGAGAACTCAAAGTACTCTAATAAATGCCAAATAAGGAAACCAAGGTACTGAAAGGAAAGAATGACCAAGGTGATATCATACAGAATATCTGTGGAAGTGATGTCAAAAGAAAAGGGTTAACAGTCACAGAAACTCCAGCCAGGTGGGCTTCTGTAGGTTGTACATAGGCTGCGGACAGGACATACCATCAGACCTTGGCAGCACCAACTATTCATCAACATAAGAGATTGGTAGATTTCTGCTTTCATATGTAAATTTAGGAGTGACAAATGACTAACAAATCATTTACTTTACAGTAGTTTCTTCTTTGCTGTTATTTTGTATATAAGACCTGGCTTATTTCTCAAAAGGTGTGCCAGTGTTGCAAATTATCACTTAGCATCCTTTTTTGTGCAGAACTGGAATAAAACAAATATATTGACTCTGTCTGTTGATGGGTTTTTGCACACTGGGTAAAGAACCCAGATTTGGGACAACAGAAGCATGAGGTCAGAAAACAGGTTTTCTGATAATGAATTCAGAAAAAGAATCTGCTAGATCATGCTGTGGTGAAAAAAAAAAAGCCAGTACAAAAAGGTAAAGCAGAAATTCCAGAGCAATCCTCAAAACACTGAGTGACGTTACAGCTACATACACAGCATAAGATGGCTATGACACTGAAAAAGCAAAAATACCAATATTAAGATATCATCAATTCATTGCTCCCTTTAAAGCTGTAAAATATATCACAGCATTTTATCTTCAACAAGTACCTAATTAACATGTAGAACAACTTGTGCAGTTGTCCAAGAGCTATGAGTTGATTTGAGTGGTACTTCTGTGCAAACAGTAAAACGAAAATTTTCATATACATCGTGCTTTGGTAATAGCACCTACAACCTAGACATGGAGTATTTCTGTTTGCATATGCCAGTTTAGATTTCTGTATCATTTTGAGATGAAGAGAAATGCTCTTGACCTTCCAGTGCAGTTTCCTGATGAAAGTTTTCCCTCCCTTTACTTATTTTTACTTCTTTATTTATTCTTCCTTACAACAAATAATACTCACAACTGAAGGTACAGTTTTTAATTTTGCCACAACTAACCCACTGCAGGGGCAAGCTGCACTGAAAAAGAAGCCAGTGGGTTCTTGCATCTCCTCACCCCTTTACACCAGCTCTAGGCACCAGGATGCTGCAGGAAAAGTTGGTGCAGGTGGATCCCCTTCACCATGTCAACCGACTCACATTGTGGCTCCATTATCACTACATTCAGTGCTACCTGGAAAGCAGAGACCATTCCAGTTAACATCTTGCTGTTGGAGCATCACAAGCGTAGTGCAGAACTACACCATTACATCATAGACCATCACACATTGCATCATAGATCACTGCCATGGTGAGCTCTCCAAGAAAACAGACTACCCAGAGAACTGAAAATCAGTGTCCACCATGGGGAAAATGGAAAAGCCACATTACTTTGTTCCTGGGCCCTCTGCTTTCATGGAGATCTGAAGTGGTATGCTAGCTAGCTGCACCCTACAGCATTGGTAATGTTTGGACTCCTGCTGCCCCTTTCTTAACAACACTGGATTGCCTCTGACACCCCAGGGAGCCAGGTCAGAAGATCATAAAATGGTAACTAACCTGATAGAGAAGCGTATAACAACCTTTCAGGTTGTGTGGTGAGAGAGAGCTAGTGCAAATTCTGTGGCAAATTGCCACTGATAGCCTCAGCTGGAGTGAATCACATCTTCAAGGGAGACTTAAGCTACTCTGCAATCACTTACTCTTCCCAGTTTTATGATATCGCCCTTTAAACTGCCAGCACTAGCATTAAACAAGCTCTTGAACTGAGATGGGCAGCAGAAAATTGTTCACCTTTTGCAGACTTAAGATGTAGGACCATATAAGAGTGAGCAATTCAGCACCACTGAAAGGGGCAGCAGGAGTACACAAGTACACTCTGTGATGGAAGTTCACAGGTAACCCCAGCTCTGGATCATTGAAGACTGCTTTTGCTAATAAATCTTCTTGCTTCCCAGGTTCCTACTAATCTCTCTTAGCAATTATTAAATTATTGACATTCTTCTCCTTCCCACTTAGCTTTAATTAACTGTCTCAACTTTACCATTGCTTTTATGTAGTATCCAAGCTGCAATATGACTAATACACAAACAGTTTTTGCAGAAACTGTTAGCTTAGAGATTCATGTTGAATGGTTTCTAACATGGTTTCTTTTCTTAAAGCTATTCAGATTGTAGCAAATTATCTGAAAAAGAGGTGGTTTCTAGACTTTTGCTTATCTTCTTCTGCTTCCTTTGTACTTTCACAAATGTATTTATTCTGGTCTTGAAATGCAATCCCCCAAACACAGCAGCAATCTCAGGAGGCCTTACTAGGACCAAATGGACCAAGAAAGATTATTTTGGGTACCTTGCTGATAAATTTCTGGTTCACTTGTGTGTATATACACATATCCAAACTAAAGTGACTTCTTACTGAAATTTGGCTGGTACATGCAACCATGCTGATTTATCTGAACTTTCAGCAAGACTGAGGAATAGCTAAGATGGAAGATGCTGTAGCAATCCAGGTTCTGGTGGTAATTCAGAATCCATCCCTGCAGATAGCTGGTGGTACTATTGCAATTACTCTGCTTTCTTAAGGCCTTGAAAAAGATGAAACATTTAAAGGTGACATGCAAGTAACTATGACAGCACAAATGAGGAATCACATGGAGAGACTCAGACTGCCCTAGCAGTGATTGCTTCCAGCTATCCTAAATCCCTGGTTTAGGATTTCGCTATTACACATTACATAAATTACTATTACTATTACCTAAATTACCTCCGGATCACATCTTGTGGACCATCTTTGAAGTTCAATAGTGACATTATTTTAAGAACAACAATGCATAAATTACATAGTGTAAGTTTTAAAAACAATGGAGAAACAGAGATCTACTGAATAACTGTAATTTATCTAAACTGAATCCCACTGAAGAAAAGGTTGTTCTATTTATCATACCACGTTTTGATTTTGAAGATTTTTTTTTTCCAGAAAATCTTTAAACAGACAAAAGTATACAAATTTTAGAGTAATAATTGTCAGTACTTAAAAATCAAATTTGTACTTGTGAATAAGATCCATCTCTTTCGAAGCTAGGACTTTGAGGAAATGATATGTGTTATATGACACAGGCAACTCTGCAGAAATTTCAGTGACACAGCAGTATCACAACACATGAATTAGGATTCACATGCTTTTTGTGGACCTGGAGAATTAGTACGAAGCTAAGAGCAAAGGGCTTCATTTCAGAAGTTAGAATGAGGGGAGAAATAGTTTACAGAAGGTTAAAAATATGCAACTAATAATGAAATCTTGCATGTAGAGGATTGGCTTCAAGCTTTCTGAAATAAATGCAAACAAAACCCAATCATTTAACTAAATCATTTGAGAGAACCTTGTCTTGCTACATCAAGCCCAGCAACACTTTGCTGTTGCATACAGAATCTTTGTCTTCTTCTGGCCCCAAATATACATTAGAACACAAATTTTTAAAAAATAAGGTGCATACAAAAATGTGACAGTGTCTTAACAGTATTAGATGGATCAAGCACTATCAAGAAATCTAAAGACTCACCTTCCAATCAAAGCATCTCAAAAGCTTTCCCTCAGGGCTTTTTTTCAAGCAATTAATAAATAAACCAAAATCACATACATGTAAAATACAGGAAAATGTTACCATGTTCCTGAAAAACCTACAGAAACAGATCTGTTCATTAAAACTGAAGTCCACTTTTTATTCAAGAGAATGTGTAAAACACATTATAACCTGAAAACTGCTGGCAATTTCAAAGATATTACCAAGCATAAATAAAAGACCTTCAGCATCATCCCTAAAGTTGAACTTCATAGACCAAGTGACAGATAGGAAAACAGTCCAAGGAAAAGCAATATTGGATAATCATCACTACAACTAAGAAAATTGCTAGCTCATTTGAATAACCTCTAAACTAGACTTACTGAGCAATTTCAGTAAGTTTTTAGAAATTTGTTCTTCATCAGTCTGTGCTGCAGCCTTCCACATATTCAATACAGACAATTTACCCATCACCACCTCATGGGATTATGTGACCAGAGAAAAAAGCCAGGTTACATCACTAACCTGCATCATGTCCCACTATGAACCCCAATGTTAACACTAGCAGCAATGTCAAGATCTGGTGTGCTCTGGAATCTCCTATTTATTTAAAGAAGAAACTCACACCAGTATTGTAAAACATATAATAACCATAATAACAGCTTTTAAAATGTTTGAGATCAAATGTATTTTCAAGCATTCCTCAATCATAATCAGGTTGTTTGGGATTTTATTATGATAGCAGGTATATCCAAGAAACAAAACAACAAATATTTCAGGAAACAGCATACAATCACCGGTCAGTGTTAATGGCTATTGTTTTATGAGATGGTTGAAATTGTTTAACTATTGTCAAGAAATGTTTATAAATAACATTTTTTGACTCATGGTAGGAAACCAAAAAAAAGTGAAAATCATTTGAAAGCAGTGAGTGGATCTAAGCACAAGATAATAATTGGGTTTCAGCTATGGGTTTTACTCTAATTTAGAAAGAGGTAGTTCAGAATAGACCAACTATAAAATTAAGATCTGCTAAATTTTATTTTTAGCTTGTCATGGTTGAAAATTAATACTTTGGTTAAACTACCACATTATACAAATTACATATTTCATCGAAATGTGCATATGTACTCTTAAATCTGCCTCTGAAAACAGAACCAAAATTAAAGCCTCCACAAAATTTTCTTCTTTCAGAATTTTAGATTGCCCAGACTTCAAATTCTGCTCATATAAAAGAACAGGGGAAAAAAAAACAAACAAAAAACACCACAGTGAAAATCTTAAGATATTTATTATTACTGTTAGCACAAGAAATTAATTTCTTATATTGCATTCTGGCCCATGCATTATTTGTATACAATGATCAAGTTTATTACTACATAAAGGTTTAGCTTTTCAAGAAAAAAAAATGAGGTATTCATCAAAATGGTAAAAGAAAAAAATAAAAAATCCAGACTTTCTTCCCCTTTCACGTGCAGGTAAATTTAATTAAATCAATAGCAACTGTCAAATAAAATGCCACCATCTATTTCAATTCATCAAAAGATTAACCTAGATTCAAAATGAGTTTTTTGGACCTGTGCCAAAAATGGCATGTTGTTTTCCTCTGTTCATAGAGCACTAAGTTGGGTAGTGAGAACAAAACCTGTTTGTAAATGTAAATACAACAAAGCAGTCCTTAATTAGCACATGCAAACATAAGTTCAGAAAATAGCTTATTATCTACAAAGTTCAATATTATAGCTTCTATTTATACAAATTTAAAGATTATATTCTGTGTAATAAGGTGTAAATTTCAAGGATATGCATTAGTCATAATTTGTCTCTGTAAATAGGATTAATTAGTATTTGTAATAGCATATGCGAGTGGAGATGAACTGTGAATCATGCTTGCTCAAGTAACAGACTAAATAAAGTCAGCATCACTTCTTACTTTTTTTTTAAACAAAGGGAACTACATACTTCAGTATCATTTCAGAAACTTTCATAGCAAAAGAAAATATACAAAAGAACAAATCATGCCCACGCAAAAGATACTGCAATGCATGTTGCTTATGATAGGCCTGAACTCCTTGGTGGAGTGTTACTGACTTGGACAGATGAGGATCCCAGAGCTCAGTGTGCTGAAACTTCTCTCTGCCTCAAATAAATTCCTAACTACCCACATTGTGGCCTTCTACATAATGTACAGTTTCATCATAAAACTGGATGTGATCAGAACCTAATTAAATGAAGTACAAAGTTCACACAAAGCCAAATACTGGCAGAGAACCACTTTCTGACAGAAAAGCATCACATTGTACTTTATGTAAGTATACTGCACTATATTTAAAATTCCAATATTTTCATCAAGCACTTTGCAGGTAGAAAAATTTAGATTCATTTTGCAAAGACAATAAGACTTTCTAAATTCTGAATGAGCATTCCCCTGCTCTCTCCAATTGCAGTACAAGGAATAATAGCAATAATAAAAATACATACTACCTGTCTACCTCATCCCAATTTTTTTGGATAGAGACTGATACAGGACGCAGTCTTTCGACTACATGGAAGGGAGCAAGGCATAACTTTTAAATAATTTTTTAATTTGGAGAGCTAAACCAAGGAAACAACAAGCAATTGCTGTTCCCCTAGTTCTCACAATTTGTAAATAACTTTTACTTCAATCTTGATATGTTTTCACATGACCTGTATAAAATATTCTATTTGTGCTACAGAAAAAAATGAACTACACATTCAATTTCAGATCCCACTATAAAAAAAAAAAAAGATTGATAAATCTCATCTCTGACACCCTTCACAGAAGTCTATCTGCACCATTTACAGGCAAAGAAGATTTCTACTCCAGCAATGGAATAGAAAGACTTCTAGGCAAATAAAGTACAAAGTACTTACTTCTAGGACATAACATTTTCATGCATTCATACAAAGTGACACAGCAATTAATACTCATTAGTATAAGATAAAGTTTTTGGCATATTTCACATACAAAGGGTTCACAATGGAAAACCTCGTTTTTGCTAACTGTGAATACAATGGTGGATAACAGAAAAAGCACTAATGAAAATGACCTCTATAAAAAACAACAAACCAAAACCAAAACAAACCACAAAACCCCAACACCAAATAAAACCACAAAACTTCAAAATAATTACTATTTCTTCTACAAAACCTACCAACTCCTCATAGTTGCATTAAAAACTGTGCCTGGGTCATTTACATTACAAAGATATTTAAAATTCCAACAGTTGCCTTGATCCAAATCCATAAACTTTTTTTTTTTTTTGGAGAATGTTGATTGCAGTTGATACTTAAATACTTCTCTGTATTTGGACCAGCACGCTTCAGAATTTAGCATATTAAAGTGTCTCCTAATAAGTGCCATGTGTCTGCAAAATCTTCAGTGAAGATAAGGACTGTGTACCAATTTGACCCTGTTCACGAACAAATGACATGGTTTATTCGTTTTAGAAACCAGTTTCATTACTTTTGAAGGTACTGTTCAAGGTGATAGTTTATGTTAAATTGAAAGAATGCCCAGGATCTTAAATATTCATTTAATGCACTCTAGAGCCCACTGGTGGAGGTGTATCACACTGCGCAAACTGATTGTTTTTCTGAAACAAGAAAACTACTGTAAGATGCTGAGTTAACGAAGCTAGTCACAGAATCACAGAATCATTATGGTTGGAAAGGACCTCCAGGGTCATCAAGTCCAACCTTCTCCTAGCATCACTCTAACCACTACACCATATCCTCAAGCACTGCATCTATTCTTTCTTTAAACACCTCAAGGGATGGTGACTCCACCACCTCCCTGGGCAGTCTATTCCAGTGCCTAACTACCCTCTCAGTGAAGAATTTCTTCCTAATATCTAATCTACACCTCCCCTGACGCAACTTGAGGCCATTTCCCTCATCCTATCATTACTAATTTGAGAGAAGAGACCAACACCAGCCTCACTACAACCTCCTTTTAGGTAGTTGTAGAGGGCAATGAGGTCTCCTCTCAGTCTTCTCTTCTCCAGACTAAACAAACCCAGTTCCCTCAGCCGCTCTTCATAGGGCATGCTTTCCAGCCCTTTCACCAGCCTTGTTGCCCTTCTCTGTACCCGCTCCAGCACCTCAATGTCCTTCTTGTACTGTGGCGGCCAAAACTGGACACAGTACTCAAGGTACGGTCTCACAAGTGCCGAGTACAGGGGCACAATCACCTCCCTACTCCTGCTGGTCACACCGTTTCTTGTCACAGCAAGTAACTAAACCCTTCCAAAAAGGTAGTGTTATTAAAACACACATTTAAAAGTACCTTGGATATTCTACATTAATATTATATTTGCCTTAGAGATCCTTTGACATTAGATACTGTGATTTTGATTTTATTTCCATTTATGGCTAGTGATGAAATGGTAATCCCCATGTAGGCAGTATAATCATGTGCAGTCATAAAATGTTTTGCCAACTTTGCCTAACTAAAGGCATCATAAATAATTTAGACAACAAATAGGAAAGGTTTCAAGCATGGCTATCAGTCTACCTGCAAAAGGTTTGAGTTTCATTCTTGCTATTCGAGGCCAAGTCCTACCTCAGTAAATGCAGCTTCCTTTCAAATTAAGATGGTGTCAGCATAGGCATCCAACATCAGCACATTGTTCCTTATCATTTGATCAATGAGTTCTGAAAGGTTGCATTGCATTCAAAACAGTTACAATGAGTAGGTAGCTTTTGTATATTATGGTATTTACAGTACCTATGTACCACTTTTTACATACAAAAACAACAATTAACTAATTGGTGATTAAATAAAGTACACTTAGAGACAGATTCCGGTTCCCTTGTGTTTTTTTTCCTAACCAACCCAGGAGATAGTTCACATCTAAGGATAAGAATCTGAACTGCCCTGTAGATTAAATATCTTATCTCACAAAGCTTGTCACATCCCTAGTGAGCTCTGCAGAGTAATTATAAAGGAACCTCTTAAAAGAAAACTTACATGTGGATTTTCTTGGTTATTTTAATTGGGGCTAAAGTTATGCAAAATAATAGAAATTAACAGAAAAGAAGGTATTATAAGTAGGCAAAGACCTGCTACAATTCCCAAGGTCACTGCAACTCTACGACATCTGTACAGTTATTAAAAACGAGGCTGACTGGCAGAGCTTTCCCCCTTAGTGTGAAGACCAAAGCAACACTGATTTAAAACACTGCCTACAGAAGCATTGTAAAAATTACAGTTTAAGTGCAGAGTCTGTCATGTGGATCCTCTAGTTGCCAAATATAGCCCAAACTGTTACCACAAATGTTGACGATGTAGTCAGATGTTGGCTTCTAAAGATAAAGCAGGTGAAAATGATAGCAAACAGTAGGATAAAGTGTCAAGATATTTAAGTATCATCATCATTATTTCTGAAGTACCTATACACAAGTTGCAGCTCCCTTGCATCTGTTACATTAATGTGCTAATTCAGCATGCATTCAGGAAGTCTGAAGCTGATGCACTAACTTAACAATAACCAACAGCCTGGAGAATACACTTTCCGGATAAAAAAAGATAAAATGGCAAGGGTTTTGTGACTATCCTTGATTTAACTTATTCTCTTAACATGAGCATGCAACCTATATTGCGATAACTGACATAGATACTGAGCAAGACAAAACACGTTAGTAAAAATTAAGCAGTATTTTTTTTTCCAATTGGAAATTTTATTCCATACCCAGAAGTTTTCCCTCTTGACTTCACTGGTGCCTCCATTTAAAATTGCACTCCAAGTTACTGGCTCTGCACTGTCAATATGAATACAAAGAAAACAAAACCAATACATTTCAAGGAAAGATTTTAAGCAAGAATGAAAATTGCAGATTGGGAAGATGACTGCTCAGAACTGAGCACAGAAGTAGCATGGAAACCAAACTGCTGACAAAGGAAAAGTCTGGGAACTAAAGAAAAGTAAAAAAAAAAAATACAAGAGGGAGCAGAGACTGGGGAGTTAGAGAACTGTAATGAGTCACTGAGGCAAGTTTACAAAAATAGAAGTGAAAGTATTGGAAGTTTCCAGACAACATTTCAAAGTAAGGCTAAATAAAAATATTTTAAAATGAATATTTCATTAAATATATTATACAGTCTTCATACCTGTCCCTGTCCCCAGTGCCTTCCCCCTTGCCCCTTCTAAAAGAAAATATTTCCTGTAGGCAGCAGACCTTTTTCAGAAATAATGTATTTGCTAACCTGTGAGAACAGACCTAGACTTCAGTCTTGGAAGAGAAGTAAGAGTCAACAACTGTCATGTACTGTAGGAAGTTTCCCCACTAGTTATTTGAAACATCACCTCTTATACACATACACAGTGGAGCAAATTTATGCAACTAAGGGTTACAGAATAACACGTCACATTACTGTTGTGGTTATATATAATGAGTTTTGGCAATGTGTTCAGCAAAAAGGAAAAAAAAAACATTTACTAAGTGCAAAAGAAAACCAAAATACTAAGAAAATGTGCAGAAGAGATTTTGACTGGCTCACTCTAATGCCTCAGGATAGTTTATTATAATGTTCTGGCATCCCAAATTGAACATGGAAGTTGAATCAGGCTGTCCACACTTCCTTGTTCTTCAATCAAGACAGAGCTTCCCCTGGGTATAGATACTGAGCCGTACACCGTAAATACTTCTGCAGAAGTTTTCTCCCATGAAAAGGAGGTGAAATCTTGCCATGCAAAATCTCCAGTGGGTATGCTTTCTGAGATGTTTTCAATAACATTTTTATTTGGTCCTTCAATAACCTACATGAATTAATACAAGAACAAGATGAGTATTTTATGAGCATGTGGCCTGAAGTCTTTGAACAGGTTTTTTAATGCTTATGCAGAAATACTGTTACTAGTCATAGATTAATGAAATTTATCAGAAATGGTACATTGCATTCATTACTTACAACAAAAGGGCAAGGGGAATCAACAGTTGAAACAATGCAGGATAGAAACAAAGCTGAAATGAGTGTCTTCAGCAGAAGTAAAGTTGCCCAATATTGTCAAAATACTAAATTGTCCTATCTTTATTATTAATAGCAACTCACTCAGAGTTTTAAAAGTTAGCTTTAAGAATTTCATGGTATTTGTGTGCAATAACAAGAGCTATGAGATCTGTACTGAAGTATGCAGACTGGCAATATGGAAGAGGAATACATCACATCAGTACTCTCTCCGCACCCTCCAAGTTACTGTGTTAGGATCTTCCACCACTGCATGACATGATAAACATACAAAAAGCAATCTATGTTTAGCCAGAACAGTGGCATGACCTACTGAAAATTCATTATGACATATAAGGTACTGCAAAGCACTAGTGGAAAGTAAGCCTTCTCACAGTCTAAAAAGTTTTCTGTAGAAGCCCAGAAGAATTTTAAGTATTTTAATTAAATTGTACATCTGCATGGTCAGCTGAAAATAGCTGTTCTTTATGCAGTCCAAGGTGACAGCACACAGTGAAGCTCCTGGAATGTGCCAACCAGAATCTGTTACAAATAGTTCAAGAGAACCAAAGGGTGGGTAAAAAAGTTTTAGAGGAATTTCTTATTTGATACAAGATAGAATAAACCAATATAATTCTCTAGACATTTTAAAAGATATCTAAAATTACCTTAACATCTGCAGAACTGAAAGTGGCATTCTTATCCTTTTGTATATTTTGAATATAGCAGCTAGGATTGCAAGCTAGAGAAAAAAATTAACTTCCTAGTGCCTGAGAATTATTCTGCACAGACAATTTGCCTTAGACCTCTTCTCTTCTGTCTGAAAATAAGAAAAAGACTGAGGACAAACAGAATTTAAAAGAAAAAGTGTGACTTTCTGGTTTCGCTTATTGTTGAAGGTTTAGAAGCATGCTTTATGGGTGATAAAAATGATATTTTATAGAAAAGAAAGGAGAGGATGAAACAAATGGGACTCTAATGTGGAGAGAGAATAAAAACAATACAGCAAGATAAAAGGAAACGAGTAAAGGAGCAACAGCAAGGGAAAATAATGAGCCAGAACAAAAGCCCCAACACCAACAGATTTTGCAAATATTTATAACAGCAAAAGAAATTTGCAGACATGGCAACAAGAGATTTGAGAAAGGAAGACAGAAAAAAAATGGGGGTTTAGAAATGGAGACAGCCAACTAATTTCCTCCCTTCCTGCTGAAGAGAGTATAAAAAGCTCCTAGATTCAAGCATTTGGCACCTTCTTTTGGCAATATATGCCCTGTATATATAACATCTGCTTAATCTTTTTCTCAGCATAAACACATTCAACAAAGAACTATAATGATAGTGCACTACTGAAAAGACATACAAAAAATAATGAACATTGCATACTAGTTTTATCACTGCTGTAGATGATGAGAAGCACATTAATTCATACCTATAATATTATAAAGAAGAATAATCAAACTAAACTCAAACCAGAACATACTCCTTTAAGCATGCTGTTAGGACAGAGAATCACAAGGGAAATAAACTCATAAAAAATAGGCCTATCAGCAATCACCAGTCTTCAGATTAAGAAAACCCCTAACCTCCTTTGGTAAACTGGGCAGTGCACCAGTAACATCACTCTACACTTGTTCTTTCTTTTACTTTTTCTTTACTAATGGTCAATACCCTGAAGGAGCACCAAACTATGAAGACCTTCAGAAGACAGATCTATTGCTCTTCCTGGATATTTGCTGCAAAAGGAAAAAATAAAAAGTAAAAAAAATACTGGATAGATGTAAGTGCACTCTGGTGGATTCATAAAGGTTTTGTTTTCCTCACTGTTCTTACCAGTATTGTTCTTGGTCCTTCACACTAGTTGTCCATGTTACTTTATCAATCAGATCACTCAAATCACATCTAGGAGTTCAAATAATAATGACATTTTTTAAGGTTTTGCTATCTAAGTTACTGGTGAGTTCACACCTGTATTGCTTTAAAAAGATTTGAAAATTTACTTCTTATTCCCTACACAAGAGAAATGTATGTACAAGAATTTTTTTCAAATTTCTGTAAGAGACTCTTATTTCACTAGTTTATCCCCACAGATTAAACTGCCAGTGTTTGACAGATGTTTCTGAAATTGCTACTACAGAATTTGCGGCCCGAATTTGAAAGGTAAACTCTACCTGAGGTTCAACTCCTACTTGTCTGACACCAAGCTTGCACACTCTCAAGTGTCGTATGGATTTAACGGAAAACTTGCTAAAGAATCACCTCATACACGGGACTGCTAATAAAGATGTGGCAAACTACTTGGTCAAAGATTTTCCAGAATAATAATATTACATGCAACACTAATCCACTGCCAATACAAGGACATAATTGTCTTCTTGAAACTATATTATCTTTAATTGGCCTTACTGATACAAAATTTGATTTCTACATTGTTTTGAATTATAACAGGGGAAGACTGTATCCCAGCAGAACTTGTGGTAAATATTGGTTTCCCTAACTTTTTCAATGAGGCCTTTTCACAGATATTGAAGATCACATTCTCCCAAATAAATTGAACAGTCCCAGCTACACCCAGTGACCTCTAACTGAAACACATGTTCTTAACTCCATAGTACCAAGAAAGAATTCCAGTATTAATGCAATTCAATACAGTACCCCAATCAATTTATTGATTTTTCATGCCAGCTTGCAAGCAAAACTCCAATTTTTGTGTAATTCATGAAGGCTAATTGTTCTGAGAACCTAATAAAATAGAAGAAACATTATTTGTAAACCTTTCCTTTCTGAGACTGGAATCATCTATCTGACACACTTGATGTAATGTCCAGCTGTTGCAGTAAAAAGGGACACAGATGTTTCCAGCGAGCTCTGCAATGCACCCACCATCGTGGGTAAATCAGTAAACCTCATGGCACCTCTGTGAAAACATACTTAAGGAAGGCCAAAACACCAGAGGAGTGAAGGAAAAAAAGGTGATAAAAAGCCCTATAAAAGCCGAAGTCAGTGAAGAAAGGAGAGGAGGTGCTTCAGGCATCAGAGTAGATATCCACACTGCAGCCTGTGGAGAACACTGCATAGAAGAAGGTGCGTATGCCCTGAAGAACTGCGACCCATGGAGAGCCCATGCTGGGGAAGTTTCTGGAGTAGAGTCAGCCTCTCAGTTCCAGACATCAATTAAAAAACAGGAAAGAACAAACGACACAACCATACAGGCCTGCCTCAAGCTCATGGGGTGCTCTCATGATTTCTGAAGAGTGCCATAAATAACGTTATCTGTGGCTTCAGCTCATCTTATATCTAGTTTTGCAATTCAGAGGTCTTCTCATGTACAAACAACGTGCTCACTTCTGTGCAGTTACCACAATGATTAGAATTCCTGGATTTATTTTTCTATATACATATACAAAACAGTCCCTGGCAAGTAGCTCACCTGTTAGCTACTGTTTCTCTAGTAAGCACCTTCTAGCACCAGGGAACAGTTCCACAAGCCTTCAAAAAATTTTTGACAGGGAGAGTATAAGCAGTTACATGACAAAGTCTGAAGAGCCAGCCATCATTAGTCTCAGGGTTTTATTCCTGTTCTGCAACTACTTGATTTTCTTCAAGGTACCTGGATGTTTGCAAAAGACACAGAACCTTAAAAGCTGACTCCACCAGAGCCAGAGAGGTCCTCTTTCAAACTTCCACTCTAACCAGCAAAACTTGTCTTTCTATACGTTGTCTTCATTTCCGTAATACCTGAAATGTGCCAATTTCTTAGGGGTTCTCATTGAATAATTTATTCATAATAGGACTCCTATAGCAGATTTGACTCTACTTTAGTTTTTTCTCTCTAATCATGTAACAGACTGGAAGATGAAACATAGATGTACACAGGTGCACAAATATATATTCACATGGACACTTCATAATACTTGCACACTGGGAAACTTATGTCTCTGATGTGTGCACTTAAAATCGGTTTTTACATTTTTGGTATTAAAATCCTACTGCCTCTATCACCTATTCATCTCATGCACTTGTGCTTTCCTCATTCTTCACTTAAAACATGACATTACGTCAGCCAAGGTGTTGGCATTTCTCTCCAAATATTCGACAGTACCTATGCGCCATTATGCAATATAGATCAAGCCCTCCTATTTTACCCTCGAGTACAAAGCTATCAATTAATTTCATCATGATAGTTAACATTAATAGCACCACCAAGATTTTCTTAGATGTTTTTAGATTAATAAAACACTCCCTGAAAATAAAGAAGCTGCTACTGAATATAAAGTTGTAATATGGTGTCTAATTCACATGCTTTCAACTTCAGCATGATTTAATACATGCACACACAGAAATACATTTTTGCAAGTTTTTTTGCAGTGCATTTGCTAGTAACCAAACAGAACTTTTTTTTCCTTTTATTGCTGGTATCCAGCAGATTCTGTTTTCAATTTAATGCCTTTTTGTACACTACAAAAGAAACATATTACTATTCCCCAAATCTCATTTATAATCCTTCCCTTCATGGTCCTTCTTGTTTTATCATTTATGTTAATATTCTGTTGACTCCTAAGAAGTAGAAACTTCCATTACTAAAAATGAATAAATGAATACTAACAGAGTACTGTATTGAAATGAAGGCAGAATACATGGCTTGGATATAGTTCTCACTGCACATCTATTGAGAAAGCAGTAGTAACAGGTCAGGGACAAAAATGGCATTTTCTGGTACTGTTATTGGTACAAAATAGGTCATACACTGTATGCTAACTTTTTCCTATATAAAAGTCTGAAGCATACTGGAAAGTTTATGTCATAATGTAAATGACCTAAGAGTGTACATATGCCTAAAAACCCCTGGTTAACACCAGGTAAACTCAGCTCCAGAAGATAAGCCATTGATCTCCTAACTATTTAAGAACAACAAAATTTCCAGCTCTTTTACCATGCACACAGTACCTATGCCCACCAACAGCCTCAATGATTATGTTTCAAACTATTTTAGAGACCCATTGTAAGCATTGCAAGCTATAGGAACTCTTTATTGGCCCAAAGGCATATTGAGGTATAGCAGAGTAATTTATGTACCAGTACTCATGCTGATCTGCAAGTCTTCATATTGAAATTGATTCAGAAGACAATTTTTTTTAAAAAGCACTGACAAATGAAAAAATATTTCCCTTCAAGGAGGATGTAACCTTTTTGCCTCTCTATCCCATCCCAGGCTTTTTCAGACTTGTCTGTCTCTCTGACTGCTTATAACTGTTAAAATCACTCTTGCTCCTTCTCAGCTTCCCAACATTTACCACAGAGTATTTGCTTTAGCTGTAACATTTTTGCCTATGTTAATTTTAAATCCAGAGACTAAATTTCTACTTTTTCCTCTCTCATGCTGTATCGAACATCACTGCACTTGCATATTTAGAAATTCCTGTATGAAAGTGCAGAAAGCAAACTCAGGTTAACTAGTAGCACTTGCAAAGCATCAAATGGAGACAGAAAAATGTGTGCTAGTTAAAACAGCAAACCTCTGCACTTGCTAAATGTCAATGCTCAGAAAGAGAACAAAGTATTTTGGCAATATTGTCTTGCCATTGTATGGCAGTTGTTCCTATTTCTTGTAACATGACACTGGCTTTGAATTAAGCTAACAACATGGGCATCAAGATTTGTTTTTGTCTGCTCTGCCATGCCTTATTTGCTTTAGCTCTAAAGAGCAGTTATCTAATGTCCAGGTTACCATTACAGTTTTTGCACTAGCTGTGGTTTAGCTTTTCACAGTTCTATGGTGTAACACCTTGTACTGAGCTTATGCGATGAGGTTTTGGCAGCTGGGGCACGCAGGGGTGAATCTGTCAGCTATGTATTTGTATCTTACAGATATCAGTAACAAGCACTTACTCAGTGAATATTGACCTTCCAATAATGAGCAATCCAAATAATTACAGGCACTGGATGACATCAGAGACTCCAAAACTAAGAACAACTCAACAACTGCCAGTTACTCACCATCAAAGGAAAGAAAGCTTTAGGGCGTTGTAAAACCATTTGTTAGGATAAGAGAGAGGTCATGTGAACTTGAAATCAATAACAAACAGCAAGGTGTACAACATGTTAACAAAGATATCAGTGAGATCCCAGCTGGATTCCAGAATGAGTAGAAATAAATCATCAACGTTAACAGCAGACTCCTGCCAAGGAGTTGTGATACCAGATCTACTGCAGTGCTACCACTCCCACAATTGACCTGAAGCCATTGACCTTCACAAAAGAGGCTCTGCAAGAGTGAGTGATACATCAAAGAAAGGAGTAGGTACGAGGAACTTTATGTACACTTAATTTTTGACTGAACTAGATGTGCTAGTATCACTGTAAATGGAGTAAGACCTTAATTAGACTAAGTTCTTCCCTATGCATTTAGTGATTCTGATTGTGTCTCCTTGAAGTCTGATAGTACTTGTCAATCATGCTTTTTTTCCAAACCATTTGAATGCTATATGAGCAAAAAACCAAACCTGAGTACTTTCTTATGGGTTCATAATCTTTTGTAAAGTTAAAAAATAATGAAAGTAAAAGAAAGAAATTGCAATAAAGTTATTGGAAATAATGGGTAATTACTTGGGAAAGTTAAAATCTAAACTCTTATGCTCTTTATCCCCAGAGTCAAAGCACTCTGTTCGGTTTTGCACTGAAATAACATCTGCTAGCAACACCTCTATCAGGCGACAGGTTTAGAAATAAACAGCTGTTTGAGTATTTTAAGTATTCTTCCATAGACAGAAGAAACAGGTAAAGCTTGTTCATTTAGGAAGTGAAACCAGTTTTCTCCTACTGGAATCCTGAAATTATTTTTTTCCCTGCTCTTCTTTTGCTGACTTACACAGTTTTTGACAACTCCCTCCATTCCCAATACACATTTCTTTAAGCAAGGCATCACAATGTAAAATGTTCTCTCTGTCCTCTTCCAGATAACAGTGTACTACATTGATCAAAAATATTACCATAATAAAGATGGTGACAAAAAATAGAAAGCGTGATAGACAACAAGATGTAGACACTTCTAGGCAGGACGGATTTTCTAGCACCAAGGAACAGAAGGAAGAATGGCAACAGATTAAGTTCAACAGGGAAGATTGTCCATCAACAGGGAATCTTCAACAGGGAAGATCAAAAGGATAATATGCACATGCTCTCTTGTTTCTTTAAATTATGTATTTGCTACTTAATTGTTTTTTAAAGATACTTCCAACAAAATAGAGCAAGAATTAAGCAATTATACACGCTAAGAAGTTTCAGGAAGTCTGACAGACAGGGTGAGAGATACTGAATATGGCTGAGTATGAATATGCTGAATATGAACAACAGAAGACAAGATGATATAAGATTGATAAACAATGACACCATGTTAACTGGTACAGAATCAGTCAACATAATGCAACATCACCTGTTCATCAGCCTTATTCACTTTAAAGACTTGCATGAATATTTAGTTCATTGCTTTTATTTTCAGTTCAGATCCATTAAAGAATGCCTGGTGAAATGTTATTTTTACATGAGAGTAGTATGTCTTCTGTTTGAAATTAAAGCCACAGATGCTAAACAGGTATTCTGGCTGAATAACTGTTATCATTATATATTATAAGACCTGATCAAAATGGCATAGTAACAAGATTCAAGTATTGTCTCCTGTTAGCAAGAAAAGGTATTGGCAAGAAAGCTTTAAGAATCCTGCTGGCACAAGCACCTTCTTACCTTACCTCATAAGGGTGGGTGTAGAGTCATTCCTCAAGTGAATGAAGTCAATCCTGGGTAAGGGAACACTGAAGCAACTAACAGTAATGATTGGGTTTGTGGTTAACTCTCCAGTTTGCTTCTGATTTCTTGCTTAATAAATCCACCAACCAGGGATTACCTCCCCACCCCGCTTTGGACAACTACGGCTATCCATTCGAGTAGCACTGTCATGTTCAGCAAATACAATATTCACTTTGCTAACAGGTATCTGTGCTGACTTAGCAATGTCTCTCAGAAGCTGAAGTACTCAGAAAATAAGATAAAAATAGAGTAAAGCTATGACTCCAATCAATTAAAAAAATCAAAGTGTACATTTTTAGGATCAGCTCTCCTATTTCCTGGCATAAAGCTGGGTAAATTCTGACCTTGTAAAAGCTTACCAAATTTCCTGCAGAATTGTCTCTTGAAGCACACATAAAAATTACATACATAATAATGAACATTCATCAAATAGAGCACATATTGAAAGGTGTTGAGCCTGTATTCATAATGGGTGCAAAAGTATTATTACTGGAAGACAACAAAAATACAGATTCAAAAAACATAAGTTTCCTTAAGTTTCCAGATCTTGAAGATGTATTTTTTCAGTCTCAGAGACAAGCATCACTGAAGGATTTTCTTAATTGTAGTGAATCACTAATGGATGATTAAGTGCACAAAATGGTAAGAATAACTGAGTTTTATTTCAGAGAATAACTTAGTGATAGCTTACTAACAATTTATTCATATATATATCTAATAATGATGATATTACTGCCCAAAAAGTAACGTTTTACTGTTGATAATACAAATATTATGTTAAGTAGTAGAATTTTGCCAGTAATGGTAACTTGCAGTTGATTTCATATACAGTAGTATTTAATTAAACCCGTAAATGCAGAATGTCCAGATGTTGGTTTTTAATTTAATAATGATGGAACAAATGAGATGCTGATAGGTTTGTAAACTAAGCCTTCAGAACATGGAGATTTCCACAGGGCCTTTAAAAAAAGAGAAGAAAAAAAAAAAAGAAGAAGAATGAAATGAAATGAAATGAAATCGTAGAGATGCATGGTTTGATGGCAACACAATGTTAAATAAAAAAATGATCATTTCTGCTGTATGCAGTCATGCAGGCAGCATGTAACAATAAAGCTTCTTTCACACTAATGATCAAGACAACTAGGAATTAAGTGACAATGCAAACAAAAACAGAAATATGACTCATCAGCTTGTGCATGACACAGTTCTAGTTAGAAAACAGTTATGCCATGTTTGTACAGGAAAAAGGTCACCAGAGCGAGCTAGTATATGCTAATACAGGGAATCTACATGCAGCATGCACACAACATGAAAACATTTCGACATTATGATAAAACTGTGCAAGTAGATCATTTTGCATTAAAAAGCATCCATTCTAAATGTACTAATATGACAAAAATCATACATGTTGCTTTGTAATACAGTGATTATCCATGCCTTGTTTCTGAATTTTGCTTGTTGGTCTTTTCTTCAAGGTGAATCAAAGTTTTTATTATTTTTAAGAAAATATATTCAAAGCCCATTGTGAAAAGTTCTGTGTTTAAGAATTTCTGATGTCTATTGAATGCAGCTTAGCATATTCTCAGTTCATTCTTTTGAACAAAACACAAAAGATTTCAGTGCTGCTATGATTCTTCTATACCATTCTCTGGCCTTACAAATAGGACACTGCTAGTCTTCAGCATTATGCATGAACAGAGTCAGCAAGGTATAATATACTGGGACAAGGATGGCTTTTTAATTTCAATCAAATAAAAACTATTGAAACATCTTGCTTTGCAGCATCCTACTTCTTTCTATTCTTAGTGTAACAGGTCAGAATGAATGTAGCAAAAACACGTTATTAAGTCTAGGGATAACTGCTCATTTAATTAATACTTAGAGATGTCATGAACTGCCTGGTAGGATCTTTACAATAGAAAAAATGTAACTATAACATGCTGAAACTACACTAATGCAATAAGTGTAAGTCATACACACTTCTAAGTATTACACAGAAATTAAAGTGAAAATAAGAAATGAGGCAAAATGTCTAGATGGATATGCTTAAGTGAAAAAATAAAGTTCTGGAGAACTCTAAGGACAAGACAGTGATAGAGCTAAAGCAGGAAAAAAGTGGGAAAGGCACTATCTTCAAAAAAAGGATTTCTAGAATAAGTAAATAGTAATAACTAAACACCCTCATTTCCTTCTTTCCCTTCTTCACTCCTCCACCCCTAGACATCTAAGTAAAAGTTAGCGACAGTAAGTCTGGTCAATATTTCTAAATGCTTTATTGCACTTTAAAAGCAAGACAGCAATAGCATATCTGTAGATATAAAGACAGAAGAAGTTTATGACAGAGAAATGTAGAGTAAGTAGAAAGATGGAAAACTTCACAGGGAAGAAAAACATTGTACTGTTATTGCAGAGCGTTTTACAGAAAAACAGTATTTTTAAAGATACAGAGACTACAGTGTTATATTGACTTCTGGTCTACGAGGAAACTCAGCTATTATATCATCAAGCCACATATTACTACAAATATTTAAACAGCACAAAGTTTATTTATACAAGCAGCCAGAAGCCAACTTGCCTTCCACAAATCAAAACTGAAGATCATTTGTACTAGTTGAGCGCTACTACAGAATGTAAATTTTACTGTTCTTTATTTCTAAAGATGGCAAAATTAAATGCATAATACCTGTTGATCATCAGTTACAGAATTAAAATGATTCGAGGAAGCCTGTCTTCTCCATACAGCAAGTCTCAGTTTCTGTCCCAGAACCCAGTTATTTCTGAAGTTTATTTATGTGAAAAACTATCGATTTTTGTACAGCACCACACCCTCAGCACAAGCAAGTGTACTAGGGCAAGTTCAGCACTGGTAACTTGAGCTGTTTATCCCTGTAGTGATCTGTACTAAGTGTAACCATTCATGTTCATGAATTCATGGCTAAATTCAAACATTGAGTACCTAGGGGGTTGATGATGAGGCAATATGTTTGGTAAGGGTTGGTAAGAAGCAATCATTAAAACCAAAAAAGTTTAAGCATAACATGTCACTACTAATGGGTGAAAGGTTTAACAGAGTTTGCACAAGTAAGACATCCTAAAATCTATGTCGATTTTGAAATGGTATTTTGAAATTGCATACTATGAAAAAGAAATTGGACATGAGAAGAAGAGAAAATGATTGCTAGAGGAAGTCCTGGGGAAGGAATTGGCATACCAAGAACGAGGATATCCAGATATGAATAGGTGCACAGACATATAAGCAAAGCAAAGACTCAAATGGTTAATGGTTATTTGACTTCTAAAGATACTTATTTAAAAAAAAAAAAAATATTGCATTAGAGAAAAGTACATGATGCGTGAGCTTGTATTATTTTACTGTATATGTTAGAAAACACACTCAGAGAGAAAATAAGAAATAACTGGAGAAAAATAATCTAATAGTAACATAGAATACCATGTGGGGGGTAAGGGAGACAGAATCAGTATGTATTTTCTGGTTTAGGTATAAAAATGCAACTCATTTCACACAGTAATAAACTATGCAACACGGTGGGCAGGCATATATTTAGATTAAACAGGAAAGTTGAAGAAGTTCAAGTACTTAGTATTCTGTTCCTCTGCCTTCCTAAAGTAGACGACACAATGCAACACAGAGCCTCACAGCATCCACAAACCATGCTGGCTGGCTGCCAGGGAGGATGAGGAGAATAAAAAGTAGGTGGAAGGGAACAGTTAGAGTATTCACCACCATGTCTCCCACTCCCTCCTAGTGAAACACAGAGGCCCTGCAGAAAGCAGTGCCCAGGCTTTGAGAGAGAAACAGAGGCATGCTCTCCAAGGTCACGTACAGCAAGCTACAACACAAATACCCTGTAAAATGTATTAGTATGGATACCTATTAATTGTAATACTGCACATTAGTACATTAGTGTTTTAGAGTCAGTGCCTCCTTGTGTATCACTGAGCACTGTTGTAAATGCAATGCTGGTCATCACCAAAGAAAGGTAATTTTTGTTTGTAGCTATGCAAATCAAACAGTAAGCAGATTGAGAACAGTATCACACAAGTTTGTTGTTTGAGTCTCTAGAAGTGTAATACAAAGTGTAAGGACCACTAAACTGGAAAGGATTCTCATTAAATGGAGAATGAGTTAAGGACCAGACTAAAACCTGTTTATGTCAGCTTTAGTCTTGGTATGAAAGACAAAGAACGAACAGAATAGCAGTTCTGAGATGTGAAACTTATAATTTCAGCATGAGGCAAACACAGAAAAGACATTGTAGAAATCATGAAAGCTCTTAGGAATTTCTATACTGTATCGAATAAAATTAAGTACAAATACTTTTAATCCAAAGACTGATAAAGACTGACAGGTGCTGAGCTGTCACTTTTGGTGACAGAAACAGAGAATTGTACTGTGATTTTTTAATTCTGCTTTTGAGACACACTTTAATGAAAACTCATTAGCAATGGTGCATGCTGCAGAGTGTTTGTGTGATGCCTGCATGATGCTTTGGACTACCTGTTTAGCTAGCAGCCATTACTAGATTTGTATTGCTCCACATGATCTTTTAATCACTCAAGTGCTAGTTGACAGTATCTGTTCATCTTCAGGTCCATTTTACTAGCCTGATCAACATGGAAGAAATTATTCCTTGATCTCTCAATAAAATAAGGCTTTGCAAACAAAGGAAGGTGAAGGAGGTTAAATTGGCATTATTTAAGACACATTAATCATTTATTATTTAAGACACATTAATCATTTATTATCTATCAGTCTCCCACATCAATCTGTTGCATGTATGGCTCTTTCTGCAAGACTCCCAACATGTTGTAAATGATTCTCAGTACACATACTGGAAAGCAGAATAAATTTAGGCTGTCATAAGTTGGAGATCCTTTGACATTCCACAGTAGAAAGTAATTAGCTTTCTAAGAAACCTGGATTACTTTCTGATGTCTTCCCTTGAATATATATGGCAGCTGGCTTGATATTTTACGTTCAATTTAATCAAGTACCAAAGTGGTCATATTAATCACTTAAGAATATTGTAGCATTTCTCATCATGGAAGATCTTCTTCCTCCTTATCAAAACCTATTTTAAACTTTACGTTTTAATTCCATAATTAAGTTTTGCATTAGATTGTTTAAAAACAGAAAAGAGGTTAAACAGTGCGCTTTCCAGTTCAAACAGTTCTTTATGAGAAGCATCATCTTTACTGCTACAGACTTCAGCTTCTGCTTCCTTGCTAATACATACTCTAAAGCAATTTCAGTCAAAAAACCTGGAAGTAACGCAAGGGAGAAAACAGAGAAATCTATTGGAAGTATTATCCAACAATTTACAGGTATTGCACGAGATTTCATGATCCAAATTGCTGATCATATTGATAGCCAGAATCTGACCGTAATTAGGTTATAATATCTGCTAACATAAAATACACCATATTAATTTCCATTTTGATAACCTCTCAAATACTTATCCAAAACACTCAGTCAACACTGTTGAAACATTCTCAGACCAGCTCCACAGAGACAAGAACATTTCTTCCCTTTGAGACATTGCATTTCTTCCTTGTTCACCCATGCCTTCCTAAATATAGACTAGCCTCTAGCCTTTTTTCACTACTGTACACCCTATGGACAAAAGGATTCACCCCTCGTCTAGGTCAAAGTCAGAAGTTTCATTTAGTTTTAATGACACATCTAAATGAACTCCAAGGCTAAAAAACAGTCTCTCAGCTGCTGGAGACATTGTCCAAAAGTCAAAGCAAGCAGAGTATTGCTTTCTTTGGGGGCTAACCTGTCTCAGGGGCGTTTTTTTTCAACTGCAAAAGAGACAACTATTAGTTTATACAGTGAAACAAAAGAATATGAAAGAATACAAACCAAACTATTCACAGAAGCAGTAACTTAAGGATTTCTGAAATTCTACATTCTGAAGTGTATATCAATGGTTGTACGACATTGATAAAAAAACGCTACACAAATTCTTCATAACACTTTCATCCAACTTTTGTTAGCTTCTAAAGTTGCATTAAGGAGAAATAAAACAGGTGACTGTTTGGAATTACAGCAGTAAATCTGTAGTAGTGATGAAATGAACTTACATTTTCTGCTGTATCTGTTATACTAGATATCTTAAGTATTCAATGTATGGTGTTCTCAGAATGTGTGACAAATGGAGTGAAAATTACATCTTGCATTCTCTCATCTGTTTTGCGTTTTTCTATTTAATCTATAACAAAATGATGTACAGATGTTACTTGCCAGGTTTACAACTTGCTCTAAAATTTCATATAAAAGCAAAGAATACAAACGTAATTGCCACTTGGTTTCAGTAGAAACACAGTTGAACCTATCATTACCTGTAATAGCTATCCCTTTGAAGAACAGCTGCACAATCTAATGAATAAGTGACCAAAAGTTTTTAACAATATAACAAAAAGTGTTAACACCACTTATCTGCATATTCTTCTTCACTGAATTCCCTTCATGATGATCACAGTAAGCATGTCTTATTCCTCTAGACTAGTTCAACTTTCTCTGTAATCAACTCCTTGTAATGTAATTTTCACAAGTACTCTTTACAAGGTAAATATAGGTGGATGTGTTGCTCCATACAAAAACATTCCATATTTCATTTTGTTCTTGCATTGCATCACCCTATATACAAAAAGATGCGATTGCAACCATGACATGATAAAGACATTTTACCAGGAGAGGTTGAAAAATGTGTTCCACTAGTGTTGAAGAGAATGCTGGTGAAGAAAATTATTTTTTAAAATGATTGTTATTATTATCTTTAATACTCAGATCTCAGCCAGAAAACTGTATCTGTTTGTGGGTGGGGGTTCTAATTTTAATGTAGAATTGGCAATAACCTACTTTACCAACAGAAGACCTTCCCCCCCACCTCCAAACTCCAAGGGAACACAGACTGGGAAAAGGAAAAAAACCAAAAATCTATCAACAGCATGGATCTCTGCAGCATGAGATACCACATATTTGATTTGGAAGAGAACAACTAAATGCATAAATCACATCTGTTCAAAAAAGAAAACAAAACCTAAACCAAAACAAACCACAAAACCAACAAAACCCAAACTAATCCCACAAATTGCTTATTCTTCTTTTTAGTGCAAGACTTTTGTTTAACATCTAAGATGTAATAAAGTAGCTGTTAAGGATAACTAGTCCCAGAAGAAAAGCATGTAGCATTACAACATACAGAAAAGCTTTCAAGTATTTTTGAATATAATGGGATTTTCAGCATTAATATATAGAACTCAGACTTCCAGTAAATTCCAACAGATGTTATTCCACAGACACAGTAGAACATCAGGGTTCATATTTCACAACCCGCAAACAACAAATTAGTGCAGATGGGCACACTGAGTAAAGTATGGACTTATTTGGCCTAAATTGAAAAATATTCAAAAAACCCCCCAATAATAAACCCACTACAAAAAAATCCCCAACCCATAAGTGCGGAGTAATACACATACAAGTTCGGATTATAAATACATTTTTGTCCAAAGTATTTTACTTTTTCTAAAAAGAGACTAGTAATCCTGACTTGAATCAGCTTAAAAGACAGTTTGAAAAAAGACCAAGGTGCAGGCTGCTTCAGGAAATTTTCTGATTTAAACATGAAATTGTTATGTTCCTATCTTCAGACTACTAGCCAAAGACTCAGAAGACAAAACTTTAATGCTCCACTGATACAAAAGGTACTGAAAGGAAGATTTAAAACCTGTGTTAATTCCAGTGTTCTTTTTATAAATTTGAAACAACATGTTGATACACACCAATGCAGAACCACAGCCTTATTTTGCAGAACAGTCTTTGGTAAGAAGTATTGTTAGATTTTGCTCAAATATCAGAATAGAACTGCGCTAAATATTCCACATTGTGGCATTTTTAATCAAAGATTATTCAAGAAGGCGCATATAAACAAGTTAATGTCTTACACATATTCAACTGATGTCCCAGAAATAGAACATTTTCATTTAAAAACTTTCTGCAGTTATGGAATCTTCCTTGACTATGTTCTTGCATGAGGATACATACTATGAAGACATCTTCTGGCAGAAATTCTGACAGATGCTCTTAAGAAAGCAGAATTTTAACACCACTTGGCAAAATTTTATTTATTCTATTATCATAAAAAATTCAAATGTTGTTCGGATAGCATGTGGAAAGCATAAACATAATAACCTCACTAAATTGCCAATGAGTTTGTACATGAATACTGGAAAAAAAAAATACTATACAGTAATACATATCCACATTCACTTACGCTAATTCTCAGCTCTTTCTAAAGTATAAAATTAATAGGGTGTAGATACGCTGGCAGGTAGTTGTAATTATCTTCTCATGTTTCAGAAGGTATTTTAGAACCATTTAAGAGCAAAGAACAAACGGTGTTCCAGTAAATTCCACTAAATCAATGCATGGACACAACAGTGGCAGAGGCGAACAGGCTGACAAAATTCCAAACACCCACAAAGATAAAAAATACAGCTACTTACATCATGGCCTACGAGTTCTGTCTGCGTGGATTTGTCTGCTTGGGAAGCAAGGGACTTCTGAAAGCACTGAGCTTTTTCCTGTAAAACAAAATAACATATCAAAGGTGAGTCATATTTTTTCTCACTGGGCTTTGCAGCTACTAATATCCAGGTAAATTCAAAAATCATGCATGGACAGCTGTTCAGAAATAGATTTATTATGGTACTATTCTCACTGGGAGGTTGATTTCCTTACTGTTATTTCCAACTTGATGTTTTCTTACTGTTACTTCCTCAGTTATTATCAACTATACAGTAGAGCTGAGCACACAAGAAAGATGTCACTGAAGCATGATGCAAAGCAATCTTCTTCCAGAGCAGGTACAGGTACAAGGCGTCAAGCAGCAGCAGTGACTCTCGCAAATACCAGCAACATTCCAACAGCAAAAAACCCATTATTTTTAAGAAACATTACAAAACATGCAAACTCCACCTCAGATCACAATGCTGAGATGACTCCCCCCCCTCGCCTGCTGCAAACAGGTTAGCAAAAGCCTAAATACTTCTTGGCTATTGTACTGATTTCTGCTTTTCCCATCCTTGTCCCTCTGTATCGCTATCATTTTTGGAAGTGTGGTGTGAAATCTCTGGGACAGGCTTGAGTGAATAAATCTGGCCACTTTGACACAATTATGCTTCAACAACATCAAAAAAAATCGTACTTCATTTGAAACTTGGCGCTAAGTAAAAAATGTTTATCCTCATCAAGCACTTACATACATTACAGTATTTTCCCAGAAAGTATACAATTGAAACTATTGTATAAGTGGGATAAGACAGGAAACGGCCTTAGTAATGGGGAAGGTTCCATGAACAGAGGAACAAAAGTCCTTCACTACACTGATTTAAGTATTCCTATCTACCAATTCAGTTTTATTTTTCAGCTATGTGCCTACACAACAATTCTCTTTGACTCACATTTCTCAGACTTAAAAGTATGTTTTAATGTTACGGACAGATATGTATTACAATAAATCAGAATTTTTACTTGAATTTCAAGTTAAGTGAATCTCAAGTTGAATGAATCTTGTTTCTTACTGAAATATAGACATATAAATGTTGTTATTATTTTCAGCTATTGTCTGAGTTGTGTTTTCCTTTTTAGTGGGTTTACTCTGGTGGGATGCCAGGTTCCCACCAAAGCTGCTCTATCATCCTTCCCCTCAGCTGGACAGGGGAGAGAAAAATGGAACAAAAAGCTCATAGGTTGAGACATCAGTGATGTAGCAAGTATGCAGAAAGTTTAAAATCACAGAGATAAATATTTTCTATGCAGTACTGTAGACATCTTACAGTTTTTCATAAAACAGCATCCTACTGGAAGAGGCTACCTACACTTAATAGTCATTCAACTTCATTTTAGTTATGTTCCCCTAACTTGCACTACACAATTTACAGAATTCGTGTTGCCAGAGTAAAGTAGTTATTCAAAAGACTACCTTTGTTTATGAAATAACTTTAGCAATGTTAACGGTATTAGATATCAATAACCACTATAAAATGTTCTTTCCAATATAAAAACTCTTCTTAAAATGGTAAGTTGATACTTTCAATATAATTTCATGCTGCACTGACTATACCAATAGATAGACTTCATAATGAACTAACGTAGCAAAATGCTGCAAAAAAAGTTCTTACACTGTAATGTGAATTTTAGATTTATAAAGTATAGCATACTATACAAAGCATGCTAAATGCAAAAACTTCACTGCAACTGTGTCTGGAAAAGCATAGCAGATCTTCACACATAAATACATATTAATCCTACACCAAATAAAGCATAAACTTTCACTTTCATTTACTACATAACAAACTATCATAAATATTTGGCAACATTTGCTAGATGTAATTACAACACTGATTTTGGCCATAGATTTACTGCTTCTATCCATGGACAGCACAACATTTCAAACACTGATCTCAGCTCCCAGCTACAATCACAAACCATCTGCAGGGAGGTCATGTTCTCCAACAAAAAAAGATTGCTTGCAGGAGATCTGCACCTTTACCCAAATATCTTCTTTTTAAAATCTTACTAGGAACAGGCACGTTAAAAGAATTGATGTCCAGGTATCAATTAATTTTACTTTTGCAAGTGTGTCACCTATTATGCTGTTTGATATGCCCAAGTCTGCAGTTACTTCAGTCTTTGGCACTGGAACGGACAACAACCCAGCAATGCTGCCACAAATGCAACAGCTTATGGCACTAAGTGAGAGGCAGTCTGAAAAGGAAGGCAATTCTTTTTATTTACTTTTTATTAAGCTAACTGATACAAATGGGAAAGACTGATAAACTTCCAGGTACCCAGGTACTACAAAAGGACTTCTGGAACTAAAAACCTGTCCCTTTTTCTCTGTCAGAGATATTTGGCCAAATAAAAGATCTTTACAAGACAAGTAGCGCTCTTTAACATTAATTCATAACAAAGAAGTAAATTACCTGGACATATATTCCCATAGCAGCCTTCAATTGCCATCACATCATTACTCCTAGAGACAGTTACTATGATAAAGTAACATCTCAAAGCATTTTCTTCAGGTGCTGAAAATTCCTTGAGAACTTCCTGCCATTTTAAAATACCAAAGTTATCTTCTTTCAGAGGCTTCTCAGTGACATTGAATAATTAGTGACTTTTTTCATAAGTTGCCCACTCTTCATACCACTAACTGCATATGCTGCACCCTATCTTCTTCTCCCCAACTACCAAAGAGCTTCCCAATGCTTTTTCATAAGTCTATGTTGAAATGAAAGGATTTTGAGAAAGTCAAAACACAGGTGCTGCCTTAAAGCTTCCATTTTTCTTTTGAGATATTTCATAGAATCACAGAAGGTTAAGTTGTCCCATCTTCCTCATTTCTGCCCTTTCACTACATGCATCTGAGAAGAGCCAGCTCCACTTTCTCTGTAAGATATAGGTAGTAAAAATACTGCAACTATATCCTTCCTTCTTCTCCTTTTCAAAGTAAACAAAACAGGTAGCCTTTGCCTCACTAAAGACCAGGAAGGGATTAAATAATTTATTTTTAAATACTTTTAGATTTTTAGGATCGGACAAAGCACATCTAGGTGACTTTTTACGATAGAGCATATATGAGCATCTTTTCTTACTGTTCTGTGTATCGTTATTCCCTCTTGTTAAAATAAATAGCTTAAGAGTACGCTTGCAAGGTGACAGGGACAAGAGTGTGAAAAAATCTCATTCCATGTGTTTATCCTAATTAGCAAAAAGGCAGGAAGAACTGTTGGCAATTTTTGAGTCAGATAACTCATAGCAACATTGCCTGCAACATTCATTGCAACTCCCCCATTTCACGTACATGTATGTGTTTGATTATGTGTGTTGTGGGGAGAGATAAAAAACTATATGAAAGGGTGTTTTCTCTATCATTTACAGGTGCTTAAATTACTGAGATTACTAACTGAAGTATTTTAACAGCCTTATAGTGAAAAATATTAAACCACGATCAACAAAGCTATTCCTTCACATGGGAGTAAGTTCACATGTAATTTATATCTCAAACTACCTCTAGTATAAGGGTATAATTGTTTATATACTTCTTATTTTAATACTACATTTGCAGTGAGTCATAAAGGGGTGCTAAAATAGAAATGTAACAGGCATCAGCTGATCGCACGAATTTAAAACCATTACCAATAACATAGATAAGATAAAATAGAAAGTGAAAAATGGGCTTTGTCTTCACTGCTGAAAGGCAACTACTAGACAAAAAGTGGAGTCAGTTACTACCAGACTACATATATTTAGGGAGTCAGTACAGGTTAATACCTCTTGAAACACCACTGACTTTTTACAACATTCCTTCTCTGAACAGAAGAACATTAAAACAATTTTCATAGCTTTAGCTGTGAACAGGTTAAAGTCATTTTTTGTGACCATTCTCTTATCCTTATCAGTGACAGCATGGTGACCACTCATGGTTCACTGGTTAATTGCAAATTCCAAAAAGCAAATGCTTGAAAATTACCTTGAATGGTCAATGGTCACACTAAATCAAACAGCAAAACTTACCATTCCGGCTGTTTTGGTGGAATCAGACATCAGTACATCCTTGGCTTTCATCACTAAGGAATCTATTTTATCTAGTTAAAGATTTTTTTTTTCCCCTAGCAGCTATTCCACATTTATTCTTACTTAGATTAAAAAAACTCACAACTTAACTTTTTGCCTTCAAATCTCTTCATAATCAGAAGACTCAACCTCTCTCTCCTACAGTCTATACAAACTATTGTATGAATTTATGAAGACAAATCTGTTTTACTTGAATCTTCTCTCAGCACACATCCATAATAGCCTACAATTGTCAGCATCAGCATTGCAGTCAGATTTACAACTTACATGGGATTGTTTCCCTTCCTCCAGGCATTTACCTCACTGTGAATAACAACTTCTGCTTGCCACAGAACTGGGGGACAAAAGCTTTTCTTCAGAAAACTTACAAAAAATGCAATATTTTAATTGTGATGTGCTTTGGGATTAGACTTAATCAACAGCAGCAGCTAGGCAGTGAGAGCAGAGGGATAACAAGTAGTACAAAAAACTGCTCTCCAGCATCTATTCTACCTAATTTACAGACTGCAATAAGCAACAGAATTGACTATATGACAGCTATTTCCATAGAAATTAAGTCCCTGTTGGTTTCAGTCCCACTTTGGGAAGAAAACACAACATATGCATCATAGCTCTAGTGATCAGCTGTGGTACAGCTGAATCACATCACACTTGAAAATGCTTTGTGAAGCCCAGCAAAAGCCCAGCTGTCTTTTGAACACAGGATAAGAAAGCAGCTACAGCATGGTCCAACGCTCAACAATAAAGTACTAAGAACTAACGTGTCCACAACAAAGTCAGAGGCATCACTCTGGAGTCACAGTGGTGAATGGGTGTGATCATCCCCAAGGTGACTAGCCCATCGTTCAGGAAAAAAACAAGGGAGAATTTGGTGGAAATACACCCAAGTATGCACAAATAAAGGTTTAATTAAGGGTTATAGTTCTGTCAAATCACTGTAAACAACAAAGAACAAAACAACATGGTATTTCAGTGAATATTTCATAATTTTCACATAGGACTCTTACATAAACCAAAATAGTTTTGAGTTATTGCATTGTATTTTTTTTTTGTAAAACACAAAGGCAAGACCTATGCATATGTCAAGTATGGTATCTGGAATGAAAGAAAAATCCCCAAATTCTAAGGTGTAATCACTTCATAATAGCTCTTTGAACATGAACAATATTTAGGAAGATTTCAAATCTTAATAGAATTACAAGCCTCACTATAGTCATGTCAGCTAGCCTTACTCACACAGTAATGCAAAGGTTTACTAGATCCTAGCCAGAGAGAGTTGTTATTATTTTTTAAAAAGTTTTGAAAGCCTTATAATCCCAAGTATTTTCTTAAACCCTCCATCCCCAAGCTCCACAAGAGAGAAAAAATTCCATTCTGCTGACTGCTGCAAGACCTTACTATTGAAAAGAATACTCCAAGGTTTGAGAGCACAGGCTATCTAATTAGACAGAAAATACAAAAAAAAGTGAATCTCCTAGTCCACTGAGATGATGAATGCCAGAGACAGGAAAAGAGCCTTAAAAACTGTATCTTCTGACTCCCATTTATTTTATTGTATCCAAAACATTACCTTTACCACTTGTGTATGTATTGCAAAATTAAAACTAAATGTTTACAGCAATATGAGATCACCATAGAACTTCAGGACAACGATTTTGCAAATACAGCTGAACTTTTAATTTTATTTTTCAAAAGCATCTTTGGAAGATGCTTTAAGATATAGTATTAAACAGTGACAGGTATCTGCTTATGTTAATTAAAAAAATAAAATTGCATTTGTTGGATCAGGGGAATTTTTTTGAAAAATGAATGTATTTAGATTATTTCCCATTTTATCTGTTGCATCAACAGAAAGCAGAAGACTGCATTTCCAGGTGGTATGACAATTATATTTTAAGGAAACACATAGTTAGTGTTTATTAGTATTGCTCATTCAGTAAAGTTGTATAGCAAGTAGTTATTTCCTTACTGATTAAGTTTCCCATAATTAATCAGTGCTACTTTAAGACATAAATTTATGTACACACATCACTGAAAATATAGAGGAATTCTTCTATTCATCACACCTCTAAATTAAAAAAATTACAAATCACACATATATGGCCCAAATGTGGCCATGCATGCACTGAATAATGCAATACAATAAAATTTTTTTATGGTCACACTCTACAAATAATATAGCCATGACAAGTGATGCCACTGCTACACCACCACTAGGACCACCTAAAATATAATCCTGTCCCAACAGACATCCAACAGACAAGCCTAGGAGACAATGTTACCCCAGTTTGATAATTCAGAAATCGTGGTACAGGGACACTAAGACTAACAGCAGCACAAAACAATCATCAGCACTATTGACTTGATCTTCCCACAAATACTTCAAGGAAAAGAGTCAATAGGTGATTTATTTTTCAAGGTCGTGCATTAAGCCACCTTCAGAGATATGGACTGCTGTATACATCCACAGTCCAAGTCTTATATCCTATGCACAAAACCAGCCTTCCTCACACTGTTAAACTTAAACACATTTGCTTTAGACATGAGTTTCTGGGCTCAGTTATCTTCTGAGGGTCAACAACAGTAAGTTGACTGAGTCAACTACTCAGTACAATTATGTGCGATATTACTGCAAAGCAGGACTAGACATTTGGGTTCAAAGATCCAACCTGTGCACCTTTGATTTACAATATTTCATCATTTTTTTCCAAATGGGCATCACAGATATGGCAGTAAAATTCTCTTCAATTAAAGGGCCATTTACTTCACTTAAGTGGTTCTTAAATAGCCCCACTGAAGATATGAAGCTGGTCACTGTTCTTTTACACAGTGATTGTTAATCCATCAGCTGTAAAATACTTATTCATCAAGAATAACCTGGTTTTATCTCATTTAAGTTGTGTTTTTCCTAAATTTACTAGCTGAAAATGGAGATGAGACATGTAAAGTCTCTAATTAAACTGCTTATAAACCAAGCAAGCCAGTGTTCAGTTTTTTTAGAAACAACTGCAAGAGCAAAAATTACTATCCTAGATCTTAAGTTAGAATATAAACATGTGTATCTCAAGTATTTGTCTCACGAGACTAGCACAATACCATTCTCATGATGTAGCTAGGATCTACTCTTCCAAGAACCTAGATTAGGACAAAATGGATTAAACAGATTATTCCTGCACTTCTACTTTCATTAAAATATACTGCCAAAACATCGCCTCTAGTTGATATGCTCATGAAGCAGCTGACACAAATCAAACTATGAACACAAACCCATCAAAGAAAGCACATAGTTTATAATATTGTGGGGTTTTTTTTTTCCTTTATCCCTTTTTAGAGCAACCACATTTATCAATTTTATGGTGTACATGATTTTAAATGCTGCCAGGTTCTGCTTGGGTACACAAACAGAATTTCACAGTCTGTTTCAAAACATCTGTTTTGGAAAGGTGATTGTTTTGTTTTGTTCTAAAACTTCTGTTTTGGAAAGGTTGGTTCTTTTGGCTTTTTCCATAACTACTACCACATTTTTTTTGGTGACTATTAGTATTCATTAAAAGAAAAACTCTTCAGTTAAACAAATACAATACAAAATAACCCCCACATTTATGAAAATCCTGTAGCGATAACTAACTGATGTTTCTGCAACACATTAAATATAAAGTTTTACTTAGGGAAGTTTTTTTAATTAACTCTCGAAAGTATCAAAGGTACGTGTTAACTTTTTGTTATGTTTTTCTTCCCTATCGTGTGAAATGATAATGTTATGCACTTTGTCCTTTAGGCCTCTAAGTGGAGACGTTTAAACACATTGCCTGTCAAATGTTTCTGTTGCTTTGTGGTTTCCCTTCCCTCTGTGCACACAGGGACGTTCGTAGGATGTGATTAATGTCAGTGCCACCCACTTTGCACACAGATTTAACAGCACATGCATTAGGCAGAGTGCAAGAATCATTAACTCAGCACATTCCAAATTGCAACTGATGTTTACTGAAGGCTTCTAGCATTAATTAAACCTCACATAGCTAAATGTTTACAATAATTTTACAGATTACTGTCCTGAGGAATGAGATTCACAACTGTGGCATTAGAAGTGTATAGGACAAACACAGCAAAAGGGTGATTTTCAAGTTGTCTCAGCAACAACTGCATGGGGCAGATTTTGATCATTTGCCGCACAAATGAATAGAAAAATTAATCATATAAATCAAGTAATTGCTGCCACCTGAAAATCAATGAAAACATGTACCAATCTTTGTGATAAGGTTGCAGTTTTATTCACTGATATCAACAATGTATGATCCCTGTTTCACTGTAAATATACCTAGCAATACTGAAAACAACCCACAGCTGTCACTGAGTTGTTCCCACTGTGATATTATAGAAATTATTCAATAAATTATGTGTACGTTTTGGCAAGTATTTTGGATAGAACCATCAGTTTGGGTTTAGCACTACCAGAACAGAACAAGTACGTGACTTGCTTTTGTCCTGCACTCATATGCAGCCCATTAAGAGTACATACTCATAGGCACACACTGGAAGTGACCACACAGCCTGTCCATCTATTCCTCAATAGTAATTTTTTATTACAGTGGTCCATACTAACTAGTCCAAGCACCAGAGCTGGAAAGTTAAAAGTTTTTATAAGTTTAATGAAAACACTGTCTGGACAGATGCAAAGGGTCTAAGATAGCAAGAGGCTTCAGCATGGGCTTCAAGCTCAAAGTCAGCAAGATGGGCAGCTGGCAGAGAGCTGTGCAATGCCTTCAGCCCAGCACAGCCACACCGTGCAGCTTCTTCAGCCCAGGCAACACTTAGGAGCCCAGAAGATGTTTAGGGACTGCATGGGAAAGTAGGGCATGGAGAATTACAAGGGAACAGAAAACTTCAATAAAAGCCTGAGGAGACACACACAGAATATGACTTAACAGTACTGCTTGTGAAAAAGTTCAGTCACTACATCAGGCTTTCAGATGCACCACAATTATTTGCTTAAGCAAGGATCAAAAGGCACTTCACCCTTTGTGAACCTGCTCTCAGGGGAAGCCATAGCATAGGTTTTGCCAATAATTGACACCGTAATATTATTAAAGTAGATACCTTCTTACTGTGAATTTAGGTTCATCACTCATGCCCTCCACTCTTACCAACCCACCTCAATTAAGATACCGGAAGTTAAATACAAAGTCCATCATATTTAATTCAATAAGGCAAAACCAACATGGTTTATTATGCATTATCATGATATTCCAAATACTTCTGCACACCTAACCAAGGCTCACAAGCAATGTTCAGCAGCTTTGTATATCTTTGTCAAAGCAGAATAGTTTTGACCAGACAACAAAATTTGCTTTCACTTTTACAATACCAAAGCAATCCAAATTAGCCTCAATATTTTTGATAATACTTGACAGACTACAACATAATAACATTCCAGCACAAGATCAGAGAGAAGAATATCAACATCCTCTTCTTTCAAATATTTATTTAATTAATTTAGAAACTTTTCCAGTTATGGGAGTTTAACTTAATGAAAGTTGTGTGGCTGTTCTACAGCAAATTATTGAGATCCTAGAACTTAGTCAAGCATTTAAAGCACTGATGTTTTTATTTCAACTGATGAAAGGAATTAAATACATAGCAAAATATTTTAACCACTTTTTAAAAGTAGTACTTTTCTAAGCACCTGCAAAAGATCCTAACAATTCTTACACCATACAAGGAAAGTAACCAGTACTTTCTAGTTTTTTGTATGATGCAGATGGAGAAAGAAGCTATAGAACAAATAATCTGAAATAAGTGCTTTCTTACTATTTCTAGAAGTATTGCAGGATCTTCAAGAAAGAGTACTGAAAAAAAGATCTTTCCTCTTTTGTCCCTTTTAAAAATACTATTTCTCACCATTTAATGAAACAGTGACTAGACCTCTATTGCCCACTGACATACATCATAAGCAAAACATGTTGCTATGGTCCCCAGATTACGGCTACACTGAAACCAAAAAGATGACTTAAAGTCATGACCATAAGCAGTTTTACATAAAACTGTTCAAAGAGAGGAAATAACTCAAACTATTATATATTCATAAAAGCATACGAATTAAATTATACCAGCCTAAAGAGACACCCTGATACTATCTTACAGAGTTTTTCAGACCAAAGAGGAATAAATTCTAATTTTGCCTCAGAAAACAAGTGAAAAAAAGAGATGAAGGTAAACATATGGCACTTGAGAAACATTAATAATCAGTTTATACCATAACATAAATTCAATCTACCAAATAAACCCTCTTTATTGGCTCATAATCAGCCTGTTGATACACTATTGTTGATAAAATTGTTTTGCTAAATTTTTTACAAGTGTTCTTTAATGCTGCCCCAGCACTGTCTCAGCTCATAACGTGCCTACTATCAAAAAATGATTTGTTTGTAAACGTTACTTTTGGATAAGCTAGTGTTGCCTAGCAAGGTGCCTTATTTCTCAACACATGCTACACGCGGAAGAAGAGAGCTGAATCCTGTCTGTTGGTCGAAGACAGGAACTCCCTCTGATCTGTAAGTGTAAACCAGTAAAGACAGCTTTGAAACAAAAGCACTTTCAAACTAGGCATGTTAAAAGATGCAATGAATGGCTTAAGTACAAGATGCAGGTATAAAACTAGAACCACTGTAAAGCTGGATTTGACAAGTAAGCAGCAGAGATCCATTCAGGGTTAACAATAAACAGGTAACAAGCGGTTCAGGAGCTCCCTTAATCTTCAAAGTCATGTATTAGGAGAGCATTGAGGAAAGTATCACATGTTTTCACGTGCCACATTTTCTGTAAGCGGCTGCTTGTGGCCACCACTGGAGACAGCTGAAGGGCTGGATAAACACACTAATCCAGTACAGTTTTTCTTATTTCATATTCTAAAGCCTATACCAATTCCACTCTGTCTGAAATACTGCAACATCAGCCTCCGAAGCACCCAGCTCTTACTGTTCAATGGACAAGAAAACCAGTTGCCTCTACTTTTCATCCAGCGATTCCTTGTTTGTTAACAAGGAAAAGATACTTCGCGTAATTTTATCCTCCTTCTTCAGTTAAGCTTATAGTGTCATGAGCTAAGAAAAAGCTACCAAATGCCACATCCTGTGGAGAACTTTCTAGGCAACTGATGTAAGCTCAAAGAAAATGCTCATCTCTGTAATTACATTTCAGTAATGTTTGCCACATGGTCTAACAACAGTATGTATTCTTAATCAGGGCATAATAAAACTAGCCTACATAGTGTTACCAACTTTGAAAAACAAGCCTTGTCCACATATTTTTGTATGCAGATCCAAACCTGATTATATCCAGAATCCAAAGTTTTAATCAGGAATACTCAAAGACATGGAAATTAAAAAATTAAAATATTACCATGGACAAAGACTAATGTAGCAGATAAAGGTATAGTTCATATGATCAACAACAGACAGCACACTGGATGGCTTTATCTTGAGTTACAAATATTTAGCAACCACTCATTATCCAAGTGCTGGTTAGCATTTTTAGAATACAACAACAAACATCTGTTTAATCTAAAAAACCCAAACAACTTATTTCAACTTATAACTCTTTGCACTCAATTGGGAGCTGTATGACAGCTACTTGGTTCTACTACTGCTCCTTGATTCAGATTTCTGTTTTCTCCAGAAACATCCTGCACTGTCCACTCTAACAAGGTATCTGTCCAGTTGTTTCCCAGTTTCCTACGTATTTTCTTGAAACTCAAACTGACTCAACAGACCAACACTGAGGAAAATAACAGTAACTCAGAACATCATTTAACTCTCAAAGTCAGGTGTATATGGACAAACGGATTTCAATTGTTGCATATTTGATGCAGTTTTCAGATCCTGAGCACTGATAGCATGTTATTCCATTCACAGCAACAAAAAGCCTCATTCCTCTGAATTCAATGATACATTGCAGTAGACCATCACATATCTACTTCCAAATTGCATAAAACATGAAATAGAAAAGCAGAAAACAAAACAAAATTACTTGAAAAAATGTAATTTCAAAGTATAGATATTGTCAGAAATGGTAGATATGTCTTGCCTTTTATGGAAAAATAGCTCAGTTTTTCATGAATTCCATAGAATTTCTCAAGTAGGTCATCTTAAACTTTCAGGTTATCCTAGCTATATGTTCAAGAAATACCGCAGACAAAATTGACTTGTTATTCACAAGCACCACTCTATGTCAAAAAAGTGGCAAACTTCTTGAAAAGTGATGCAGTGTTTAACATTTTTAGGAAAAGAGAAAGTGTATACAGTTTATGCTCTATACACTGACTTTTCTAGCATCACTTACAGAGACACCATTTGCCTTCCTATCAGAATTTGCACACAAGCGTAACTGAAGAAAGACAGTGACTATTTTTTGAAGTGCCAAAACTGTACCCAAACAGTGAAAGACTCAATTGTTTTTGGCAGTTTAAGCCTCCAATTCTACTACAGTAGACATTACAAACAACAAATTTTCCTCATTTGCGTTCTTGTGAAAGCATTTAATTTCTGTCTCAGTCCTGGCTTGTTCTCTTGAGGTGCTAGAGATCTTCCATGACATCTGATCCTGTATATTCATCTCAGCTTCATACAACTCCACAGTTTTATCTGCTGCTCAGACTACAATGTTAGCTGTTTTATTTATTTACTGGTCCTGATGGTGTTCACTACATGACTCTTAACTAGAAGGAAGCTGCACCATGCAGAGACCTTAGAAGCACTTAGACACAACACACACAGCAAAGGAAGTAGACGACATAAAGACATTGTTAGTTTGTCAATGTATATCAAAACTGAGGTTATAAGAAGACTATGTCCAGAAGACCACCTTTAGCTTGTCTTCCAGAGGCTCAGGTGGAACCACTGAAGCTTTGCATCCTTAGGCTGGTGTAGTATGTGTAATCTTTACCTGGTAAAGATAGTAAGCCAATAGTGCAGTCTAATCTACTGATACAGGAACTTTCATAGGGAGAAGAAAAGAAAAACCAACATGAAAAAGCCAAACAAAACTGGCCATGAAATTTCTTTATAACCAGGACAGTTAAAAATAGGATGAAAATGCTACAAAGCTAAAATTCTGACACAAAATTCTCAGTTCTATTCAGCTGAGTTTATCTCTTCGTGTCTCTTCTCATCTGCGTTACATTTGAGATGACCACCTCTTACACTCCTTTCTTTCCAATCATACTTTCTCCTAGTAGAACTATTTCTTCCTTACTTGTAGCTTTTTCTGGTCCTTTCTTTACCTGTTACAGAATGACTAGTAACCTTTGTTCTTTCGCTGCCAGTAAGAGATTTAGCTCTTCCCTTTAGACTTCAGTTTTGGATAGGTGCAACTCTTAGATCCAAGGTGTCTCCTCATTACAACAACTTCCGGTTCAGGGGCAGTCACAGCAATTGGCTGCTGAAGTGCCAGGACTGGCACTGTTTTCCAAGCTTTTACTGAAGAAGTAAAGGTGTCACACCGAGGACAAAACTGGCACCCAATTCACTCCAAAAGTTATCTTTAACTGGTACTTTTATGGCCTTAGAATATTCTGATGCATGAAAATACAAAGACACAGCATCTTTGTTAACCTCTCTTATCTTCTTTACCTTTCTTTTTTTCACAGCAAGGGGAGCACCCATTTTCTCCATCACAGAATAACTTACAAACTGCATACATTTGCTTTCTAGTATAACCTAAATGTGCATCTAGACTTTTAAGTCAAGGTCAGCAATCCTCCAGAGAACAATCCTCCAAGAGCCCTTACTTTCTGCTTTGTCTTCCAACCACTGCCTTACATAGGACATTTCTGTTTGTTTGGCCAAACTCCAGGTAGCTACAACGCAACCAAGACAAAAGCTGCAGCTAGGTCTGTTGCTGTAGCTGGAACTCCATGAAATCATCACACTAACAGCAGAGCAGTAGAGGCTTCACCATACGGCATGGCACCAGTCTTAACCCTACTTTCTTGCACCTTTCCTGCCTTCGGAACTCCTCTGCATTCAGCCTTTGTAGGAAAGCTGAGCAGACTGGGACGTTAGGTAAATGCAGAAGACACAGTCAACGCCACTTGTCAACAAACTCCTGCATTACCAAGTTCTCAGAAGAGAAAATAAGATTATTCTTTTCATTAACCTGCTGTCCCCACAGCTGGCACCTTTAACATAGTGGGCTGTCGTCAGAGACAGGTAAGAAAACTTTTTGTGGAGTCCTCCATAGGTCAGGTCCTAGGACCAAGGTGGTACTGATTCCTAGAAACCCAGCTTATAATGGCAAGAAAAAATACAGCTCTGTGCTGCATGCTGACCCTATGTGGTGCAGAGAAGACAGGACAGAAAGTGAATAAGTTTGTTATAACTTTCACTAAGCACATATATATGTATATATGTACATTTACACAGGTGAAAAAGATAATCCCTCTGATGGTGAGTGACAGGTAGTGCCTTCTGTTGATGGAAACCATGCACCATTGTACCTTCCTGGTCTTGACATAATCCAATTTAAAAAGAAAAACACTCCTGAAGTTTCAGTCCAAATCACTTTTAGCTGTAAAGACACCATTAGACAACCCAGTTACATATGTATTGTGAGATGACCGTAGCTTTCAACAGTTTTGCAACCTTCTTACATGATGCAAAATTTGTTGTCACTAATTACTTAGTGTATTAGGTCTGCTAAGATGGAGTTAATTTTCCCCATAGCAGCCCTCATAATGCTGTGCTTTGTATTGGTAGGTAAAAAGGTGGAAAAAACACCAGTGTTTCAACTACTGCTGAGCAGTGCTCCCACTGGAGAGATAGCATCAAGGCTGTCTCTCCAACACTACCCCTGCACCAGTGGGTGAGATCTTTGCAAGGGATGTAGCCAAGACAGCTGACCTGAACTGACCAAATGAACTTTCCATAACATATGACTTCTGCTCAGCAATAACAGCTAAGAGAAAGGAGGAGGGCGTAGGGCACTTGTTATTACAATGTTTGTCTTCCAGAGCAATCGCTAAGTGTACTGAAGCTCTACTTCTCAGGAAGTGGCTAGACATCATCTGCTGATGGGAAGTAGAGAATGAACCTTTTGTTCTCCTTTACTTCTGCTTTATTAAATTGCCTTTATTTTGACCCACAAGTTCTTCCTTTCTTTCTTATTTTCTCTCCCCACTCCTCATCCTGCTGAGGAGGGGAGTGATAGAATGGCTTGGTGCACAGCTGGCATCCAGTCAAGGTCAACTCACCATAGTTCTTTCTGATGCCCAATGTGGGACATGAGAAATTTGAGATAAGGATAGTAAATGGGAGAGGTAATGGACAAAATAGGGACTGAACAATATTAGAGCACAGAATCATAGTGATGAATTTCTGTTGTTCTAATTACAGCGAACAGATAAGGGGCAAATGGTATGTAAATTGTCCACTTCTGTTTGGTGTGGTGATGATGTTATTTTGATTTTGGCGTGGGGAATTCTTTTTTTGTTGATGTTAGTGAAGATTGTGTGATGAATGTGGATTTTAATAATGATTTTTAAATACGTAATTCACAGAGGCAGAAGTAGAATGTATTGGGTTTGTGTGGCATGGTTTTGGTAGTGGGGGTGCTACAAGGGTGGCTCCTGTGAGAAACTTTCCCTATGTCCAATGGAGCCAATGCCAGCTGGCTCCAAGACAGACCTGCTGCTGGCCAAGGCCAAGGCCAAGGCCAAGCCAATCAGCAACTGTGGTTGCACCTCTGTGATAAAATATTTAAGCCAGATAAAGGAGTGAGAGTATGTGAAAGAAACAACTCTGCAGACATCAAGGTCAGAGAAGAAGGAACGGGAGGAGGCACCACATGTTCCCGAGCGGAGACTACCCTAGAGCCTGTGGTGAAGACGATGGTGGGGCAGGCTGTCCCCTTGCAGCCCATGGAAGTTAACAGTAGAGCAGATATACACCTACAGCCCATGAAGGGCCCCACACCAGAGCAAGTGGATGCGTGAAGGAAGCTGTGACCCTGTGGGAAGCCTGCACTGGACCAGG